>OV049867.1:7277500-7877500 GCA_920104075.1 Melanargia galathea
TTTAGTGAATATTACTTTAGTAAAACTGTGTACAAAAAATCATTTTTCTGTCACTGATAATCAAGAAGTTATGAATTTTTTTCTAATTTAAAAAACGTTTTTTGGCTCTGCTGAAAAGTTGGGTTTTGGCTAGGTACTTACAGCAAATACGTTTTCTTGCGTCGATATTATGTAAAAACGTTGAAAATGAAAATGTAACGTTATACTTATATAACGTTAACACCAACCAACCAACGGCAACCAACCATTAAGTTGGTTGCCCAAAAATTCGGCTCAAAATGTTGAGCCCAGAAACTCGCACTAGGTACTTATTACCTACTTATTTTATTGTTAACCACAGAACCGATACAATCTGGTAGAGCGCGTCGCATAGACACAAATAATAGTGAGTTCATGCGGCTCGGCAGTCGCAGTCGCGCAGATTGAGACAATAAATTGCGCTGTAATAGCATCATGTGGGCGCCAGGCCCGATAGGCTAAGAGCTGGTGGGAAATTTTGACATGGCACTTGATAAATTTAGTAATAGGTAAGGCAGTAAAGACAGGCAGTGACACGGTTTTTGAGGTATAAGGAGAAGAGGATAGTTGCACACGCCGTGCCATTTTAGGTATACCTATCTCAATCCTACGTGAGATTAGTTTTGCCAATCTTATCTTGTTTGATCGTCTCATACAAAAGCTGATAGTTTAGGTACAGGTTATAATAGGGTATAGTCGATTGTTTTTTTTTGCAACGTAATACCTATATTTGGATATTCCGGCAATTGGATAGCTGGTGTCTCAACTTCGGAGGTCTGTAATTGGCATTAACTTTCCCTTCATACCTAGGACAGCACGTAATTATGTCGGTCCAAGGATCAATCAATAGGAATCAATAGGATCTGGTAACAATATTTCTTAATACAGGAATTTATTATTCTAAACCTTAATTCAGTCTCTCGAACTTTCAATTTATGGCAAATTTTCTTTTTACTTGCATTTTCTCGGTTTTAATCAGAACTTTTTTATCCTACTTGATTTCACTAATTTTTAAGTATTGTCAAATACCATCTCAAACTTTACCACCAACTCTTATGTTACAACGCAATCGCACCCTGCCATATTACGCCGAAATTAAGACAGCTTGCAGCTACCAATATGCAAATCCCGTGTTCCAAACTGTGCGAGCCTAAACAAATATTGTTCGTAATAACAGGAACACTTTGTCTTTCATAAGTGACATTTGCAACAAATACAGACGGAGCGTATGCAAATTATTATTGTTTTGAATAAGTATGTTCATTGTTTCATATATTATGTAGGTTCATTGTTTCACACTGAAGCATTTGTGTGTCGTCGACTATTCTTCTTTTCTATCGTTGTAGGTTTACTTTTATATTCATTAAAACTTAAAAGTTACACATCCAACAATGGTTCAACATCAAGGTTCAATTAAAAAAAAAACCCTTTGTTTATTAATTTAAGGCTACGGACTTTAGAGAAAACCGCGCGTAATTTCAAAATTCACGTACAAAATTCCGCTACAATGTATTGAAATATTTTATTATTCCTGCGCGTGCTTTTTCGCTAGATTAGTTTCTGACCCCGGTTGCGTTAATTTGCGACCTACTAGAAAATTACGTCTACCTACTCATTTTGTCGTGGGTCGCATGTTAGCGCAACTGGACTAAGATATCGCGTGTCGTCCGTGTCTTGCTGTCGTAAGTATATGGAATGGCAACTGTTTAACCAAGACTTATCCTGGGCAGCATCACAACTTTCTAACTGCTGCAAAGAACTATTAACACAAAAATAAACAAAGGTAGAACTCACCTACCTAGTTGTTTAGACGGTAGCAACTAGCTACTACTATGTATAGCGTAAAACCTTTGTTACCTTGAAAGCTCAGTATCCCTTTGAATTGCTTCGCTTGCTGGTAAAATAAAAGCGGTTTGCATTTCCTCAACGTATATTTGTTGCTCGTTTGTTCAAACAAACAGAAGAATCCGTAAGTTGCTTTCACTCCGTGATAAAATATCGCGGGGCTCGGGCGCATTCTTTCGATTCCCGGCTGGAGCCAGTGCCGGATTAACCACGTAGCAGGAGTAGCAACTGCTACGGGCCCCGCGCAAAAGGGGCATATTTAAACCCACTCATCTTTGTCTGAGCGTAATTTTTTGAGTGAAACTTATTAAGATGTGGTATAGTGAATTTACTTGATGACACAAAAACGTGAAACGTTACAACTGTTGCTCATAAGACAATTCACGTCAGTCAATAAATAACCGACTATTTCATGATTGAAAAAATTTGCTACAGGCCCCGCGCTTGCTTAATCCGGCACTGGCTGGAGCCAACGGAACGGAAACGGCTTTTATGTTTAACGATACCGCGTTATTTTATGAGCTAACCGGGTGCTGTTAAACATTAAGGGCCAGTTGCACACCGGGCGGTTAAAGTTAAACCATCAAAAAGTTAGACTATCAAAAAAAAGCCACTTTTAGTGACAAGTTCGTTCAACCAAAATTTTACCGTGTAATCCTTGAAGTACAGAGGTAAGGACTGCAAATATTTAGTAATTACTGAATTGTGCAGCCCATACTCTGCTTTTTATTTAGTGGTCTTTAACTCTAATCGCCTTATATGCATGCATCTTGCCTAAAACTTGGTAACTAAGGCTAATATTTTGGTAAAAATTAAAGAACTCGGACTTGTCCAACCCAAAGTGGCAAGGGTAAGATTACCTCGCCTGGGACGTATACAACGGGTTCCCCAGGCGTCCAGCATAGTCAGCAAGAGGGAACAGCCGTGGTGGTTTTGGTTAGGGTATACCTCCACTCGGGGGAGAGTCCCACATAACCCCTGTTCTGCCCAAAGAACGGGGGTAGCCGCTTATAAAGCTTTCCACCACGAAAAAAAAAAGGGTAAGATTACCTACCTCTTGTGGGTGTCTTAAAGCTACCGCAAATATTGACTATTTTGAAAAAAAAAAGTACACTTACATTTTAAAATGCATACATAGTATTCGGGAGTAAAGACCTAATGTTAAAAGTTGTTCTAAGCTTGAATCCTAAACAAGATTTTATAATGAACTAGCTTTTGCCCGCGGCTTCGCCCGCGTGAATTTCGGTTTTTCTCAAACCCTGAGGGATAAGTAGATTTCTGGTCCACCCGCCCCCCGCCGCGCGGCGGCGTACCGCGGTACCGCGTACGGCGGGCGCAGGGCGCAGGGGCGCGGCGCGGGGAGTTCCGTGTTCCGAAAATACCTATCAAGGCGTTTTTAACATAGGTACTTACCGGTTTCAACACAACTCCTTTTTGAAAGTCGGTTAAAAAAGTAGCCTATGTTACTCCTTGGTTAATCCTCTACTTGTCTGTGAAAGTCCCGTCAAAATCGGTTCAGCCGTTCCGAAGATTAGCCCGTTCAAACAGACATACAGACAGACAAAAATTTTAAAAACGTGTGATTCGGTTATGGTATCGTTCAAATAACCATATGAGCTTAATATGTGGTAATTATTTCGAAATTACAGACAGACACTTCAATTTTATTTATTAGTATAGAAGTATAGATTTAATACTTCGAATTTTTAAACTTATAGAGTAAAAAAAATATGTATTTACATAAAAAATGAATAGCATTTTAAAATAGAGCTTATGAGATAAAATCGCAATACGCATGATCAAGCATTCAGTATCTCTTATAAAGTTTTAATAAAAATCAACTCCCGCGAGATTTTCCGAACTCAGTCGGAGTGCCGTTGCAATTTTCCAATACAGCCATCAAGGTCTGCAGCATCCGAGAGGTAGTCGTCTTACAAGCTGAATTGATACTTGAGACACGTGGAGCGGTGTGTTCTCTTGAAAGCTTTCAAATTATATTATCTAAAACCTTTCAGCACGTGGCGAAAACGTCTGTGGCAGCGATCAATCGATTTGATTCTCGCATCTTTTGGGTGAAGATCGAAGACTTGAGATCGGTTCATAAAGTGTAACTAGGACTATATAATGTTATTCTCACTATATGCTTTGCAGTTTTGATACGTCTGTCTGCTTGTTTGTTCAGACATTGAAACCGCTGACTGATTTTGATTGGCAGGCAGGTAGAGAAGTAAGTATTGCAAAGAGTGATCTAAGCTAGTTTTAATCCCGGGAAAGGAAAGAATTCATACACTTTTGCCGTATCATCTTGATGCCGGCGCCGCGCCGCCGTATGCCAACTGCCAAGCATTGGAAAAACGCTAAGAAAAACGACCGACAAAAAATATTGTCTATACAGATAAACATAATTTGGTAAGTAAATAGGTTATAAAATTAACCTATCTAACACTCTTCATAATTCATCTTGCAATTTTATTATGGAACTAGATGATGCCCACGGCTTCGCCCGTGTGGATTTAGGTTTTTGAAAATCCCGCGGGAAATTTTGATTTTCCAGAACAAAAAGTAGCCTGTCTGTAGTACGTCCCCAAAACGGAAAAATCCCGCGGGATCCCTACGATTTCGGAATGCAATTCCTTACAGCATCAAGGTTGAGGAGTTGGATATGTACCTACTCGTGTTCATTCAACGATAAAGTCTTTAATTGGTACCCCCAATATGAATTTCAATAATCGACAGTTCCTAAATCCCATTAGTTTTGGGGATCAGGTCCCCTACAGCATCAGGATTGAGGAGTTGGAATCCAAATTTTTTATAGAACAGGGTCGCAATGTTTCTCTATCGATTAAAAAAAAAAATACGCAAATCGGTTCAGAAATCTCGGAGATATCGGTGTACATAGGTAGAAAAACACAACTCCTCCTTTTTTGAAAGTCGGTTAAAAAAGTAGCCTATGTTACTCCCTGGTTAATTCTCTACTTGTATGTGAAGGTCCCGTCAAAATCGGTTCAGCCGTTCCGAAGATTAGCCCGTTCAAACAGACAGACAGACAGACAAAAATTTTAAAAACATGTGATTCGGTTATGGTAGCGTTCAAATAACCATATGAGCTTAATATGAGGTAGTTATTTCGATATTACAGACAGACACTTCAATTTTATTTATTAGTATAGATGATAAGATTTTAATTATTCATTTAAATGTAGAAGAGAGAATACTACATCTTAGAGCTTAGCAGACTGTAATTGTTACATTGTAGCTGTCAATTGACGGCTGTACTAGAACTTGACTAGGCCTCCTATACTCGCGCGTCGTCGCGTCGCCGCCATACCAACGATATGAAAAGCGCTGTTTTAATAAAGCCTTCCGTAGTTTTATTTAAAATTTGCACATTTCACTCTAATCTCTATAGCTACGTATTGCGGCTTTAGGATGTTGGCAGTGAACCAAAACGTTGTAACTCGCATAATATGGAGTTATATGAGGGGTGAGCTTCCTAAAGCGCAGTCGCCTTGTAAGCTTTACATTGAGCAATTTGTACAAACGATCCAACGCTCTCCTGGCTTGAGTGTAGACTTTGATGTGATATATATGTGATATTTTTTCCAATAAAAGCAATATGCCCACAAGTTAACCGCCTACTTACCGGGTATATTCTAAATGTTATAATCTATTATATATATACAAGAAAAAGTTCGTAAACTAAAACCCGACTACGCTTAGTAATTTAATAATTATTTAGTGTAAAGCGCGGGGCAACCAGCTAGTAGCGCCATCTGCTATGTCTATCCGAACTAATTATTAAATCTAGAAAGCCGCGCGAAGGTCACTTCTCGATTTTTTCGTAAATAAAATGTAGCCTATGTCACCCGGACCATAACAACGAATCAATAGACACCTCATTCATCAAAATCGGTCCAGTAGTTTAGGCGCTACGGTGGTACACACAGAATCTCATACAAAAATCGGTCACATACATACATCATCATCATCATCATGATCAACCCATTACCGGCTCACTACAGAGCACGGGTCTCCTCTCAGAGTGAGAAGGGTTTTGGTCATAGTCTACCACGCTGGCCAAGCGGATTGGCAGACTTCACACACCTTTGAGAACGTTATGGAGAACTCTCAGGCATGCAGGTTCCCTCACGATGTTTTCCTTCACCGTTAAAGCAAGTTATATTTAAATACTTAAAACGCACATAACTCCGAAAAGTTAGAGGTGCGTGCCCGGGATCGAACCCAAGACCTCCGATTAGAAGTCGGTCGTCCTAACCACTAGGCTATCACAGCTATGATATATATAGCACATACATACATACATACATACATACATACATACATACATACATACATACATACATACATACATACATACATACATACATACATACATACATACATACATACATACATACATACATACATACATACATACATACATACATACATACATAGACTGCTAAAATCATAACCCTTCCTTTTGGCTTTGCCGTAGTCAGGTAAAAAATGAATCGCTATTTTCCTTGGTCACGGCATCACGTGTGAACGGCTGGACCAATTTCACTAATTATTTTTTTGTTGTGTTTATTATTATCAGGAGAAGTTTCTTATGAAATAAAAAATTAAGAAAGTTCAGCGGTACATTTTTGAATCCACGCGGACGAAGTCGCGGGCATCAGCTAGTATTACTTATTATAGTAAAGACAGGCCATCGCGTGTTTGTTTAAAAGCGCTATAATCTCACAATTTTCGAAACAAATTACTATTAAAAACCAACGCTTATCGTACGAGCTTTATAATAGGCAGTTATATTCTGAAATCACAGACAGACACTTTAATTTTATTTATTTGAATAGATCACCAATAGAGAGTCTTATGGAGAAGGCTCCGAGCGAAGTTGGGACGAGAATGCTATATCGTAGTCGCATATGAGTAGGTATGTAGACCTGAAATTCGGATATTTGGTGCAGAATGCTGATTCAAAACCGGCTATTGAATAGTGCGGAACCCTCAAGTGGTGAGGCACCAGCTCGCACTTGGCAGACTTTTAATTGCCGCAAAAATTCAAATTGCATGCACGTAAGTGGTGAGGTCACCGTAATCAATCACGTCGTCGCGTCGCCCTAACACCGATACAACCACTCAGGGACGAACCCCATACATAATATATGAAACTTAACACCACGTGGGAGTACATTTTGATGTTCCTAACTTTATCATGCAAAATGCAAAATTAGAAAAAAATAAAGCCAATTAATACTAATTGTATACCCGTATCCAATTATCATTTGTCTTATATTAATTGAATGTCGCGTCGTCACGATATTCTCGGTTTACATGGCTGTATTATCTCGTATAGGTACCTACTATGCCTGCGTAGGCAGGCCTGTGTCACTTTGCTGCTTTGCACAAGTCACGGCAAATAAGTCGAGCGGTGACCTTCAATGCGCAGAAGTCGAAAATGAGGTATCTAGGGGTGTGAGGGGGTCGCGGGGAGGGCGTAGGGATCGTTCGTAAGCACTGATTAGCTCTCCAATCGTATTGTGTCCCGCTCACTCGTACGACGCTGCACGCACTTGAAGGTCACCGCTCGACTTACGTGCCAGGCGTTATAGTGTCTAATCAGTAATCAGTAATCACCGAGCTGTCTTACATTGGTGCAACCCGCCGTTTCTCGATGCAAATTCCGTGGTTCTGTCTCCTCCTACCTGTTAAAAGACAGCTTATACCATATTACCCTCTATGATTAATGATAGGTATATCATAGATCTATACTAATAAATAAAATTGAAGTGTCTGTCTGTAATATCGAAATAACTACCTCATATTAAGCTCATATGGTTATTTGAACGCTACCATAACCGAATCACACGTTTTTAAAATTTTTGTCTGTCTGTCTGTCTGTCTGTCTGTTTGAACGGGCTAATCTTCGGAACGGCTGAACCGATTTTGACGGGACCTTCACATACAAGTAGAGAATTAACCAGGGAGTAACATAGGCTACTTTTTTAACCGACTTTCAAAAAAGGAGGAGTTGTGTTTTTCTACCTATGTACACCGATATCTCCGAGATTTCTGAACCGATTTGCGTAATTTTTTTTTTAATCGATAGAGAAACATTGCGACCCTGTTCTATAAAAAAATTGGATTCCAACTCCTCAATCCTGATGCTGTAGGGGACCTAATCCCCAAAACTAATGGGTTTTAGAAACTTTCGGTTATTTAAATTGATATTGGGGGTACCAATTAAAGACTTTATCGTTGAATGAACTCGAGTAGGTATACATATCCAACTCCTCAGCCCTGATGCTGTAAGGAATTGTATTCCGAAATCGTGGGGATCCCACGGGATTTTTCCGTTTTGGGGAAGGGTTTCTACAGATAAGCTACTTTTTGTTCTGGAAAATCAAAAGTTCCCACGGGATTTTTAAAAACCTAAATCCACACGGGCGAAGCCGTGGGCATCATCTAGTATAATATAATAGTATATCATCTAAAGATTTTAAACGGTCATCCGAAAGACTCGTTCGTGTCCATAATTACGATTTTTATCACCGAGCTGTAAATGCTGTCGTTTGGTACGTTTCTAGCTAAACAAAAATATAGATAAGTAGAACCTACTCTCGGTAATATATTCAATCCTGAAAAAGAGATAATTTCCATTGGCAGGGTTAATCGCTAGTTCGCCTGACAGTCAAAGGGTAGGGGTCGATTATGCCTGCTGCAGACAGCGAGCGCGATTTGCGGCGTTTTATTTGTCGAGAGATGCCCAGCGCGTGCCGCGTTCTTCCGATCCACGATAGGTATCAATGTTCGCGAAAATTTTACAGGTTATCCCGTTGACGAAGACAGCCAAAGATTTAGGTATATTAGAAGGTATGCGAAGCATATTATAATAAGAAATTACATTTACTCTTTAATATGAAAACCATCACGAAAACGTTAATAGATCATAAAATATTTTTTTTTAAACCAATGACGAACTGTAGCGCCACCTGATGGCCTGTAACTTTACCTACATTAAAATTTCTAAGAACCTGATCTGGGGGGAGAGATAACGAGACTAAAAAGTCACAAAGAATATGCGAACCACGGTAGCTCGCGGGTTCGCGCGGAAAACGCGCGCGAGTGTTGAGCAGGCTTTAGCCGTAAATATATAAACGCTATCCATTATACACCATTATAAAGGGCGTCGAACTTATTTTGCACATTCCGAAATACTTTACATGCCTGTGAAAACTAATGGAAAGAAATGCGCATATTGCGAAGTCATTCAGAAGCAATTACAGCTTATACTCCAAGCAGTAAGTTTTACTTTAGTTGACGTTTATGTTGCTTTCTGTATAAAACAGCGATGACATGAAATTCATATTGTTTTTAATTTATAACTTTTTTGGAGATAAAATGTACTTAAAACGTAAAATCACAGCACACATAACTACCTACTTGTATTTCAAATAGCGCGACTTGTTTCCAAGACATAGCTACAACAACTTCCTTAGGGATTTCCGTTGGTCTAATTAGTAGTTCAGATAAGTTAAGCTTAAGTTCGTACGTTCAGTAGTAACTACTAGGGCTTTTAGCCTTAGTCGAGAAGAACCTGCCACACACTTGATAAGTAGGTACTTACTTAACCTTATCAAAAATTAACACAATAATATTAGAGTTTTATAGGGGTTTTATTTCTTAAAAATCTTTTGGGTGGTTATAGATACGAAAAAATTTAATAAAAATATCAGATGAAAGCATATTGCAATGAACTCGTGATTAAAATTAGGCTAAACGTAATACCATTATTGTATTAGGCACGCATGGATGCGTTAGAATTTGGCAGAGCGGTGCTTCGTCGAGATACGGGGCTTATAATAAAACAATATTAATTATCAATCGACGCTCCACTGCCTCCTTTGTTCCGCGCCCTGTTCCATAATAAAGGCGTGTTACGGTTGCCACCAATTTCCGAAAGAAATATATAGGAATTAAAATCAGCCCATTATTTTTTCAGAAAAATAATAACATAGTAAATATATACGTAAAAACATGTCTAAAAACATGCTCAGAAATACGCGTACGCGATTGATACGAAAAACCGTATTAAAATCGGCGTAGTAATTTTTCAGAAAAGTCGTAGCAAAAAATCGCAAAAACAGTCTCCTTTCCTTGGCGGATTAATTAAAACATTTCTTACAAAATATGTTATAACTAGGGTACGTGTGACAACCCTTACGTCTTGTGCATTACCTCTGGCATTTCACGGCAGTTTTGTTTAAATAATAAATTGGATTTCTATAACGTTGCTTCAAAGAATAACTTCCGAGCATAACATTATTATTATTGCTCCACGAATAACTCTGATATTTGGAATTTTAACCACCTTCTTTGTTTCGACCGCCGCTATAGGCGGAATTAGGACATGAGATTTATGGTATGTTGAAATATTATAACAAAAGTTAATTATTAGCGGACAACCAAAAGAAATCATCACAGTCGAGTATTGGCACAGTGACATTGGCTAAGTAAATTGTGATGTGTTCAAGCAAATTAAAGCTCATTAAATGAAAAAGAAGAAAGTATTAATATTATTTATGATATTATGATCATAGATGAAACGAATAATGATAAGGTTATTGATACATTTTTGTTGTAAACAATAAATAATGTAAACAAAAGCAATAATTCAATAATTAATTAAGTATAAGTAATTTAACTAGTAAAGTCCTGAAGCACATAACACAAAATAACTTTATTATAAGTAGGTATGAATTTGATTTTCGTTAATCGCTAAACACTTTACCTACCTGTAATTTCCCATAAGTTCCTATTATTAAGAAGTGAATGTAAAAAAATCAATTTAGCTCCCCTCGAGCTGTCAGCAAAACGGGCGGAGGCGAATCAGTCTGTTAATAAATTCAAATTTATTCGTTGATCACGCGCTCGTTTCGCTACTAACGTATTTAAAAAGTGATTAGAAGTTAAATTGACACAATATGAACTTTTTGTCCCCGCTACGAAACTTAATCAAAAACAAAATTATCCACTTTGCATCGAAATATCCGTCTGAAAACAGCAATATTTTTTGCAATGTTTTACTTCTAGTACATTTTGATCTTATTATTTTGGTCCAAAAGCTTTTTGCCCTGTCGTCTCAACCAATAGACGTCCACTGCTGGACATAGGTCTCTTGCAAGGATTGCCAAGAACATGATCTTGTGCGCTTCCAGCGGCCAGCGACTCGCTTGATGGCTTTCGAAACTAAAAACATAATATTCGATGTAAACGTAAAATCGCATTACTTAAAAAGAATCAAGATTAAATTTACATGGTTGCTTTTATACCGTCGGTTCACGGCGTCTATTATGGTAAGGTATTCATGAAAGCAAATGTTTAGTCTCAGAGGGCGCGAGCAACGTAATATAGAACTCTTGGCAGAAATATGGAATCACCAGCGTATGTGAACTTACTTATGATAATTACCTACTTGCCAGACTAATCTACCCGGAGAAATAAAGACTGCAACTTCTTATTCATACCAAACATTTTATTGACTTTCAGTTACAACAGCTGTAGCCTGTAAAACTTAAAACAAAATAACATGACCTTATTCTGTGGCTTATTTTATACGAGGTACGAAATATTGCCTGGTTCGTAACTTAAATCTTAATATTTCCATACGATGTACAGAACATCTATCTAATGTTTCATTTATTCTTATATCTAGGTGGTTCGAAACTCTTTATCAGAGATTTTCTTAATATACTTTGCTCTCTTAAAATTCTTTGAGCCTTGCACGCTCTTTTCATAACTTTAATGTCATTGGCAAATACTTCACGTGTAACTTGATTCACTATATCTTGATTGAGACAATCAAATTTCGAAGTTAAATTTATATATAGATTTTCAATATTAGTCGCTAGAGTACCAATATTATCTTTAGGATCTTCAGGACCTCCTAAAAGCTGAGTATGAACATATTGCACGCACGTATACAGGTGAGTAGACTCAAAGGAACAAAACAATTTTTTAAATTCATTCAACAGTATTCTATTAAACTTATTTTTAAATCCCATTTCTTTTTCTTCCATCCTTTTTACTTGTTCCTCATAAAATAGAGTAAAGTTTTGTATTTCATCTATATCTGTTGTCATTTTTATCTTAAGATGATCACGAGATTTAAGCACAGATCTTAAAATATTTGAAGAATAGCATTCAATTTGCATATAGTTTAAGCATTGTTCACTTACATTATCAAAAATTCGAATAATCTGGTGAGGTTTTTTGAAATATATCTTTGCTGGCATCTTTTTCAACAAATTGTCGTTTGCTTTATACGCATTCATTAATGAAGTCGACGGTGAGTCTGAAAAAATTCTCGAGAAAAATAATCGATTTTCTTCAAAAGCTTTATTGTGCATCATCCGCCACCAATGAGGAGACAATGAGTTCAAAAATTGGCCATATTTTGATTGGATTTCAAGAGTAACAATCAAACAGTCAACTTCGTTTCTTAATTTAATATATATGAAACTAAACTCATTTAATTTTTTTTCCATCGCGTTTAGTTCTTGGAATTTTTTATCCGCCTCCTCGTTGAGTTTTTGAGCTGTAATATATTTTTCTTGCACAAACTCGATAAAGTTTGATCTAGTTTTTACATAAAAATCATCGATTTTCTCATATCGCCGAAGTTCATCCTCTAGAGAAGTATCTATTTGTATACTTTGTTCTTTTGAAAATGTACTTGCTCTAAAAAGTGTTATATCTCGTATGTTGCTCATATAAACGTTGATATCAGAAAATTGTCTTAATGGTCGACCTTCTACAGTCTTGTAGAAAGTCTCATCTATGTCGCAAATTGTTTTTGGATCAGACATGATAAATTGTTCAGGTTTTGACTTTCTCACATTTGTTTTACGCTTGCAACTAAATATTCGTAAACGATCAGGTATATTAAACGGGTTGCTATTAGGACAGGGCACTGAATGTTGCTTCAATCCATAAGTAACACTTTTTATACTGCTTTGTTTAATTTGATAAGAATCTGAACCAATATTTTGGTCAGGCATAACGTTCAGTTTGGTTTTATTCAAGGGCTTTTCAATTTTCGTTTTCGGCATGTTTTTCTTTTTATATTAATAATACTTTAATAACAGGTCAATTACAGGCCTTGAAATACAGGTTTTAGATTTTCATTATCGGTCCATTCTATGAATCTTAGAAATCAAATTACAAATAAGATCGTTTCAATTCAACAGTTGCCAATTTGCTTGACAATTCTGTCATTTCTTTTTATTTATAAAACTATTGCTTATTATAGTTTGTTATAATTCGTTATAAAGCTTTCTCTTTGGTACCTATGTGTATATTATCACGTGTATATTCGTTATACAGCCTGTAGAAATGGGTGTATGAATTATGATTTTTTGTGGCAATTTACTAAATATAATATTATTATTGGATTATCTAGTTATATCAGTCGATTATGCTAATTAAATAACATCGACCTAAATTGGAAGCTAGATGAATGACTTTGAACCCGCATTATCATCCCAAGGAAACCTGTAAAGTGATAAAACAAAAAAATCACGACCTTCAACAATGTAGAATATGGCGAAGAGAGATAGTTATAGGACTTAACTAAAGCAACTATCGAAATGTTTTATGCATCTCAGGAGTACACACTGTAACTATTTTACTATTCCAGTAAAACGTGACAGACTACCTCGCATCGGGAGTCATCCCTAGGGGCCTGTAAACTCCGGCTGTCAGTCAAAGTGACGCCACGGATGACCGCAAGTAGCCCTTCGGTTAATTCTGTACGCTCTTAAGAAGTGTTGCTTCTGACACATATAACACTTAAGTTAAAAGCTGAAAGCGTTTTAGTCACCTTTTTGATGGCTTAGGGTTTGACCGGGATCTCATGAACTGATAATAAGTGATAATTTAATCTAAGTAAACTCTGCGCATGACCGCAAGCAAGTAGGCCTCCGGTTAACTCTGCGCGCTCTTAAGAAGTGTGGATTTTGACACATTTGTTGATTGCAGAAGTTAGTTTAGATAAGTACCCAATAAGGTTTTTAACTGAGCAACTGATGATTGGATACTAACTATTTTGTTATTACAGCTTGTAATTTCGTATTAAATTAAAATACGGTTACGGTAAGTACAAGTTTGGTACAAAACGTTGATAAATTTTGAATGTCAAAATACTAAAACGACAAAGTAAAATAAACCTAAACTGCTTTATTTAAAGGCTCAACTTTGTCTATACTTTAAACCTGTTGGTGATATTTGTTTATCAACGTTGTTTAGATGTGGGTACTACAAACATATTGATACACACTTGGCACTTTAATAATGTGTCAAAACTACATAAACACACACAAGCATAATTTAACAATAAATTAGAAAAAATGTCACATGTTCATGATGTCTCGAACTGTGCGTAGTGTTTAAGTGACATAATATGTATATGGAAAATCGGCCGCAACTTGCTTGAATGTAGTATGTATGTAGTAGAATATTATATTGTTGTCTTAAAATGTCTCTCGTTTACTCTGTAGGATTTACAGACTCATACTAAGTGTGTAAGTACTGTAAGACATTCGAAGAAAGGTGACAAAACGCTAACATCTCTTAACTTAAAACGCCGTCTCATCCACTACAACGCCTATTCAATTTAATCTGGCTTAAGAAGTTATTTGTTAATTAAAGAGCTCCAATTTCGGAATTTCACTTGCATTTTCGACAATACCGAAATGAATAAACAAATACAAAGTTATTAATATAATGTGTATTTTAATGAAATTTATACCTCTGAAAGGATATTTTTAGATCTTTTTATTACATTAGACTAGCTTCTGCCCGCGGCTTCGTCCGCGTGAATTTCGGTTTTTCACAAATCCCGAAGCAATCATGGATTTCTGGTTCCCGTTCCCGCTCCGTTTTCCAAAATCCAACCTTTATACCTACTTTCAAGGATGTTTGCTATAATCTACTTATAGTTGTACACGCACTCACGGACGCACGCACGCACGCACGCACACACACACACACACACACACGAATTTTCGCCTTTAAAATATAAGTGTGATTAGTGTAATTGCGCTGGGTATCCCAACCATTACAGTTCTTTAAAGTCCCACAGATGGGCACAGACCTCCTGTGTGTGAGAGAGGGATTTAGAGCTTAATCCGCCAGGCTGTTCGAGTTGGAAATTATAATCAAGCCTTTGCCTAATCTTCCATACCTCGGAGGGCATGTTAAGGCGTCGCTCAGTCCCATTTACAATCTCTAATATCTTAAAAAAATCAAAAACGTTACAACTGTCCTACAAAAAAAATAAACAAGCTTAATTGATGACTTTGGTACAGTTTAAATTAAATATTTGTGTAACTTACGATAATTTTCTTTGTAATAAGATAATAACATAACAGGCGGAAATCTTGTCCCCACTTGTCGTATTGGGGACGATCTGTCCATAGCATTTTCTTCCCGAGAAACCCCATCATTATAGAATAGAATAGAATAGAATAGAAAAAGTTTTTTTTTTAATAAACTTTTACAAGTACTTTTGAATCGTCAATTGAATCTACCACAGGTTCGGAATGCTGTTCCATTATGCTTTTTATTATGCTGTTGTTATCATTATCATAATTACGTTAAGGTATAAGTAAGATATTGCAAAATAGAATTGTCTATTTATTTCATTCTGCTGCAGAGTAATTGAAACCAAAATAAACGATTATTTATTTGTTTATTTATTTACGTAATTGATGGGAAGGGAACATGACCCTTAGTACCTAATGAGGAATGCGACGCAGAAAGATAACACTGCATAAATAAAGGTAACTTTGTATATTTACGAAAGGTTGGAGCTATTTTCACAGTTAGTACAAATTTAATCAGCCCCTAGCGATTATGCAAATGTGCTAATGAATGGATTTGCTTACGTTCGAATTAGCTGAATAGATTACAGTCTGAAAATATACGATAGATTACGTACTTAGCTTAATAATCCACCCTAACTTTGTAAATACTTTAATTTTGTGTTGTAGCTGTTAAGTACATGATGACTAAGTACTGTATTTATTTTATTTTTATTGTTCTTGTAGGTATACTTACAAGAAAACACGCGGTATACAGACAAATCTCTATATTAACATATACCTACATGGTATAAATAATGATTTTTTTATATTATTTGTATGCCTAGGCTTACCACTTGATGATAATCATGCCTGGATGCGATGGAAAGCAATGATGGGGTTTAAGTTACAAGTATAAATTAAAAATTAAAAAAACCCCCGACATTCGCCATTTTGTGGCGGCAGCCATCTTGGATTTGCATAGTGCTATTCTACTAGTCAAGCCCTTTCATTTGATGCCCATAATATGGGAGTTGTGATACTTGGATCGATTTTCATCAAACGTAGCTAACAACTCTCGACTAATTCACCTTTCAAACAAAAAAAAAACGCATTCAAATCGGTCCACCCGTTTGAGCGCTACAGGGGAACAGACACACACACACACACACACACACACACACACACACACACACACACATACACACACACACACGTCAAACTTATAAAAACACGCTTGCCAGAATATGCTTATTCACTTTAAAATTAGAGATCGCAATGGTATTAGATACAAAATCGATACATTGCGGTATGTGGTATTAAACCCGATCCATCAACAGCTAACAAGGCGGGCGGTAAACTAAATGAATGACCCTCGTTTCCCCGACGCGGCGGTCAAGGATCCGCACCTAAACTCACTTACTTATCCGATCCATCCGCAAGAATAATTGGACCGTCTTGGCCCGTCCGTCCGTGGTTACCGAGTGAGCAGATATTAATTGGTTTGTTCTGAATTATTTAATTCGACTGCCAGTTGCTACTGCGCACACGGGGATTGGGTTTCTAAAATCACAATTGCAGGAAATTGAAATTTATTCTCCTCTACTGTGCCTCTGGAATTTGAACTCCAAACCGAAAATGCAATTTCAATAAACGAATGCATTTAGAATTCGTTATAAAATTGGGATTAAATTCCGAACTAGCAGGGTCCATACTAAGTAAGCTTCGAACGAAGTTGACTACGCTCTTCGCGCTCTCGCGGCATGTGTGGACGCGCCGATCAAAACACCACGAGGCTTCCGCGCTTCGAGTGAACCTTACTAATCTATAAAAAGGTTAAATTTTAGATTAATAACCTTATTTCGATATCAACCAATGGAAAATACTTAGGTTATTTAAATAGAAACAACTTCAAAGCAAATTAAAATAAACGATATAAAATGTTAAATACAAATATTGTTACAATGTCGGCTATGAAGATTCCATTACTTCTACCAAAGACCCAATATCCACCCACGCAGCTTTTACTCGATTATAAGATCAAATAAACATTAAATTTTAGACGACTCGCCCGTAATAAAGTAGATAGGGAGTTGATGGCAGAAAAAATTCAACCATTAGATCCTGTACGAGAAGTTGGTTTTAGTAAAGCCTTGATTATTAAAATTACAAGCACTAAGATTTGTAGCATACCACTATCGCTGTATTTTACATAAATAAAAAACTGCTGACCCAAATCATTAGGAGTTGAAAAGACCAACTGTCTTGTCAAGGAGCATAAGTGGAAAAAGTGTCACTTTGTTACCAACACGGAACACCGTCATCGGAAACCGTGGTTGCTATGTTGGCAACCGACGTTTGCGCAGTTGTTGATTTAGATTCCATATTGCTATTTGCTTGTATGAAAATAAAATACTCTATGGTGGCTTGTGTCCGACACACAACACGAAAGGTCTGACACTTTTTCCACTAATGCTCCTTGACAAGCCAGTTGGTCTATTCAAAACACAAGAAGATATCTAAGAAGATATAAAATATGAAGCTACATAATAATATATCTAATGTAACAATGACACTACAAACTATCCTGCAGCATCAGTATGTTCGCAATATGACAGTTTGCCCCTCCACTAGAGTCTAACGCACGGTATGACTGTCCTAATAATTCATACCCACGAGCCCATTGTCACTAGTAATATCACGGAGCGTATAGTCCGTTCGGTAACATAGTGTCGGTACAGGCGCAGGTGCTCTTAGTATAATCAAATCAAAATCAAATCAAATCAAATAAACTTTATTCAAAATTGGTACACTGTACACTTTTTGAACGTCAATTTAGGTACAGGCAATGGTGATAATTATTTACGGAAACTTAAAACTAAAACTACGAGGGTTCCAAACGCGCCCTGGTCTGAGAAGAGCCCACAACAAACTCAGCCGGGTTTATTTTTTTTTATTATCACCATCTTACAATATGGTATAATAGCCATAAAAATGATTTGAACTGTTGATTGATTGATTGATTGAAAAATGATTTATACCTACTGCTTTTATTTTTTATTTTTTGGTTGTAATTTTTTTTCTATTCTAACAGAATCTCCGAATAGTCTGCCAATCCGCACTTGGCCAGCGTGGTAGACTATGGTTAAAATCCTTCTCATTTTGAGAGAAGACCCGTGTTCATGATAATGTTTATGGTTATATTGTAATAAAATACGAATATAAAAAAATATAAAAAGGAAACAGAATTTTAATAAAAAATATGAGTAGGTATAAAACGCTGTGATAGCCTAGTGGTTAGGACGACCGACTTCTAATCGGAGGTCGTGGGTTCGATCCCGGGCACGCACCTCTAACTTTTCGGAGTTATGTGCGTTTTAAGTGTTTAAATATCACTTGCTTTAACGGTGAAGGAAAACATCGTGAGGAAACCTACATGCCTGAGAGTTCTCCATAACGTTCTCAAAGGTGTGTGAAGTCTGCCAATCCGCTTGGCCAGCGTGGTAGACTATGGCCAAAACCCTTCTCACTCTGAGAGGAGACCCGTGCTCTGTAGTGAGCAAGCCGGTAATGGGTTGATAATGATGAAAAATGATGATGAGGTATAAAACGCCAAAATCCCTTGTGCCTGTACTCCCGCGCGGCATGTTTTGAAGTCACCGGCGGTGCCTTTGGTAAAACGCCACGCGGCGGAGGCGGCGAGATACAAAGATGACCGTAAGAAAACGAACAGACTTTAACGTAGCGGACGACAATCATGGCTCTGTATTAACGTTATAAATTAGGACGTTAGCGACGACGGCGCTCACTCGAATAACCGTAAACCGCTGTTAGTGGTCATTCTCAGCACTTGCCGCTACGCTTGGGCCGCTTTCATTTCGCTTTGTACACGGAAAAGACGGAAAATGAAAAAGATATTTTTGCTATTCACACCAGTACATTGAAGGGCGGTTCGAAGGGAAACCTGTGAAAGGTGAATTGGCAATTTGGGGATTGATTCACATGTTGCTCAGGGATTGAATCCCTGAACGAGAAAAATATGAGCTGATCACGATGAAGTTGTAAAAATTTTAGTCGAGATGCATGACTAGGATTTGAAACACTGCAGGTTTTAGTACATTACTAGCCTTTGCCCGCGGCTTCGCCCGCGTGAATTTCGGTTTTTTACAAATCCCGAGGGATCCGTTTTTCCACGGACGGAACGGGAACCAGAAATCCGTCCAGATTTCTGGTTCCCGTTTCGGTTCCCTTTTCCAATTTTCGTACCTATTTTTAAGGAAGCTTGCTATAGCTGCATCTGTAGATTGCTATAGCAAATTTCGATTTTTTCAAAATCCCGGGAACTGTGTATTTTTTTGAATAAAAAGCACCACAATTGAGATGACGCAATTATTGATGCAGCTCTTAGACTATCGACACACGGATGTACTGTAGAAAACAAGCTATAATTTAAAAATTAAAAAAACCCGACTGCCATGCTAAAAAACGAACTAATAAATTAATAAACTACCACCGTACCACTTCATCATCATGATCAACCCATTACCGGCTCACTACAGAGCACGGGTCTCCTCTCAGAGTGAGAAGGGTTTTGGCCATAGTCTACCACGCTGGCCAAGCGGATTGGCAGACTTCACACACCTTTGAGAACGTTATGGAGAACTCTCAGGCATGCAGGTTTCCTCACGATGTATTCCTTCACCGTTAAAGCAAGTGATATTTAAATACTTAAAACGCACATAACTCTGAAAAGTCAGAGGTGCGTGCCCCGGGATCGAACCCACGACCTCCGATTAGAAGTCGGTCGTCCTCACCACTAGGATATCACAGCTTTTTTGTACCACTTACAGTGTAGTTGTTATTTATTCTGTTTTTCATGATTTGTCACTCCAAATTGATTTAAAACATATTGTTACGAATGAACCTTATTTCTAGAGCATTAAGGTTCATAATTGCTCGTCACCTAATAAATACCTAATCACCCATCGATGTAAACAACCCATGATGTAAACAAACAAAAACGCGGGTTCTGGAATAAACATCGATAGGGGTGGAACTTTCTAGAAAACGCTTAGTCACGCGGTAACGGGTATATAAAGGGACCGGCGAGCTGACGGAGGGCAGTTCAGTTCTGAGAGCCGAGCGAAATACAAGCGAAGGAAGCGATCGGAAGTGAAGAGGATTGGAAGCGAACAAGCGAAGAGGAAGTCTACAAGAAGATCAGGAGTACCAAGTGGAATACGGAAGTGCGGAATAAAGTCTGATCAAGGGTCACCAGGTGTTTTATTCCAAATCTTCGAACCCCAGCACGTAACAATTGGTGACAGAAGTGTGATTTGGAAGCTATGCCATTAACTCCGAGAGACGACTTCGGCAGCGAGGGTGTCAAGACCAGGGCCCAGCGTGCAGCGGAATCCAGCCGAGCACCTGTGGAGGAGCACCTGGAGGAACCAGCACCTGGTGGGTCCCCCCAGCTGGCCCCGCCCACTGGCCCCACCCACCAGGCCCCGCCTCCTGAGACCACGCCCACCCAATCGGAGGCCCCGCCCACTGGCCACGCCCACCAGACCACGCCCCTTGAGGCCACGCCCACTCAGCCGGAGGCCCCGCCCACTGGCCCCACCCACCTGGCCACGCCCACTGAGCAAGCCACGCCCACCGTTGACTTGTCGAGTTTGATGCGGATAATGCAACAACAGTTTGCAGCGATACAGGAAAATCAAGATTGCAAATTTGCAGCGATACAGAAAAATCAAGATTGCAAATTTGAAGGGGTGCAGCGGACTGTTTTGTCGGCCGTTCACGAAGTCGGCGGCATGGTGGCTAAATTGCGAAAAGAGTTGGACCTCATGGACGAGCGAGTCACCTGCCTAGGAACGGACATAGATGGTGTGAAGACTGGCCTCAACGAGCTACAGAAAAAGGTGATACGTCTTGAAACGACAAGACTAACGTCAAGTGGAGCGATGGGCGCAGTTCAGGGACCTAATGTTAAGGTACCCCCATACGACGGTAGCACCTCCTGGCCCGCGTACCGGCAACAGTTTCAGACTGTTGCTACTGCTAACGGATGGACGGACGAACAGTGCTTGACTGCCCTCACTGTCGCATTGAGAGGGCAGGCTCTAACTGTTCTGGAAGCCTTTCCCACTTCAGGATGTGGATACAAGGAACTGTTGGATGCACTCGAATCCAGGTATGGGGAGCGACATCTGGAGCATGTGTTCCGCGCCCAGCTGCGCGATAGAGTCCAGCGATCTGGAGAGGGTCTCCAGCAATGGGCGTTGGAAATAGATAAGCTTGTGCGGAAAGCTTATCCATCGGCCGACGATAAAATGGTAACTGCAAACACCGTGCAAGCTTTTGTCGACGGAATTAAAGACCTGGAGGTAAGAGCTGCCGTGAGGCTTCGTCACCATGCCTCATT
Source organism: Melanargia galathea (assembly GCA_920104075.1). Taxonomy (NCBI): domain Eukaryota; kingdom Metazoa; phylum Arthropoda; class Insecta; order Lepidoptera; family Nymphalidae; genus Melanargia; species Melanargia galathea. Next base: position 7,299,158 of record OV049867.1, read on the forward strand.
AAAAGAAGCATTGGCGCATGCCTTAGAGGTCGAAGCAGTTCGACACGACATTCGGCAGACTAACAGACTACGTGAAGTTGTCGAGGAGGTGAAAGAGGTTAAGACCTCATTCAGGAAGAACTTTGGCGCTGTGTGCTATAGATGCGGTGTGAAAGGGCATCTGCAGCTGAATTGCCCACAGAAAGAGTCGCAGATGTCCCGACTAACGAAAATAGAGGAACGGTTGGAGGAGCTTGCGAAGAGAGGTGAGAATGCAAAGTTCCCTCAAAATCAGGGAAACTAGTAACAGCCAGGACTAAGGGGCGAGTACTGGCTGGCACGGAGGGAGCCCCAGCAACGGTTATCTCACAGGGGGACATCGTCGGAAAGTGTGAAGAAGTTGTGTGGCTGAAGAAATTCACTTCAATACCAAGCATGGAAAAATCAGGTTCTGGGAAGGATCCTACAGTCTATGAGCTTCTTGAAGACTGCAAAAGCAACCTGACTTATTCACAAAGCATCAAGGCAAAGAAGTTTCTATTACGCCATGCGGACATCTTTTCTAGTCAAGAAGGAAACCTAGGGAGAACATCGTTAGTGCAGCATAGAATCGATACCGGAAATGAGGGACCCATCCGTCAGCGGGCGAGACGGCTACCAATCGCGAAGGAAAAAGAAGTCGAGAATATGCTGAAAGAAATGGAAAGGAACAAAATAATAGAACCATCCGCAAGTCCCTGGTGCTCACCGGTTGTGCTTGTGAAGAAGAAAGATGGAAGCACACGGTTCTGCGTGGACTATAGGCGGCTCAATGACATCACAAAGAAGGATAGTTACCCGCTACCTAGAATCGATGACACTCTGGATACCTTGAGTGGCATGAAATGGTTTTCGACTCTAGACCTAAAATCAGGTTACTGGCAGGTAGAAATCCATCCAAAAGACAAGGAGAAGACAGCGTTTTCAACGGGAAAAGGATTATGGCAGTTTAATGTTATGCCTTTTGGATTGTGCAACGCACCTGCCACCTTTGAACGACTCATGGAATGTGTTCTAGCAGGGTTAGTAGGAGATGCCTGCTTGGTGTATCTAGATGACGTCGTTATCATGGGTCGAGACTTCGATGACCATTTGCAAAACATGGAGCGAGTCTTCGCCAAAATACATGGGGCAAACTTAAAACTTAACCCGAAGAAGTGTCAGCTATTCAGGAAAGAAGTGAATTATCTCGGCCATGTCATCACAAGTGAGGGCATCCAGACTGACCCGGCGAAAGTTGAAGTGGTTAAAAAATGGCCTACCCCTAAAGACAAGACAGAGGTAAGGGCATTTTTGGGTTTGTGCTCTTACTACAGGCGTTTCGTCAAGGGGTTTTCTGAGATCGCAAAACCGTTACATGGACTGACGGAAGAGAAAAGACCATTTTGTTGGGATGAAGCCTGTGAAGATTCCTTTTCAAAACTGAAGAAATACCTATGTGAAGCACCAATTCTGGGATACCCACAACCGGAAGGCCAGTTTATCGTCGATACCGACGCGAGCAACACAGCGATTGGAGGAGTACTATCCCAAAAGCAGGGAGATAGAGAAGTCGTTATGGGGTATTTCAGCAAATCACTGTCAAGACCGGAACGGAACTACTGCGTGACACGGAGGGAACTTTTTGCCGTGGTAAAAACATTGCAACACTTCAGCAAGTACCTAATCGGCCGAAAGTTTTTACTACGTACGGATCATGCAGCATTGAAATGGCTACTGCAATTTAAGAATCCCGAAGGTCAAGTTGCTCGGTGGATTGAACAGCTCCAGGAATATGACTTCGAGACTCAACATCGCAGCGGGAAGTCACATGGAAATGCAGATGCACTTTCTCGGAGGCCATGCCCGGAAGAATGCAAACATTGCATCAAACAGGAGTCGACGGAGCTATCATTGAAACTTACCAGGACGAGTTCCTTAGGACCCTGGGAGGATGATGCAATGAAGATGGCTCAAGAGGGTGATGAGGATATACGGCACATCATCGTGTGGAAGAAAAGAGGAGACGCCAGACCAACATGGAGTGAGGTTGCACCTATGGGCGTTATCACTAAGGCATACTGGGCGCAGTGGAGCAGTCTTACGCTACAAAATGGAATACTCTACCGAAAATGGGAAAAGACTAACGGCAGGGAGTTCCATCTTCAGATAGTCGTTCCGAGAGCCAAGGTACCCGATGTCCTACGTGAAGTGCATGACGGAGTTTCGGGAGGTCATCTTGGCGTCAAGAAGACACTAACGAAAGTGCGGGAGAGGTTCTACTGGCTCCATTGTCGGGAGGATGTGCAGGATTGGTGCCGTAAATGTACCATTTGCGCTGCCGTGAAGGGACCACAGACAAGGAGTAGAGGTAACCTGCAGCTGTACAATGTTGGTGCACCCTGGGAACGTATAGCTGTTGATGTAGCCGGACCATTCCCTGTGACTGAATCAGGGAACAAATACTTCATGGTTGTTATGGACTACTTCACTAAGTGGCCGGAAGTATTCGCGATACCTAACCAGGAAGCTACAACTGTTGCAACTAAGCTCGTTGAGGAGGTTATATGTCGCTTTGGTGTACCACTGGAAATCCACTCAGACCAAGGAAGGAACTTTGAATCGCAAGTGTTTCAGGAAGTATGCAAAATTTTAGGTCTTCATAAGACACGCACAACTGCATACCACCCGCAGTCTGACGGAATGGTTGAAAGATTCAATCAGACGCTTGAAAGGCATTTGGCAAAGTTGGTTGACACCCACCAAAGAGACTGGGACAGGTACATTCCACTGTTTCTCCTCGCCTACAGGACTGCAGAGCATGAGAGCACAAAGGCAACTCCGGCGTTAGTCAATTATGGCAGGGAACTACGGTTACCAGTAGACTTATTGATGGGAGGGTCACCGGATGAACCTTGTACCGTACAAGACTACGTCGCCAATCTGAGAGAGAAAATGCGGGAAATACATGCTACAGTTCGAGAAAACGGATTGCAATCGAGTGAGAACATGAAAACCAGATACGACCGGAAATCGAACACGAGCGGATTCGAGGAAGGTGCCTTAGTCTGGCTGCATAATCCGACTCGTCGAAAAGGGAAATCTCCAAAATTGCAAACCAGATGGGAGGGTCCATACAAAGTGGTTACCCGTATTAACGACGTCACGTATAGGATTCAACGTCAACCAAGGGGAAAATTTAAGGTTGTGCACATCGACCGCTTGGCAAAACATTACGGAAGCAACAGTGATGCTCGGGACGAGCATCGCTAAGAGGGGGGCAGTGTTACGAATGAACCTTATTTCTAGAGCATTAAGGTTCATAATTGCTCGTCACCTAATAAATACCTAATCACCCATCGATGTAAACAACCCATGATGTAAACAAACAAAAACGCGGGTTCTGGAATAAACATCGATAGGGGTGGAACTTTCTAGAAAACGCTTAGTCACGCGGTAACGGGTATATAAAGGGACCGGCGAGCTGACGGAGGGCAGTTCAGTTCTGAGAGCCGAGCGAAATACAAGCGAAGGAAGCGATCGGAAGTGAAGAGGATTGGAAGCGAACAAGCGAAGAGGAAGTCTACAAGAAGATCAGGAGTACCAAGTGGAATACGGAAGTGCGGAATAAAGTCTGATCAAGGGTCACCAGGTGTTTTATTCCAAATCTTCGAACCCCAGCACGTAACAATATAGATTGTATACATTTTCGTACTTGCCTTTTAAAGCCCTTTATTTTGATACCCCACTCGAGGGTCTTGAAGAAAAAAATTTTTTTCAGCCCGCACATTAAAGTGCATAACATTCGCCATTTTGATTTTTTATTAATTTTATGTACACAGTAACATTTGCGCCGTCAAGACAAATCTAATGACGTATAATTTATCAAAATAGGTTGAGCCGTTAAGTAGTTACGAACTGACATAGGAAACGGTCATTTTCTACGATTTATCACTCCAAATTGTTTCCAAATATATAAATTTATACATTTTCGTATTTGCCTTTTGAATCCCTTTATTTTGATACCCCACTCGAGGGTCTTGAAGAAAAAAATTTTTTTCAGCTCGCACATTAAAGCGCATAAAGTCCGCCATTTTGATTTTTTTTTAAATTTAGGTACCCTATAACACTCGCGTCATTGAGACAAATCTAATGACGTATCATTTATCAAAATCCGTTGAGCCGTTGATTAGTTACAAGCGGACATAGGAATGGACATACATACACACAGGTGAAACACAATATACCCAGTCGGGTAAAAAAAAACTACCTAGCACGAAATGTTTGATATATTGATTTTTCACCTTTATACTGATAGCGCAAAGTGATAGCGATATAAATTTTTACAATCCATGTAGAGCAGACGTATTTACATTTTTTTACAAAATAAACATTTATCGTAAAGGATTGGGACCCGTATTGTGCTTCGATTGTGTACGTTGAAAACAGAGATGAACGCAAGCGGTAATAATAGTATTGAGGCAGGGCAGACATCTCTAGAAAGCATCAGCCACCGTCTACCAACGTGATGCATACTTATTGCTCGATTTTCCACAGAACAATTTCAATTGTACCGTACCATTAGCGGCATTCGATTGCCTCTGGCTTCGATAAAACTTAATAGAAATCTCTAATGTCCCCAGATATTCGTGGCTTTTCATATAAATGTGACTGGTACCTACTTCAAATATTATGATAGAAAATGTTTTTGAATACACGTAAATGTTTTCAGTTTGATTGAAAACTTTCATAACAAGATTCTTTAACGAGTCTTGACCTTTGTCCATGTATTGAAGAAACTTTTTGATAATTTTATTTTAAACCAGAGATCTCACTTCATCTTCACTTGTAAATAAAAACTAAAAAAGTGAGTAACAATGATCTTCCAATAAAAAATGTATATTTTTCGTTCATTCTATAATAACACAGATTAAAGGATTTGTTTACTAATTGAGAGTAAGATAAGTGCCGTTTCTAAGAGAATTAGACACGCAAATATTTATTTCAATTAGCACACCCTTTTTAAGAGTCTCTGTGATTGACTCCAAAGGAAATGGTGACACGGGAGGTAAAAAGGGCTATTCCTTAAAGGAATTTTGATCGAGCAGGTATTTATTTCAAAGCCTTTTACAAATCTTATTAAATGTGGGTAAGAATCTCTTCTAATTGTTTGCAATATCTTTGATTAATCATCCTAAGTATTATGTTTTTAAAATCATAACCAAAAGCATAATGATTTTTTTTTCTTAAAGAACGTATGTATGTATGATGCATACGTTCTTAAAGAACGTATGCATCATACATACGTAATAAATAATATTATATATTATAGGATTAATAAAAATAAAAAATTGTTACTTACTAGGTTTTTCTTATTCGCAAAAGTATTTCCATTCGAAACTCTAAAACTACATTAAGACATTATTTTGCAGTGTCTATATTATGATATTGATAAAATAATATAGAGTTATCTACAGACCGCTGCCTCCGTATAGGGGAGAAATGCAATAAACGATAGGTAATACATTTTCTTTGTAGATTTTGCGCTTGACCGCACATGGAATATTTAAAACTGGCTGGCTTCGGTCCTTTCTGGAATTGAATGGCCATCCACGTGAATACGGTTTCGGTATATTTACATACATCAGACAGGTGTATAAATATATAAAATGCTTTTATACTAGTATTTATTATTTTCTGGATACCGGTTTCACTTATATTTATTTTCGTTTTTCCCGTCGCCGGGTTTGTTTACAGCTTCATGAATGTTAAGGTCTCCCGTGAACTTTGTGCTTCTGTTATTTTGTTCTGTGAACGTAAGACGGTTGTGAATGAACATAAAACTAGAACTTTACGCTAATGAAGTTTGCAATGTACCTACTGTGCGTAAATCCCACATTTGTTCCTTTGAGGAATTATTATATAGAGTCGACGCCGAGACTTGGTTTTTTGTAACAAGAGTTATGGTAAACGTACCTTAGCTCACTTAGTCTGCGCGAAGCGCCTGTCGGAGCGTGACGTGTTTGAGATCTATTTAAAATCAATTAAATATGCCTGGGTGTGTACTGCAATACTGTGCCAACCACTCAAGAAATACAAGTAAAGGCCAAGGAGTTACTTTTCACTCGTAAGTTCACTGAATTATTGGTAAAACATGTAATTTAATTATGTGAAGTTGGAATTTGTCCCTATTCACCCCGTTTTACGGTACGTCACCGCACTTGCTGCCATGTTTCGCTGAAATTCATAGACTAAGAAACTACGCAGATGAGACACTTTATTTTTAACCTCCGATACAAAAACGATGGGGTGTTATAAGTATGACGTGTTTGTGTGTGTGTGTGTGTGTGTCTGTCTGTTCCACCTTAGCGCTCAAATGGGTGAACCGATTTGAATACTGGTTTTTTTGTTTGAAAGGTGAATTAGTTGGGATTGAATTAGCTATGTTTTTAACAACTATTATCACAAATTAGTGATAAGTACGGGGAAGGGCCCGTGGTCCCACCGATTTGACCCACCGGTGGGTCAAACGCTATACTACCTATACTACTGAAGGGCCCGTGGTCCCACCGGGCTAGGCGCGAATGATAGTATCGATATAGTGTTATCGATGTAGTTATTTTTACTAATGAAATATTCAAAATTACAATATTTTTAACCGACTTCAAAAAAGGAAGTTCTGTATTCGACACGTATGTGTGTGTTAGTATGTATATGTGTATGTTTGCGATGATTTCAAGAACCAATGAAACGATTTTGATGATCACTAGATATACTATATAAACCCTCCTGAAAGTATGTAGATTACGATAGTGTAAAAATCATCAAAATCGGTTCATTGGTTTTTGAAATCATCGCAAACATACATACATACATACTAACACACACATACGTGTCGAATACAGAACCTTCTTTTTTGAAGTCGGTTAAAAATATTATAATTTTGAATATTTCATTAGTAAAAATAACTACATCGATAACACTATATCGATACTATCATTCGCGCCTAGCCCGGTGGGACCACGGGCCCTTCAGTAGTATAGGTAGTATAGCGTTTGACCCACCGGTGGGTCAAATCGGTGGGACCACGGGCCCTTCCCCATAAGTACAGGGACCGACAGCTTTAAACGTGCTCTCCGAGGTACGGGGGTAAAGCACCGCTAACTTCCAATGCCAGGCTTGACCTGACTTAAGTATTAAACCCATGACCTAAAAATTCGCAGTCAAGCATATCAATGGTAGACCAACGAGGCAGTTTTATTATTTTTTCGAGGTTTAATAGGTAATAGAATACCCAAGTCCCGGATAAACGTTGCTTAAGTGCGAGTTTGGGGCACATAGTGCTATAAAATAAACATTGTAAATCAAACTCTCAGATGCGATTTCTCAATAGGTAGAATATACTCAATGTGTCGCCTCTGTATTGTAGTAGTCCCATCTATGTCTCAAGGAGCGGGGCGCGCGGGAGGAGGGCTGCTGCTCGCGGTACACAGATTTTGTTAGCGTTGTCTGTTCTAGTACCTACATAATAATTCAGTGATTTGTTCATGGGATGTCGAACTATGAAGTTTTTCCAATAGTTAATTCTAAAAATCTTAACTTAAATACATATAAATAAATGACAACTCCCAATCAACTTAACTTAAAATTAGTCTTAAAAAGACTCATAATGAAACTTTAATGTCAAACATCCGTTAATCAAAGTAGACGTATATTATTTTGAGAAATATTTTGTTATGCTCAATATTATAATCTAGAGAAAAGTCCAAATTTAAATAAACAGTGTGAGAATAACACCAAAGTTAAACATTCGCTTTGCTCCTAATTAGTACCAAGTTACGGCGTCTTGACGATCTACAAAAAGCAGTGACATAACCGGAAAGGGTTGGCCCATTACGGATTCAAGAGTTAGTCCCGGCTTTTACAGTGCAACATCGGCTTTAGTGTAGGGGTTACACTCTTTTTAATTTTCAAGGTACCTTCCGTTTTTAACACAAAGTTACTTAGCGATTTCTAGACGATTGACACAACGTCAATTTACTCAAATAGGCCCATTAACTCAAACAGTAAATAGTCAGTCTATAAGTTTGTTGATATTCGGCACCACACACAAACAAATATTTGAATACAGGTTTGCTTACAGGTCACACAGACTTTGCAAATACGTTCGCTTCATTTGAATATGAACTTTAAACGCTTTGACGTGCGCTCGAAAAACTGATACCGAATGGCAAAGTGCAAAATATGTATGTTCAAACAAACAATTACGAAAGACCACACATGTGTTCAAATGTTTTATATTATGTGTCGCTTCGGGGTTAGAAGAACTACGTTGCGATTAGCAAGATTGCATTTTTGTATAGCTATAGGTTATGTTTTTGATGGGATAATGCACGCAAATAGAAGTAAAAGAATTAATTAATGTATGCACGTAGTCCATCGTTTTCTTTAGAGGTGGTTACCCCATTCGTCGTCTAATTAACATGAAGCTACTTCTCTCATTTTCAGCCTGTTTGCTTACACTCAAGACGAAATTGCGCCGAGAACTACCTCTGCTACAAATAAAGACCCTCTGATTGCGGATTAGGAAAAATCACCGCCTATTCTCTCTGTACAAAATCTGTTTAGGCGATGTCTTACTTAAGATAGGAATAGTCTGCCTTTATAATAATTCAAAGTTTGTGAAAATGCTTTTAAGATTTTTACTTACTAGTTTGGTCTCCATTAAGCGTAGCAGCTTCGCGATGCAATATGCTGTAGACGTGCCGCTTCTGCTTTGACCAAGGAATGGGTCTTTTGCTTCGGTCAAAGCGCGTTCATACAGACTGCGCTGAAGAAACCTCTCATGGAGTGCACCCGGCTAATCACACATTAATGGTAAACTGAAATTTGCCACACAACATGCCTTGGTGTAAACACATAGGGAGAATTTTAAACCAAAAGTAGGTATTATTTCAAAAATCTAAATCTGCAGTCAGACAAACCCGTTGCGGGCAAAAGCTAGTAATAGTCTAATGGTAATTGTCCTAATCTTATCCAAATTATGATGATGATTAATGACATTGAATAATGGATCCAAGAAAATGATTGATTGTATATTGATGTTGGAACAATACGAGATCGATCACAAGCTTAATATTACTGTTAGCTATCATACTATACAATATACATAATATGCACGTGTCTATAGCTCAGACAGGTTTTGATCTACCTCTTTATGATTATGTCGTTTTATAAGTAGTATAAAAGGTGGTGCTTGGAGGCATCATACGGAGATTACGTCGTTAAGAGTTGGCGCGATGCCACCTCTGCTTGCGGTATACTATTTCGTTGAAATTGGCACCCGTTTTGCACGGCTCGTAAAGGATTCTAGGGGTAGTAAAGTATTTGTAACACGAGGATCATAAATGGGTGTTTATTATTGACAAGTTTACACTGAACTGAACTTATGTGATGATCATGGAAAGATATATGTTTATTTTCATTTCCTTGTTTAGGAGGATTTAGCGGAACGTCCAAACGCGCAAGGATTTGTAATCTTTTCTCTTCAAACTCGTGTTCAACACGCGTCACCCAATAACATAAGTGTTTGTACAGGATACCTCTTTACGTTTCCATGTCCATTAGGATTCAGTGGATAAAGAGAAAGTATACCCGCTACGAAAGCGGGGGTCCAAGGTTTCAAGGGATGTCAAGGTTTTAAAGTGGGCTATAATAGAGGACTCGTTTCTTTGTCTGATGTTGTGTCTTCTATTGAACACGGGTTTGACGAGAATAGCGTACTAATCCTTACGCGTTTGGACACTCCGAGGACTGGACAAGGAAACCGAAATACATTAGCCAGATAGCCTAACCCAACCTAACCTTTTTGTGACTGTGTCGAAACTACTGTGTCGCTGCAGTAATTGTAATAAAAATCACACCCAGCAATAGAAGTCGCAGGATATTTTTGTTAATGAAAGTTACTATAGAATACACTTGACACTACAGGACGAGACGCTTAACAAAATCCACCGATTCCTTTATCGGTATCATGAAAGGGTTTTGAATTCAATATCGGAGCAAATCGGTTTAGACGTATAAAGTGTTTTTATTTTGCCTTTATTGCCAGGGATTGGATTGAGTCGCGTAGTTCAATGATTATTGTCCAATTTCCTTGCGAATATCGTCACTTATGGTACATTTGAACGGAAACATACCTACTTATACAAATTACTACTTAGAAATATATTTCCAAGTTAGTCTGGTCGAAGGAAAAAATAATCTTTTTAATGTCGACAGAGTTATAATTTTTAACCTACTCATTTAAAACCCTTATGACTCTTTTCTAGTAACCGTGCAATGGATATTATTAGTTCTCTCGTTCAAAGCACACTCTTGAATAAAAAAGGGAATTCGTCTTAAAGGCCCGGACCGACGAGCTCGCCTCTGGAGTAAAATAATGACGCCAATCATCATAAAGCGCCTCAGAATTACGGAGCACTTCATCAAAGCTTGCTTTCTAACGACCTTGCATAATTTTGAGAACCCGCCACCTCTATTAGGGCCTCGTTAAAGATTTAGAAGAATTTAACGCTTTGTACCTCTGAATTAAACCACAGAAGCACGTTCTCACATCACGTTCATGTTGCTTTAAAGTTCTTTGTTTAAGGGAGAGGCTCTCAACAACAAGCTGTTTTTGTCGCAATATTAATGTGCAATTAGTGTAGGCCAAGTCGATGGGTTTAGCGTGACGAAAAAAAAAACTATTTACTTTTATTAGAGCTAAGTACTTAGCTATAAAAGCTTTAACAGAAAGATTTTGCATTTTCCATTTTTGCAACAAATTGCTACAAATGTAGCTTTTGTTGCAATTTCAATGTAACATACCTACCTTACATAAACATGTTAACGTACCTATATATATAGGTACAACGTAATAGTGATGCCACTAAGTTGATGAGTTTGAATTTATTGATGCTAAATAGAGAAAAAATTAGCAAATCGTGTCTAGCTCTATCAGGTTTCCGTGCATATTATGACAAATTAAAAATGCTCATTTGTTTTGGTCACAGCTTCCTAACTACATTATGAATCGGTTTTTTCAATATTACGCCAGTCAAATTTGACATTAAAATCGCAAACGAACGGCTAGTTCTGATTTTTTAATATGTTATTAGGACCACTACTAGTAGTCTAAATTCAATTTTGCAGCTTCGAAAGACCTGTGCTAATTTTGTAGCACTCGAAAAACCGCGAAATTTTTGCACTTTTTTTGGGTTTTTCAATGTAAGTCCTAAACTATGCGTTTCTAAAAAAATATTTTTCTATACTTTTTTAAAGTAGACTAAAATTGCTACAATTTAAGACCAAAACTAGCTCTTTAAATTCAATATTTATTGAGATACAGCTCTCCAAAAATTGACAATTAATTCCAAAAAAGTGAAATTTTAAGATTCGGTCAATTTTAAACCCCGATATCGGGGAAAATACTCATTTTACGAGTAAAGTTAATTGAAAAGATGTTGTAGTAAATATAATTAGCTTTAATTTAAACACTAAACAACGTCTGTAGCCCATATAGTTTACTTACAAATCCTAAAAGTTTAAAAAATGCGAAAATTGCAGTTTTCTCTTTAGTTTGTTTTGAATGTAATTTGAAAGAAAAAACCATGTACATCCACAAGAAATATGTATTAAAACTATTACTAAGTATTTAAATTAAGTATTTATAATGTTATTTATTCAAGAAAAATATTATTGATATTATTATTGATTTTTATGAAACATACGAGCGTATACCCGCGACTTCGTTCGCGTGGATATTGATTTTAATAATCACGTGGGAATCATTTTGTTTTTCCTATGCTCCTTTGAGCTTAGACCTTGCTAAAACTGTTAAAAGTTCATTGGCGGATGTTTAGGTACATCAAAATGTAAACATCCGCCAGTGAAAGTCCCATCAAAATTGGTCCAGCCTTTCGGAGATTAGCCTGTAGTCTTTAAAGTATCTACTTTCTAACAAAAAAAGAATGAATGAAATCGGACCACCCGTTAACGAATTACAGCTAAGTACACATTTTGCCTTTCATCCCCTCTCCCAAGGGAACCGTGCTGAATTTCGGGATAAAAAGTATCCTATATGTTACTCCATAGTATTAACTTAAATCATGCCGAGTTTCATTTCAATCCATTCAGTAGTTTTTACGTGATGCGCGCACAAACATACAGACAAACAGATAAACAGACAAACAGATAAACAGACAAACAGACAAAAATTTCAAAAATAGCTTTTTTACGTTCTATTACTTATCCCTAACATCCCCCAGTTATTATTTTGCAAAAATCTTCAATGTACAGATACGGCAATTCTACGATTTTATTATATGTATAGATGTATAGATTAATCTGTATTAAAATGACATTATGAGTTCCGAGCAATATAAGTCGTAAACTACGCATTTTTGTTTAATATTTTCTATACATTTTTAACCCTAGAAGCCTTATCTATTTCGGACGTACACAAAGCCTTAATATACGTCTCAGAGGCGTACACATACAAATTACAATCTCTATGCAAAAATAGCCCTATTTTAGAAATATTGTTTAGCAGAAATTTAAATTTGGAATATAAACTAACAATTAAACAACACTGTTATAAATTATAACTATAACCACAGTTATTTATTACAACGAAAAAACAATATGCATAAATTGGGACAATAAAAATTAACTTCTTCAAAATCAACTAAAACAAATATATTTTTTTATAAAATCTTTTTTTTTTAACGCTAATTAGTTGTTCTTAGAGCAAACATTAAATCTAATCAGACTAAGACTAACTAAACTTTAGGAGCAGTCTACACACATATCAATTTTGTGCTTTTTAAAAGTTACACAAAGCCTAAACATACGTCTCGCAGTCGTGCTATACTTCGATAAATCAAAAATGGCGGGACTTACTTTAATGACACGGACACCGTCCGCTAGCTCCCGTCGGCCGCTGAGATGGCAAAAAAGCACGACGCGCTAACTTCAACAGTTACAAAGAGACAAACGATATTCGATTGCGTGTACGCCTTGCAGACGTAGATTAGGCTTCTAGGGTTAAAGTAGACTAAAATTGCTATAGTTTGACATCAGAACCAGTTCTGTAGCTTCAATAATTGCCGAGATACAGCTCCCTAAAATTGAACTTTTTTCAAACAAAGTGAAAATTTAAGAGTTGGTCAATTTTCGACCGCGATCTTGGGGATAATACTCATTTTATGTGTAGAATTATAGGTAAAAATGTTATAGTAAATCTAATTAACTTTAATTCAAGGGTAATACGACATCTCTAGGACATATTATAGTTTACTCACAAATCTTAAAAGTCCAAAAAATGGGAAAACAATTTTCGTAAATTTGCTCTGCTTAGTTTGGTTTGTGAGTACCTTGAAAGGAAAAACCATGAACATCCACAAGAAATGTACATTTAATCTATTATTATAGTATTCATAATGTTATTTATGAAAAAGAAAATATTTATTTATCTTATTTTATTGATATTTATGAAGCATATTAACCTGCATTACAAAGATATTATTTTTGGTTATAATTGTTCGTTAAGGTTTGTGAGTAAACTATATGGCCTAGAGACGTCGTTCCACCCTTAAATTAAAGCTAATTAGATTTACTACAACATTTTGACTATAATTCTACCCTTATAATGAGTATTATCCTCAAGATGGCGGTCGAAAATTGACCAAATCTTAAATTTTCACTTTTTTTGGAAAAAGTTCTATTTTAGGAGAGCTGTATCTCGGCAAGTATTGAAGTTACAGAACTGGTTCTGGTGTCAAATTGTAGCAATTTTAGTTTACTTTAAAAATATATAGAAAATATTTTAAAAAAATGCGTAGTTTACGACTTATATTGCTCGGAACTCATAATGTCCTTTTAATACAGGTTAATATGTTTCATAAAAATCAATAAATATCAATAATAATATAAATAATTTTTTTCTTGAATAAATAACATTATAAATACTAAATATAAATACTTAGTAATAGTTTTAATACATATTTCTTGTGGATGTACATGGTTTTTTCTTTCAAACTACATTCAAAACAAACTGAAGAGAAAACTGCAATTTTCCCATTTTTTAAACTTTTAGGATTTATAAGTAAACTATATGGGCTACAGACGTCGTTTAGTATTTAAATTAAAGCTAATTATATTTACTACAACATCTTTTCAATTAACTTTATCCGTAAAATGAGTATTTTCCCCGATATCGGGGTTTAAAATTGACCAAATCTTAAAATTTCACTTTTTCGGAATTAATTGTAAATTTTTGGAGAGCTGTATCTCAGCAAATATTGAATTTAAAGAGCTAGTTTTAGTCTTAAATTGTAGCAATTTTAATCTTCTTTAAAAACGTATAGAAAATATTTTTTTTTTAAACCCATAGTTTAGGACTTATATTGAAAAAACCAAAAGTAGTGCGAAAATTTCGCGGTTTTTCGAGTGCTGCAAAGTTAGCACAGGTCTTTCGAAGCTGCAAAATTGGATTTACACTACTGGTAGTGGTCCTAACAACATATTAAAAAATCAGAACTAGCCGTTCGTTTGCGATTTTAGCCACTTTTGGAGTCAAATTTGACTGCACTATATATTTTTTTTTGTATAAATATTTATTAGAGTATAGAACATACCTAATGTATATAAATTCCAAATTACTAATTAGCTTAGTTTTTGAGATACCTAGATCCTGTAGAAAAATGGTCTAAAACCGATAACTCTAACGGTCCCCCGTTTCTTTGCTTTTGAATATAAAAAAATTAAAATATATTTGCAAGTAGTAGTTTATCGGTTACACTAAAACTTAGGAATTCATTAATTCCACTAAAATTTACAAATTTAGGTTACAATAAAAATCAGACCTTGATTAAATACCGGGAACACGCTGGGTTGGAGAAAAATAAAGCGTACGTACTACAGCTATCAATACAATTACTTCTTAGAAATCTGTCTGTGGCGAAACGTTACGGTGAACTAGAATTAGAGGGCGTACAAAATTTAATAGTGTTTTTATTCAGTTCAGTCACGATATATCTTCGAACCTAAACTGGACTACTAGGTATTTGAAAATATTATTTTGTTTTCATTGTGAAAAATAATTCTAATCGGGGTCACCAAGGTTTTTAAAAAACCTTGGTCACCCTCCTCTAAATTTTACCTAAAAGCTTGTTACATACCACGGCTTCGCCACTGAACCGATTTTCACGAAATTTGCACACAGCGATAGCTTGAAACCTGGAGACGGTCATAGGCCAGGAAAACGAAAGGTTTCTTCGGGATTCTTAAAACTTCAATTCACGCGGTCGAAGTCGCAAGCTCATCAACTTAGATACAGCTTTTATACTGAACACACACTACAGCGAAATCGAGATTATATTTCGTACAATTCAATATCTCTCGTCTGCAATGAAGTGCTTAGAGCGGGGCCGCACTGCGAAAATTATGATGCGGAATATAAACCGAGCGAATAAAATTCGCGCGGTTTATATTCCGCATTTTGATATATTTTTCTCGCGAATTTTAAATCGCATGTGCGTGCAGCTTCATACATTCCCATATGTCACAGAATTTTGCGAAAAAATTCGCGCGAATAAATTTCGCAATGCGGCCTAGGCCGCAAACGTAACCGCGCGTTTCAAGTAGGTACTAGAACTAATATATTTGCGGCTCGTTTCGTTTAAAGGTGAGTCCACATTTGCGATACTACGTCAGACTGGACTATGCGACATCGCTACAGGACTTGTTACGCTAAATGTGGATACTCTAGGTGTTGCTGACAACCTCACAATGAGATGGCCACCTTGATGTGCGACCGCTTTACGAGATACCGAGTACATGTTTCGCACATTAAAGTAAACATTTTAAACACAAGTACCTACACCTGCCGTAGATTCAAAAAGTAAGTTGACATCGCGCCGCCTGTAGCAGACAATGTTGTGCCTTTGCCGGGGCTGCTTGTTTTGTTCTGCCTGTTTCAGCCAGATGCCACTTTGTTCATTGTTTCGTTTTTACTGCACAAATGCGATTACAAATCTATACTAATAAATAAAATTGAAGTGTCTGTCTGTAATATCGAAATAACTACCTCATATTAAGCTCATATGGTTATTTGAACGCTACCATAACCGAATCACACGTTTTTAAAATTTTTGTCTGTCTGTCTGTCTGTCTGTCTGTCTGTCTGTTTGAACGGGCTAATCTTCGGAACGGCTGAACCGATTTTGACGGGACTTTCACATACAAGTAGAGAATTAACCAGGGAGTAACATAGGCTACTTTTTAACCGACTTTCAAAAAAAGAGGAGTTGTGTTTTTCTACCTATGTACACCGATATCTCCGAAATTTCTGAACCGATTTGCGTAATTTTTTTTTAATCGATAGAGAAACATTGCGACCCTGTTCTATAAAAAAATTGGATTCCAACTCCTCAATCCTGATGCTGTAGGGGACCTGATCCCCAAAACTAATGGGTTTTAGAAACTTTCGGTTATTTAAATTGATATTGGGGGTACCAATTAAAGACTATCGTTGAATGAACTCGAGTAGGTACATATCCAACTCCTCAACCCTGATGCTGTAAGGAATTGTTTTCCGAAATCGTGGGGATCCCACGGGATTATTTCCGTTTTGGGGACGGGTTTCTACAGATAAGCTACTTTTTGTTCTGGAAAATCAAAAGTTCCCACGGGATTTTTAATTTAAAAACCTAAATCCACACGGGCGAAGCCGTGGGCATCATCTAGTATATTAATATAGTCGGTGGGCGGTGGTGTCCGCGTATGCACTTCGGCTTTGATGGTTCATGGACTGTTTGAATTTGTTCCTAGTACACGTTCACATGGTAGGTACCTCCGAATTTATTTTTAATGCACTTTTATTAACCCCCGACGCAAAAACGACGGGGTGTTATAAGTTTAACGTGTCTGTGTGTGTGTGTTTATGTGTGTGTGTGTGTGTCTGTCTGTCTGTTCCCCTATGGCGCTCAAACGGGTGAGCCGATTTGAATGCGGTTTTTTTTGTTTGAAAGGTGAATTCGTCGAGAGTGTTGTTAGCTATGTTTGAAGAAAATCGGTCTAAGATGGCCGCCGCTACAAAATGGCGGATTACATATTTTTTCACAACTCCCTTAATATGGGTATCAAATGAAAGGGCTTGACTAGTAGAATAGCACTATTGCAAATCCAAGATGGTCGCTGCCACAAAATGGCGAATGTCGGGGGTTTTTTAAATTTTTAATTTATACTTATGATAAAAAGAAATTCGGAGGTATAGGTCTTATTTGACATGGCTTATTTTCTTTAAGAAACTTGTAGGGCCACTTATATGCAACGCCAAAGGGAGGCGGAAAGAAGCCAAATCACAATTTTTTAATAACAACTCAATGTTAGCTTTATAATTTATATTTAAATAAATGCTTAAGTATAGCAGCTACAATTCAAAGTTCGCTGAAGTCTTTTTCATGTTTCGTTTTTATTATTTTGACTGGTTTAATTTCAACCTTATGTCAAAGTTAATAAAGCTGAGTTTAAGTTGTTGCCCTTAAAAGTCGAAAAACCGATACCGAATGGCAAAGTGCAAAATTAATACTTTGAACAAATATCAAATACTCCGACCACGCAAATGTGCTCAAACAAGTGTTCAAATCTTTGTTCCATGTGTGGGACCGGGATGATAGAAGTCGAGGGCTTCTATCATCCCGGCAGGCTTTTGGCGCGAACTATTTACAGCTTAATGGCGTTGAACCAGACGAGCGGAGACCGGGGACCGGGGACCGGGGAGGTGAGGCCACTTTATCAGTCCCCACTCGGGTAATGGCCTCGCACCTTTTCCAAACATGTTAAATGTCATCTCACCGCTTTTTGTGTCTGATTAACACCGACAACAAAGGGCACGAGATTTTATCTCGCTGCTACGTATTTCATGCTCACTTTTTATAAGTTGCTATTTGCAGTCATACGAGCTTGAGAGCTCGTTACTTTTCCAGGCGTAAATCTGAATAGTCATTTTTATATAAATATTCATAATTCCCTTATTTTTTATTTGGATTTAGATTTAGAGAGAAATATTTAGAAAGAGACTTCGTACCTACGCGTGGATTTAGAATTTTAAAAATCGCATCTAAACTCAGATTTTTCTGAAAAAAAAAAGTAGCCTTATGTTAATCTACTACTTGTATAGTCCTCTATTTGCAGTGAAAGTCCCGTCAAAATCGGTTAAGACGTTCCAAAAATTAGCGCAGACAAACCAGACAGAGCAAATTTTAAAAACGTGTGTTTGGGTTATCCCTACTAATCTAATAAATGCATATCTATAGTTGAGGACCTGAAGAGTGACATAGACTACTTTTGTTCCAGGAAAACAAAGCCTAAATCTAATCTAAGTATAAAAACCTAACTCCACGCGGACGATAAGTACATGACGATTAGAGAGAAATACGTGTTACGTAGAAATTAGTCATGAAATTATAGCTGCAGAAAATTCACCATAATATTGATAGGTATAGTAGTTAATAGGCGAAAGTGGAAAGTGTCACGAGCGGCATTTGGCATTCAGCCACCCGCGGTATTGATGCGGCAGACGGGGACACTCATTTATTCATAAACGTTCAAAAACTTGCCCCCGCTACCCGCCGTGCACTAACGCAATTCACGTATTATGTAGTACCGCGGAACGCTGTTGATCCTGTTCTCTAAACATTCATTTTTGTACCTACCCAATGGCGCCCAGATTGGGACCACCGGACGATTCAAATCCTACTAATATTATAAACTAGCTATTGCCCGCGGCTTCGCCCACGTAAATTCCGGTTTTTCACAAATCCTGAGGGAATCGTGGATTTCTGGTTCCCGTTCCCGTTCCCTCTTCCAACCTTTATAATACTTACTTTCAAGGTAGTTTGCTATAGTGATCTACCTATAGCTGTAGATTTGGGTTTTTTCAAAATCCCGTGGGAACTGTGGATTTTTCCAGGATAAAAAGTAAAGAGTTTTGACTACAAGAGGGCGCTGCAATCGCTTCGAGTTTCCGGCTTAAACCGCTAGAGGGCGCCGCGATTGTTTTTAGTTTCCAGTTTCGGCCGCAAGAGGGCGCTGCTATTGATTCAAGTTTCCGGCTTAGACCGCCAGAAGGCGCTGTGATCGCTTCAACATAGGCCGCCAGAGGGCGCTGCGATTGTTTTGAGTTTCCAGTTTTGGCCGCAAGAGGGCGCTGCAAATGTTTTTTAGTTTAAAGTTTTGGCTGCTAGAGGGCGCTGCTATTGCTTCAAGTTTCCGGCTTAGGCCACCAGAGGGCGCTGCGATCGTTTTTTAGTTTCCAGTTTTGGCCGCAAGAGGGCACTGTGATCGTTTTTAATTTCCAGTTTTGGCTGCTAGAGGGCGCTGCTATTGCTCCAAGTTTCCGGCTTAGGCCGCCAGATGGCGCTGCGATCATTTTTAGTTTCTAGTTTTGGCCGCTAGAGGACGCTGCGATCGTTTTTAGTTTCCAGTTTTGGCTGCTAGAGGGCGCTTCTATTGCTTCAAGTTTCCGGCATAGGCCGCCAGAGGGCGCTGCGATCATTATTAGTTCCCATTAAAACTTTCATCCCCTATTTTACCACCCTTAAAAGAAGATTTTTCAAAATAAAATATACTTACAGAGTTTTATAAATTAAAACTCATACATAATCTAAATGCCGATTTTCCGGTCTGTATTAAAAACATAGGACTTTCATAAAAACTTTCATCCCCTATTTTACCACCCTTAAGGGGAGATTTTCCAGAATAACTTATACAGGTTTTTATCATTTAAAAATTATAATCTAAATTCCTATTTTCATATCTGTAACTTCAAAAACATTACCTTCCTACCCCCATTTTACCCCCTTAGGGGAGGATTTTCGTGAAATATGTTCTAGGCTAATATCTAAGCCCTAGAATTAACCTACCTTCCAAATTTCAAGTTGATAATAGCAAAATTATAATTTAAACTTCCCATTAAAACTTTCATCCCCTATTTTACCACCCTTAAGGAAAGATTTTTCAAAATAAAATATACAAAGTTTTATTATTTAAAACTAATAATCTAAATGCCGATTTTCAGGTCTGTAACTTTAAAAACATAGGACTTTCATACAAACTTTCTACCCCCATTTTACCCCCTTAGGGGAGGATTTTAGGGATATTAGATAGCCTGCCCCAAAAGTTGGACTACCAAATGCAAAAAGAATTTTTCAAATCCGATAGGTACTTCCAGAGATTAGCGCGTTCAAACCAACAAACAAACAAACAAACAAACTCTTCCGCTTTATTATATTAGTATAGATGTGAAAGTGTGGATGTTTGGATGGTTAGATGTTTGGATGTTTGAATGTTTGGATGGTTTTTACTCAATCACGCCACAACTACTGAACCGATTTAGCTGAAATTTTGAATGGAGATAGCTTATGCCCTGACTTATAACATAGGAATACTTTTTATCCCGGAAAAGTATTCCTGTGGGACTAAAATAGATATAAACTTCCAAAAACACCATAGAAGGCGCTGAATGTTCTTAGGTAAATCACGTTCACATAACACATTATTGCAATAGTTTGGTGTGTTGCATGCATTGGCAATACATAAGGTACTTTTATCCTGGAAAAATGCACAGTTCCCATGGGATTTTGAAAAACCCGAAATCTATATCTACATCTATAGGTAGATTACTATAGCAAACTTCCTTGAAAGTAGGTATAAAGGTTGGAAAAGGGAGCGGGAATGGGAACCGGAAATCCACGATTCCATCGGGATTTGTGAAAAACCGAAATTCACGCGGGCGAAGCCGCGGGCAGAATCTAGTTATTCATATAAATAAAATCTCCTTTCACTATGACCGTTACATATAGTTAAAACTGTGTAGTATAAATTATTCAGACAAAGTTTTCTTTTCACAGTTTCCTGCGGAAAAAGATAATCTTATATACTTTTGGAGCCGTCAATTTAAATATCAAATCACGCGTTTTTGCAACTGCATTGACGCTGCGTCACATTGGCTGTTGTCTGTGTTTGATAGCGGTATGAAAACCTCATGGTGATAGGCAGAATCGTATTCACTTTCTTTAGTAGGTAGGTATAAATTAAAAATTAAAAAACCCCTGACATTCGCCATTTTGTGGTGGCGGCCATCTTGGATTTGCATAATGCTATTTTACTAGTCAAGCCCTTTCATTTGATACCCATATTGAGGGAGTGGCGAAAAAATATGTAATTCGCCATTTCGTGGCGGCGGCCATCTTGGACCGATTTTCATCAAGCATAGCTAAAAACACTCCCGACTAATGATTCATCTTTCAAACAAAAAATACCGCATTGAAATCGGTTCACCCGTTTGAGCGCTACGGTGGAACATACACAGAGACACGTGAAACTTATAACACCCCGTCGTTTTTGCGTCGGGGGTTAAAAATGGCAACTGGGATTTGAAATTGAAGTTGCCGCTCCGAGTTTCCGATTGCCGATCGCTGATGCTAAAGTTATCAAGCGTACAAAGGACTTATGAAGTTAGGTGCATCAATCTTTTGAGCTAGAATGTAGAGAAAAGGTTAAATAAAAGGTAAAAATTGTGGTATGATTGTCGACGCGAGGAGTAACAGTGAAAAAGTCACGAAGCAAGCGCTTTGTCTAGACTAGAAATGACAAGCGCGAGCCCTGTAAGACGACACTAAATCCGTGTTATTAGATTTTGATGAGATGACAATGTTGTTTCAAAGTCTTTTCTTTTACCTGCGACATTTTGCTTGAGCCTGACATTTAATTTAAATGAAACTTGCGTAGAATATCCACCCTAGATTACCTACCTACCGCCTTGCTGTAAAAGGGCTCTTTAATAAAATCCCTGTAATATTATTCTCAAGTAGGTAGTTTGTTCATGACATTTTATTGTAAGCAGCTACCCGTAAGTGTCGATACAGACTAACGACCCTTTTCAATAACCTGTCTATCCATAGTTTACCCTTAACTAAAGGATCCAAATCTATCCATGGACACGTTTTTACGTTTCATTAATGGACAAATAGATAGCAATTCCCAGTGGCGTAGCGTACCTTGGCGGGGCCCCGTATAAAATTTGTTTGGGGGCCCTTATGAAGGGTAAAGATTTCTCACAAAAGAGAAAAAAAAATGTTTGCATAAAATTAAAAGCAATATTTATTCATCATAATTATTATCTGTCACTTTTTCTAAAATTTTTACAAACAATTCAAATTAAATATTATACTCTCCTTGTCTTTTTTTTTACGCGGAAAAAAAACTAAATTGCTTTTTTTGACTTTTGTCATTTCTGAAATAAACAAAAATTTGGGAAGTTTTTGTTAATTTTTGCTTACGCACGTCGGGGGCCCCCGTGGCTTGGGGGCCCCGTATAATTGATACGGCAGATACGGCGGTAGCTACGCCCCTGGCAATTCCTATATTGAGCAACAAAATTTCTGTATCATTTTACAGATGTTTGTCGGATGGTAGCAAAGTAATATCTTGGTATAGATATACTCGTAAATACTTATGGCATTTTTAATAGATCATGAAATTCGTACTCCTAAAGGTGTAAACGATTTCTTCACGGGTTGTACCGGAATGATTATTCACTTGATTTGACAAACCAGTAGAGTATAATTACAAGTCGCCGGCCAAAAGCCAGTAGACCATCGTACTGGCATCGAATCATTCGACCATATAGATCGTCAAACAAAGCTTCAGTAAGTAAATTAGGAACTTGGTGTATTAAAATGCTGCCCCTCTAGTTATTCATTCCTTATTAAAGTCAGACAAAAGGTTGTAGCCAAAGCCTATTGTTTTGGCTGTCCCGCGGCACCCTCAAAGGGGGGCGGACTCGGGGCCCACAGCGAGACCGAACTCCGGTGCCGGAGACAGACTGGGCGGGGTCCTTAAGCGAGGACCGGCCCGCAAATAAAGAGGATCGACTACGCAACCTGGGGGCTGCTGTGCAAGCTTACACGCTAGGACTGACCTTGAAGCAGCGGAGAAGTCCAGGCGAGGATGGTAGTTGGTTCTAATGTTGGAGTGCGTGTAATGAGGTAGATGTGTCTGGTGCGTGTGTATAATGTGTAAGAACCAACAAATGAACGCCTTGCTGGGGTCTCTTGAGCGACGCCAAGCACGAGGTGGTCACTCCCGCCGATCTCCTTTGCAGGTCCACACAAGGGAGTTCACAAACAGTCCATAGGTGAATATACCGGTTTCACTAGCTAACAGTTAACGAAAAACAAGGGCCAGATCTCGTAAAATGAGTCAAACTGGACGCGTTAATACGGAAGGGTTGGTATTTGCCGCGCGGATCGCACCTTACCACTAACGAAGCCACTTCGCCGGTCGGGGGCCGGCGCGCGGGAGGGGGCGGGGAACCTCACGCGTCTATCGCACCACTCGGGGTTCAAAACCGCGCGAAGTTTAAACCCGGCCGCGATCTGGCCCGAACAAATCCCCCGTCCCGGACAGAAGGACATGATGTCCGCTAACAAATGGGCAAACGTGACAAGGTAGCCACGGCTCGTTGCAAAACCGAATCTCCAACCATAACTTCGGCCACCCTGGGCACCCCGTCGGACCCATACAAAAGTTTAACGATGCGTCCTCGACGCCAGTACAAAGGCAGCAAATTGGATTCTTTAACCAGTACAAGATCCCCTATTTTAGGAGGATCTGATTTGTCGGCCCACTTAACGCGCTGCTGCAAGAGGTGTAAATACTCTAGAGACCAACGGTGCCAAAAACTCTGGGTCATCTGTTGCAGCAATTGAAAACGAGTCAGGCGTGAAATCTTCACGTCCCTGAGGGGATACTCGGGCAGGGCGTTAAGGGGCTGACCAATCAAGAAATGGCCCGGAGTCAAAACTTCCAAGTCGTTCGGGTCCGACGAGAGAGGGCAGAGGGGCCGAGAATTAAGAACAGCCTCAATTTTGCAAAATACAGTTGCAAGCTCTTCAAAGGTTAAAATGGTTTCACCAATAACGCGGCGGAGATGCGTCTTTGCAACCTTGACCACGGCTTCAAAAATCCCGCCCCAGTGTGGACAAGCCGGGGGATCGAACTTCCAAGTTATTCCCATTTTTGACATAGCAGTACCTATATGATTTTTATTACTAGACAAAAATTCAACAATTTCTCTTAAATATCTATCGGTACCCTTATAATTAGTGCCACAATCCGTCCGGATCAAATCCGGCAAGCCCCGACGCGAAACAAATCTGCCCAGCGTGGCGACAAAGGCGTCAGTGCTGAGGGCACTCACAAGTTCTAAATGAACCGCCTTAGTGGAGAGGCAGATAAAAACGCACAAGTAAGCCTTGAGTGACCGAGCATTTCGAAGATTAGAGGTCTTAACGGAGAACGGACCAGCGAAATCGGTACCGACTCCAGCAAAGGGTCGAGTGGCTGTGACACGATCAGGGGGTAGGTCCCCCATAATAGGCTGCGGAGTGGTGGCCTTTAAGCGATAACAGGGGAAGCATCGAAATATGACGCTGCGGATGGTACGTCGGCCAGCCAAGATCCAAAATTCACGCTGTAAAATAGCCGAAAGGGCATTACAACCCGCGTGGGCGTTTTTAATATGGTATTGGGTCACCAGTAATTTAACGAAGGTGCCCTCTTTAGGAAGTAACAGGGGATGACGAGCTCCATATGGTAGTTGAGAATTCCTAAGGCGTCCACCGACGCGCAACAATCCGTCGTCATCCAGGAAGAGGCTTAAGCGAGCGAGAGCGCCCTTCAAAAGCAAGCCTCGTTTCAGTGTCTCAATAGCCGTTGAAAAGTGTTCCAATTGAACGAAGCGGACCCAGTAGATGAGGGCCTCCTGACGTTCAAGGGGCGACAAAATTGGGTTCGAGACCTTGTTAGCGGGATCCCTTGCGTTGCGTATGAAACGCCGAAGCCAAGCAGTGACTCCTATCAATTTGTCAAGGGAACTGTATCGTTCCAGGAGGGCGCCAAGCTCCGGAGTGGGACTTTCATTGACTACTCCAACTCGATGTCGCAAGCCCGGTAGGTCTTCCGGGGTCGAGAACCTATTTTGAGGCCAAGACGACTCCGAATGAGTCAACCAACTCTGACTCCACCAAAGTGGATGGTCTACTAGTACAGAAGCCTCGCAGCCACGTGAGGCACAGTCGGCGGGATTCAAATCCCCAGGGACATGTCTCCAAATCAGACGGGTTTCCGAATTCTGAATTTGCGAAACTCGATTCGCAACAAAAATTTCCAAATTGTGAGCTGCGGCTCGAAGCCAGCAAAGAACAATCTCACTATCCGACCAAGCGTAAACATCCGTGATATCAACTACGGAGTTCAAAGAAGAGTGGACGTGGTTAAGGAGGCGCGCCAGAAGGGCGGCCCCGGACAATTCCAATTTCGGGATGGTCAACCGAGACCTGATGGGAGCCACTTTGCTCTTGGCTAGAACAAGATGTACCGAAATGTGGCCGGCTGTGCTAACAGTCCGCAAATATACAGCAGCGGCATATCCTCGCTCGGAGGCATCACAAAACCCATGGAGGGTAGCACGGCATTTTCCTGGCGGCAGGAAACATCTAGGCATGGAGATCCGATTAACATCGGGCAGAGAGGACACAATAGAGAGCCATTCACTTAGCAATCTTCCTAGAAGAGGCTCGTCCCAACCTAAGCCGGCTATCCAAAGTTTCTGAAGAAAACATTTGGCCTGAAAAATGACGGGGGTAATCCACCCGTTCGGGTCAAAGGTGCGGGCAACAGTAGACAGAACTGAGCGCTTAGTCCAGGTCTTAGGAGGGGCGTCCAATTTGACCCGATAGGTAAAGGAGTCCTGAACCGGCTGGTACTGTATCCCGAGCACCGTCAGCAAATTTGGGTTTTCGGGGTGTTCGAATAGATGGGGGTCCTGTTGGTCCTCTCCAGGAAGGTCCTTCAGAAGGTGAGGGGAGTTCGATAACCATTTGCGTAATTCATAACCTCCGGACTTCAATATGGCAATCAATTCGTCCCGCAACACGAGAGCCTCCTCGACAGTGGAGGCTCCAGTGCAAATGTCGTCCATGTAGACCGAAGTTTCCAAAATAGAAGCCCCCCGAGCGTAATTTAGACGCTCCCTCTCAGCGAGTTCAAGCAGGGTTCGCATGGCGATATACGGGCTGGACCGGAGTCCATAGGTGGTGGTGTTCAGCTCAAACACCCGTATCGGATCGCTGGGCTTCTCGCGCCACAATATGAGCTGGTATCGACGGTCATCGCGATGGACCACTGATTGTCGAAACATCATTCGAATGTCGGCTACAAAAACCACTTGGTGCCGACGGAAGTGGGTCAAAATGTCGGATATGTCCTTGATTAATTTAGGACCAGAGTGGAGACACTGGTTCAGGGACACGCCATTTGACGTGGCGGCGGAGCCGTCAAATACTACGCGAATTTTACTCCCTGGGGTCCTCAAGACCGCATGGTGAGGGAGGAAGTAGTGCTCCTGCGACCGCCAGTCGAAGTTGGAAGGGGACATGTGACCCAGCTCTTGGTACTCGCGCATGAACTCGACATATTTGTCGCGAAAGACGGGGTCGCGCCGCATACGGCGCTCCATGGATAGAAGCCTCTTCTCAGCCAGGGAACGAGATTGACCCAAAGGGGGCCGGGAGTCAAGAAAGGGTAAGCGAGTGACAAAGCGACCGTCGACGCGACGGCCGGTATTGTTCTGGTAGAACAACTCGCACTCACGGTCAAGAGGGTTGACTCGAGTCGCGTGTGGCGGCTCCTCAATCTCCCAGAACCGCTGGACTACGTCCGAGAGTGAGACACCCACTACTTGGAGCTGGTCTACCAGCGGTGACGATATGGACCACCTAACCGGACCAAAGAAGCTAAACCCAAATATGGTCGACAAAGCGCAAAGACCATTTGTCTGCAGTACCTTAACCCCACCCGACATAATCAGACCCAACACGTCGGCACCCAACAACAGGTCCGTTGGACCGGGCTCGGACCAATTAGGATCAGCAGGGGTCAGACCGGAGGTACAACCAATTGCAGCGTTATTTATCGGGACGTTTGGCAGAGAGCCCACAATATCGTCAAGCACATTCACCCTAACCAAAATGCGAAAGGGGCCGTTGGCTGGACCAAACATCAATTCCGCTTGTCCCTTAGGAGCCGGGGGCTCGGCGCCTCCAATACCCATCATGCGACGCACTTCCGGACTCCAAGGGAGCCCTAGTCGTCCCACCAACCAAGACGAAGCAATACAGCGTTGTGAGCCCGAATCCAACAGAGCGCGGACCATCAAACATTCGCCCTTCGGGTTATACACCTTCACTGAGACCGTCGGCAAAAGAACAGTCTGACAGGTTGACTGTTGACAATCAAGGTTCTCAGGGGAGGTTGCTGTGGTGGGGGCTAGGGCGGCGGTTACCTAGCAGGAACCGCCGTCCCCAGACAAGCCGTCGGAGGCAGGGTACTCGAAACGGCACTCCGGGGGCACTTCCACCACCGGAGGGGAGAGACCCCCGTTCGGGTATACCCAGGCGTCACTCCTCAAAGGCAACACGGGTCTGGCTAAATAGGCCATATCAGGGACTTTATAAGGTCGCGAGTGACGTGCCGGGGGGGGTCGACGCTCCAATCGGGGGTACTCAAAAAGTGGGGGAGAGAAGCGCGTCAGGTGCCCTGGGGTCGCCGCGGAACCATCAAATCCGTGAGGGGGGGTCGAAGCCCCCCCGCCCCTGGAGGGGTGAACCCCCGCCCCACGGGGGGTGGAACCCCTGTCAACACAAACCGCCAAGCCCCTATCAATTCCACGAGGGGGGGTGGAACCCCCCCGCCCCTGGAGGGCCGAAGCCCTATCAAAACCAGAGGTGGGGGGATCCACAGAAGACCTACGCGTGGAAACCTGAGGTGGGTCCGGGCGCGCCCCCCCGCCCGTGCGGGGTGAACGCTCAGCAATGTCCTGACGCCCAACGCCATTCCGATTAAGGCACAAAATGTCGAGGTGGTTGCCCTGGCAACTCGGACAAGGTCGCTGGTGCGGGCAGTCACGCTGGAGGTGCTGCTCCAAGCAAGAGTAGCACCAGCGTCGCATTTTAGCGATGGCTCGTCGGGCCTTCACCGGCTTGTCGAGGAACTTGGCACAGAAGTGCGTCCGGTGACTATCCTGCTTGCAATACGTGCAGCGGGTGGCGGCGGTCGCCGCAAACCCGACGTATGCAGGCCGGGCCCGACGGCCTCCCGTCGGGGAACCACCTCGGGATCGAGGGCTGGGCGCCGGTTGTCCTCGGCCGCTTTTCTGCCGCCCGGAAGCCGGCGTCCGCTCAGCAGCTCCGACAAGGCCGGCTCCGACCGCATTCTCCACCTGTCTGGATTGTTCCTCAAGAAACTTTAAGAGATCTGAGAAAGGTGGAAAATAGGTGGCCCCGTCCCCGCCGTACCTCTCCTCAAACCGCAACCGCAGGTCGAGAGGCAGGCGGGAGAGGACCGTGTGCAGTAGCCAGAACGACCACTGGTCTACTGGCAGGTCGAGCTGGCGGAGCGCATTACAGGCGGACACGACAGGATTTATGATGTCCTCCCTCAACCTAGTGGGGTCCTTGACCACGGGGAGGGACATCAGCCGTGCCATCTGGGCGTCCGCCATGCGGCGCACGTTAGCAAAACGCCTGGTGAGAAGCTCCCGGGCAGTGGGGTAACTCTCTTCGCTTAGATCCAGATGTGTGATAAGGGACAGGGCCTCTCCCTCCAAGGCGGAGCGCAAATAGGCCATTTTTTGGGCCTGGGAGAGGTCCCGTCTTGCATCCACCAAGCTGTCAAACAGGGATATGAAGCCCGGCCACTCCTTCATGTCCCCGGTGAAACGGGGTAATTCAATCGTGGGCAGCCGACCTAACAGAGCCGGCTGAGTGGCTGGCCTGGGTGAACCCGGTGAATCAAGTAGGCCGCTCAGCCTGGTCTCACGCTTGATCCGCGCTCCGGCCTCAATAAGCTCATCCGTAAGGTCCAAAAATTGGTCGACGTCAAGCTGGGCGGACTTGGCCGCCTCGGGTTCCAGATTCTGCAGCAGGAGATCACAGTGGGCCTCCTCAACCATTGCCCGTCTCGCCGGGACCTGCTCCAGCCGTTGCAAAAGAGCAGTGACCCTGTCGGGTCTTCCTATAAGGCCATGGGCATTAGTTGCCCAGCGCAGCTCGGCCTGGATCCGGGCGGATGGTGGCTTGGTGCTTGAGTTTGGCATTGTAAGGCAATTAAGTACGCAAACAACAAAAAAAACAAAAAAAATTATAAAAATATAAAAATAATAATGTATAATTAGATCGTGTGTAACCGCCTTAACAAACGGCAACCGACGCAAACAAATTATGTAGGTCCGCACAAAGGAATTCTATTATTGGAACATTCGCCCCGCGCACCTACCAGGCGATCATTCGACCGAAACAATAATTATTTGCACCTACCCTTAAATTTACTTATCGAATTTAATATTTACAATTCATCAAATGTAATATGAATATCACGAATAGAATGGTTTTACCTACCTACAACAATAAACAAGGACTTAAATCTACTTAATTAGACCTACCTTATTACTGCCAAATTGCACCAAATTGTGATAAGGTAGTAGTCGGTAGGTAGGTAGGTACAATTACAATTTTTTCTTTTCTACGATTTCAATGAACCAACCTAGGCAACAAATAACGTAAATAATTCAACCGATTAGTGTAATACGGCGATAGGTACCTACGTACAGTTTCTCAACAATTCAAGTATTAATTGTTAACAATATTTCAACTAGTACTTTATATTAAAGGTAGGTACCCATCACAACCTAGCGTATTTTATTTATTGATATCTTTCATGTCGAAAGATGACCGGTACCTCCGACACGGTGGTCGGAGACCTTGTACATCGTATTTTATTTAACTTCATTATTTTATTTGTTAATTAATATCTATTTATAATTGTGTCTATCAAGCGATTGTAAGTATGCTTTTTTTATTTATGTTAGTTCTTATATTCTTATAATATAAAGTAAACATAAATATTTTATTACATGCATTACAATTGCTGTGGATTTGTTTCAGATTTATTGTGTATCTGTTTGTTAATCTTATACCAATGAAAACTACTAATATATCATTATTAGGGTGTTTCATTTTATTTATTATTTGGTTTGCTATTGAAGTCATTTGAAAGAACGAATACGAATGAGATAAGAGAGATCGGGAAATAGAGTTCCAAAGTATATAGTATTTTGGTTGACCAGGGTTGCCTACGGACGACGCCACTTTTGTGGACCAGTTTGCTGCATTACTTCGTTCGTTACGGAATTTTTTGAAATAAAACTCGAACCAAAATTTTTTGCACTGCATTTGGATTCTGTTTTTAAAATTCGCCGAGATTGCACCTAGTCCTTTCTTAGTTTTGCCGTTGTCCGTAGTCATCTTCAGTTCAACTATCTCGTAAGCTCCATAATTCCCGAATCCGTATGAGTTGGTCATCTTCCCTTCTATTTCCTCCAATAAACAGCCGTGAAGGTTTCCAGAAACGGTTACGGTAAGGTTCCCGTCCTCGATCCGGTTAAATCCCCGGGCGCCCTCAGCAATATGCCACCTTTGCCCTTGCCAGAGTATCCCATTTCACCCTTACTGAAAACATTCATCGAACGTGTTATGGTTCACCTGGTCTATTTTGCTACTCTGACAATTTCGGCATGTTGGTGGATCTCCTGCGGCGTACGCTGGGCAGTCGCTGCGCAGATGGTGGCCGGGGCAATGGCTGCAGGCGTCTGTGGTTTCCCTGCAGACTTTCCGGCCGTGGCCGTACCCCAGACACCTGGAGCACATTACTAGAGGCGACTGGTCCTTCACCACCACTCGCTGCAGGTCTACGTGTGCCCTTCCAGCAGTTGTGAGATTTTGCCATATTGGTGGCGACACCTGTAGGACTACATGGCTCTCTAATGGATTTCTAGCGTTTTTCCGATATCTTACGCTGGCCCTGTAGTCTCTATCAGGTATCGCCCCCAATAGGTTTGAGTTCTGATTCCTGAGGGCATCCAGAATATCCTCATCGCTGTTTATTTTGAGGACATTGTATAAAATGATAAGCGGGTCCCTATTCTCCTTCTCCTCTAAAACTAGCGTTGGGTTGCCAGACTTGAGTCTGTCTGTCACTTTAGCTAATTCCTCTCGTGTCTGGCAACCCAAGACCACTTTACCCTCCCTGGCTTTTCGAAGTCTGTCCACTCTTATTCCAGACGTTTTTGCGTCTACAGCTGTGCGTATTTTTCCTATAACGTCCTCGCTTGTGTCGAGAACGTTTGCGGATGACACAAGTAAAGAGTGGACAGGTTTTCGAGCAGTTGGCTGTGCTGCTGATCTGGGGGTTGCAGCCATGGCCGCATACGAGATACCGTCGAGCACTTTGCTTTCTATGTTCTCATTCAGCTTAGTTACTTGCTCTTTGACGGCACTCATATCCTGCCTGGCCGCAACCACAAGTTCTCTTTGTTTTTTCAGCTCATCCAACACCTCCTCCACAAACTCAGCAGAAGCAGTCTGGTCACCACTGTTTGACTGTACCACATCGCTTAGCCTTATGGCCAGTGTAAACAGTCCGTTGAGGCAGTCCAGCACAGTATCTTTTATCGTGGTCTTTATGTTTCCTGACTGCTCTAATTGAATTTTAGCGACCTGAAATAGTTGGTTCGCTACTGCTGGGAGATCCTCGAGCGGGGCTTCAGTTGCCGAGGTCGCGAAGGAGGGAGCCTCCTTGCTAGGTTTCGCAGCAGGACGCCTACGAACATCTGAGTCACCTAGCTTTGGGCCTGCGCTGCCAACGTTCGCAGTCTTTGGAGCTTCAGGTTTCGTCTTTGAGGACATTGTCGGTATACTAGTAGGGACCTAATCTAACCTGAATAATATTATAATCAACTTTATTAATTGGGAGGTGTAAAAAGCCTCCCAAACGTCAATAATTGAATTCAAAATCTGTATTGAGAGGTGTATATTGCCTCTCAATGTCAATAATAAATTAAATATTTACCCTAACCTAGTTTAAAATTGATTGGGAGTGTAAAATGCTCCCAATCGTCAAATTAAGTACTTATTAATTAATGCAGTCAACAGTAATTGATTCAAAGTAATAATTTTGGTATACTAGTTGGGCAGTGTAAAGGCTGCCCAATGTCAAAATACTTAACTAATGAGATAAAATTGCACCTAAGTTAGGCAGTGTATAATCTGCCTAATGTCAGCACCAATTTGGGGGTGTAAAAGCCCCCAAAGTCAAATGTACTGTAGTGTAATGTGTGTTTGGAGGGTGTATAGAGCCCTCCAAGACAAGAATGAGCCTAACTAATGTTAACCTAATATTTGGGAGGTGTATAGCCTCCCAAGTCTATAATATTTATATTCTGGGGGTGTAAAAGCCCCCAAGTCTAATGAATAAGTTGCCCAAAGTCGATTTTAATTGGCTTTTTGTGCAGATTTGGAGCACCCCACCAGGGGTTCCAAATGTAGATTTCGGGCCCTCTCACAAGCGCAAATCAAATAGAAAAATAAAAATTTTTCACTAAAAATCGTGCCCGTTTACTTGTATATCTATTAAAGCGCGGGCTTGGGAGGGCACGAATTTTCGTTTTTCTCGATTTTCTCGAGAACCGCTCGGCCGATCCGGGCGCGCCGCAGCGCGTTCGACGCGTCTCGGGGGACGCTACAGGACCGCAATGCTGGGGGGAAAATCAGGTTTAACCCGGAAAAATTTTCGGCGAAAAACACTGATTTTCGCCCTATGCAGGTCCGTAGACGTTTTTTAAAACGCTCCAAGAACGCGTCGGGAAGCGGGCGGCTTTCGGGATAGCACCCGGACGGTGTATCCCGGTTTGCGGAACGCGAGAAAGTCGGGAAAAGTTGCGAAAAGTTGCGAAAACTCGCGAAAATTCGCGGAAATTCGGGCAAAAACAAGTCAGCGAAAAGAATTTGTATGAGAATATCGATCAACCTAGCGTATTACGCCGTAGGCACCTAAACTTTAACTACTAACTAAACTGTAGCTGCTATGCCTACAATACAGCTGCCAGGAGCGTATGCCGCCCAAGCCCAGAAGCGTCAACCGCGCTCTTGCTACCAAAATGTTTTGGCTGTCCCGCGGCACCCTCAAAGGGGGGCGGACTCGGGGCCCACAGCGAGACCGAACTCCGGTGCCGGAGACAGACTGGGCGGAGTCCTTAAGCGAGGACCGGCCCGCAAATAAAGAGGATCGACTACGCAACCTGGGGGCTGCTGTGCAAGCTTACACGCTAGGACTGACCTTGAAGCAGCGGAGAAGTCCAGGCGAGGATGGTAGTTGGTTCTAATGTTGGAGTGCGTGTAATGAGGTAGATGTGTCTGGTGCGTGTGTATAATGTGTAAGAACCAACAAATGAACGCCTTGCTGGGGTCTCTTGAGCGACGCCAAGCACGAGGTGGTCACTCCCGCCGATCTCCTTTGCAGGTCCACACAAGGGAGTTCACAAACAGTCCATAGGTGAATATACCGGTTTCACTAGCTAACAGTTAACGAAAAACAAGGGCCAGATCTCGTAAAATGAGTCAAACTGGACGCGTTAATACGGAAGGGTTGGTATTTGCCGCGCGGATCGCACCTTACCACTAACGAAGCCACTTCGCCGGTCGGGGGCCGGCGCGCGGGAGGGGGCGGGGAACCTCACGCGTCTATCGCACCACTCGGGGTTCAAAACCGCGCGAAGTTTAAACCCGGCCGCGATCTGGCCCGAACACCTATGATGCTTATAAGCATCTCAGCTGCAATTTTTATATGCCGTCAGTCAGCGTTGCACGGACTACGCCCACGATATTAAATATAGGTAGGTATAAATTTCTAGACCACATTCAATTTCCGGATGGCAAACATTTGCTAGGCGCTATTATTTAACTGTTCGATATTTAAGTTTCAAATATATCGGAATATTCGCATTTTCGTTGAGCTTATTTTATCTGATGGTGATGGTAAAAATATTTTTGATCGGAATGTCGTTTGAAAGAACAAGCGAGTCAATCACAGTTTTGCTTTAGTGATTTAACAAGTATAAATTGAAAATTTAAAAACCCCCCGACATTCGCCATTTTGTGGCGGCAGCCATCTTGGATTTGCATAGTGCTATTCTAAGTACTAGTCAAGTCCTTTCATTTGATACCCATATTAAGGGAGCTGTGAAAAATATGTAATCCGCCATTTTGTAGCGGCGGCCATCTTGGATCGATTTTCATCAAACATAGCTAACAACACTCTCGACTAATTCACCTTTCAAACAAAAGAAACCGCATTCAAATCGGTCCACCCGTTTGAGCGCCACAGGGGAACAGACACAAACACACACACACACACACACGCGCGCGCGCACACACACACACACACATACACACACATACTCACACACACACACACACACACACGCACACACACATACACACTCACACACACGTCAAACTTAAAATACCCCGTCGTTTTTGTGTCGGGGGTTAAAAATAAATAAATAAATTGTTAAATTGGTAGTAAATCGTATGAGCGCAGTGATAGGGGTCAGTTCTGGTACGCAACTACTGTAATTGATGGATAGCCTACCATGGCCTAATACACAGTGAAGAAATGTAATAGGTATTTATAGTAGCTTAATCGGTGTAGGTAAGTAGTTATTTAATACCTAGGTATATTTATACTACTACTTAATACTAGTAAACTACTACTAAACTACGACTTTAATACCTACCTACTACCTTACCTACTAAAATATACATCGTTCGTTTCAACCAATAGACGTCCACTGCTGGACATAGGTCTCCTGCAAGGATCGCCACAGCACACGATCTTGTGCCGCCTGACTCAAGCGGCTGCCAGCGACGCTTGAGATCGTCTGTGCAACGAGTGGGGGGTCTACCTGCGCTTCGTTTACTGGTGCGAGGTCACCATTCAAGCACCTTGGGACCCCAACGTCCATCGGTTCTTCGAGCAATGTGCCCCGCCCATTGCCACTTCAGCTTCGCGACTCGATGAGCTATGTCGGTGACTCTGGTTCTCCTGCGGATCTCCTCATTTCTGATTTGATCCCGCAGGGATACTCCGAGCATAGCTCTCTTCATCGCCCGCTGAGTGACCCTGAGCCTTCTTATGAGGCCCATTGTCAGCGACCATGTCTCAGATCCGTAAGTCATCACTGGCAACACGCACTGTTCGAAGACTTTCGTCTTCAGACACTGAGGGATATTGGACGAAAAGACATCTCGAAGTTTCCCGAACGCTGCCCAGCCGAGTTGGATTCGGCGGTTGATCTCTTTCTCAAAATTGGACCTACCTAGCTGGACCGTGTGTCCCAGGTATATGTACTCGTCTACAATTTCGAGTGCAGAGTTCTCAACGATTACCGGGTGGAGCGGAACATGAGCATTAGACATGACCTTCGTCTTACTCATGTTCATTTTTAGGCCCACCTGTTGAGAAACTCTGCTGAGATCGTTGAGCATTGTATTGAGGTCTCCCAGAGTCTCTGCCATCACGACTATATCATCGGCAAACCGTAGGTGAGTGATGTACTCGCCGTTTATGTTGATGCCAAGTCCGTTCCAGTCCAGAAGCTTAAAGACGTCTTCCAACGCAGCGGTAAATAGCTTCGGGGAGATAACATCTCCCTGACGCACTCAAAATTGGATTGGCCTCGTATTCTGGTCCTGTATACGGACTGACATAGTGGCGTTTTCGTACAAACACTTCAGCGCTTGGATGTACCGATAGTCGATCCGGCATCTCTGCAGTGATCTCAATACAGCCCAAGTTTCCACCGAATCAAAGGCTTTCTCATAGTCCACAAACGCTAAGCAAAGTGGCCGGTTATACTCTTCGGTCTTCTGTATAACCTGCCGCAGCGTATGAATATGGTCTATGGTACTGAAGCCTTTTCGGAACCCGGCCTGTTCGGGAGGCTGGAAGTCGTCGAACCTACGAGCGAGACGATTCGTAATTCCATGTCTATAAGTTGTTCTCGAGAACAACTTATAGACATGGCTCAGCAGCGAGATGGGTCTATAATTCTTCAGCAGGGTATTATCGCCCTTTTTGAAGAAAAGAACCACCACGCTTCTGTGCCATGCCTCTGGCGTTATGCCTTCGTCGATGACGGAATTGAACAGTCGCTGAAAGACTTTAAGAACCGGTTTTCCACCTGCTTTCAGGAGTTCCACTGTGATTCCGTCATCACCTGGTGCCTTGTTGTCCTTAAGTTGTTTGAGAGCCATACTAATCTCATATAGGCTGACGTCCGGAATATCTTCGGTATAGTGTCGGGTCAATTTGGCTCTGGGATCTTTAGCCAAATCTTCAACAGGCTTCTGTGTTGACGTGTACAACTGTCCGTAGAACTTCTCGACCTCTCTCAAAATCTCATGTTTAGACGAAATTAGACTACCGCTGTCGGTCTTCAGTCGCGTCAGCTGGCTCTGACCGATAGACAGATCTCTCGCGAACACCTTTGAGCCCTTGTTCCGCTCAATGGTTTCTTTGATACGCACGGTGTTGAAGTATCGCAGATCGCTTGTCTGTGATTTGGAGATCTGTCTATTAATTCGCCGATAAGCAAGGGCCTCTCCTGAAGACTGCAGTCTCATGTCATGTCTTTGTTCCATGAGATTGAGAGTATGGTCTGAGAATTTTTTGGTTCTATTTCTACGGTGGGTCTTAAAGAACTTAGACCCGACCGCATGGACAGTTTCCACCAGCCTGTTGTTCAGTTCGTCCACAGAATCGCAATCTGCCAGGCAAGCGAATCGGTTTTGCAATTCGAGTTGAAAGCGCTCGGGGTTTTGGATATGGGCACGAGAAGGTCGGAGTGTTGACTTCATCAGTCTGGCCCTTTCAAGCTTTATTTTGAGATTCAATGTGCCTCTTACCATACGGTGATCGCTGCCGGTTTTTATCCTGTTGATCACAGAGACATCATTGAATACGTGTCGTTTTGTAGACATGATGAAGTCGATCTCATTTCTCGTAGAACCGTTGGGGTTCATCCAGGTCCACTTCCTGTGTGGCCGCTTCTCGAAGAAAGAGTTCATCATATAGAGGCCTTCTTTCTCCAAGAAGTCGGCCAACATTTGGCCCCTATGGTTCCGTCGCCCATAGCCAAATTGTCCCACTTTCAACTCTACACCGCTTCGCTTACCCAGCCTTGCGTTGAAGTCCCCCATCACAACATTGTAGTAGGTGTTAGAGGCATGCATGGCTTTTGATATATCCTCATACATGACCTCTACCTCCTCGTCGGGATGTGTCGATGTCGGTGCGTAGACCTTTATAACCTTCAGCGAATACCGTTTGGTAATTCTGAGTATAAGGTACGCTACCCTGCTCGACACACTTTCGACTTGCACAATGTTGTTAACGAGGGACCTGTGGACGAGAAACCCGACACCACCCTGAGATTGTTGATCACCCTCCCGGTAGTAAAGCAAGTTGCCGGATTTAAGGATTATCGAGTCCTCCCCCTCTCTTCGGACTTCAGATAATCCTATGACACCCCATTTCAACTTGCTCACTGCTTCTTCCAGCTCGATGATCTTTTCGTCGGTCCTCAAAGTGCGTGCGTTAAATGTTGCCAGGTCCAGTCGTCGGGGTTGGCAGCGGAATCTCTTCCGGAGATTCTTGACACCCCCTGCCCCGCCGTTACCGTAACCGCTGCCAGAGCTAGGAATAGCGGGGCCGCCGGGGACTAGGGGCTGTGGCTTTATTTGAATATCCATACAAGGGTATGCCCATAATCGCCACGCTGGGCAGGCGGGTTGGCGATCGCAGGGCTAGACTATTGCGCCGATGTCGCTGCTGCCCGACATCGGCCCTTGCCATTTCTGTAGTCTAGCCGATATGAAATGGTTATACCGCCATTTGTCGGTCGTCAAAATATACATGTATAACATTAATTAGATTTTCACTCTTTTTATCTTCTATAATTACGATGCTCTTTATCTGTATAGCAATCATTACACCACGACCCACGTAATAATAGCTTTCTGTGAAAAATAAGTAACTTTATTTAAAGTATCAGTGTCGTCTCGCATGCGACTTGTACTTATAGAGCGGTTTAACAATAGAGGCTCGGGGCCGCGGCCGGCGCCGGTGCCGATGTGTGACAGCGAGATATTTTTCGGTGCAGGCGCGCGTCGGAACACGCCGCCAACAATGACAACCCCGAACTGATATTAGCTTTTAATATAAGTGCCAAAACCCACTAGCGCGACACGACGTGGGAGCCCTGTCGCAGGTCGTTGCGCTATTTTATTTTCTATGTAAACTATGTAAACGTGACGACCCGCGATATGTAGCGCTAGTAGGTTTTGGCACTAAAGCACGAGGCGTGGAGCGACTATATCGCAGACGAAGCATTGTCACAATGATTCCCGTAGATTAAGTATGGTGTTAGTTATATCTACAGGGAATATAGGTATAACTTGGACGCGCTATCGCAACCGGAATGTCTCTTGTGTACATGTTGCTATACTTGGTCTATGGAAGAGACATAAGTTTGTGCTACGCCCGCGCCACGTCTTCACTTATGTATATATATACGGGTATATTCCGTGCGTAAGTACGTACCTCACTCTAATATGATTTTCCGCATAAGTAGGTACGTACATACGCAACAGAAGTAGGATGCACAGTTAAAATATGTATAACCTAATATATCTAACCTATTTAATACTATAAATAATTAGCATAATGATATGTCGAAGTTACAATTAGCAATCAATTAGGTAATAGGTACTATACATATTAATTACAGATATAATATATATATATATATATATATATATATATATATATATATATATATATATATATATATATATATATATATATATATATATATATATATATATAGTGTGTAGACACTGAAGAGTTTTTATATTATTTATATTAATCGGTGGTTGACTGATATTTATGAAAAACTAAGGACCTGTCACTTGTCAGAAAATATGTGAGAGATACAGAAAAAATAATTATTAAATACTAATATAAAACATAATGATAATTTGAAGAAATAAACCTAATTTATAAATACTAAAACAAGTTTCATTAAGGAATATTACATATATATATATATATATATATATATATATATATCTTCTTCGTCGGTCCTCAAAGTGCGTGCGTTAAATGTTGCCAGGTCCAGTCGTCGGGGTTGGCAGCGGAATCTCTTCCGGAGATTCTTGACACCCCCTGCCCCGCCGTTACCGTAACCGCTGCCAGAGCTAGGAATAGCGGGGCCGCCGGGGACTAGGGGCTGTGGCTTTATTTGAATATCCATACAAGGGTATGCCCATAATCGCCACGCTGGGCAGGCGGGTTGGCGATCGCAGGGCTAGACTATTGCGCCGATGTCGCTGCTGCCCGACATCGGCCCTTGCCATTTCTGTAGTCTAGCCGATATGAAATGGTTATACCGCCATTTGTCGGTCGTCAAAATATACATGTATAACATTAATTAGATTTTCACTCTTTTTATCTTCTATAATTACGATGCTCTTTATCTGTATAGCAATCATTACACCACGACCCACGTAATAATAGCTTTCTGTGAAAAATAAGTAACTTTATTTAAAGTATCAGTGTCGTCTCGCATGAGACTTGTACTTATAGAGCGGTTTAACAATAGAGGCTCGGGGCCGCGGCCGGCGCCGGTGCCGATGTGTGACAGCGAGATATTTTTCGGTGCAGGCGCGCGTCGGAACACGCCGCCAACAATGACAACCCCGAACTGATATTAGCTTTTAATATAAGTGCCAAAACCCACTAGCGCGACACGACGTGGGAGCCCTGTCGCAGGTCGTCGCGCTATTTTATTTTCTATGTAAACTATGTAAACGTGACGACCCGCGATATGTAGCGCTAGTAGGTTTTGGCACTAAAGCACGAGGCGTGGAGCGACTATATCGCAGACGAAGCATTGTCACAATGATTCCCGTAGATTAAGTATGGTGTTAGTTATATCTACAGGGAATATAGGTATAACTTGGACGCGCTATCGCAACCGGAATGTCTCTTGTGTACATGTTGCTATACTTGGTCTATGGAAGAGACATAAGTTTGCGCTACGCCCGCGCCACGTCTCCACTTATGTATACGTGTAGGTATATTCCGTGCTTAAGTACGTACCTCACTCTAATATGATTTTCCGCATAAGTAGGTAGGTACATACGCAACAGAAGTAGGATGCACAGTTAAAATATAACTTAAAATATCTAACCTATTTAGTACTATATTTAGCATAATGTTAAGTCGAAGTTACAATTAGCAATCAATTAGGTAATAGGTACTATACATATTAATTACAGATATACCTAATATATATATATATATATATATATCGAAGGAAGCATCTGAAGACAGAGTTAATCGTTGATTGCTTCCAAAAAAATATCAGTTACTTTGTTAAATCTTTATTCACCACTAATGATGATGTCGATGAGAATGGTTAATCTCCGACATATATATATATATATATATATACACACATATGTATATACACTGTAAAGCTCATTAACACTAATTGCTAAATACTAAGTAGGTACAACTATTTAATTGAAATGTACGTAGGTAGCCGATTATGAAGGCAACTTATCCACTAAGTACCTACCTATCTACTCTTAATACGTTGCGAGAATTCATGGTAATTATACATATAAGCTCAGATAATATTATAAGCTAAATTAAATATTCATTGACCTATTATATTATCAATAGACATCGGTTTAGCGTTTGAGTTCAAAAATACTATGAAGTCGACTTATTATACTTAGCACGGATTTCAAGAGGCTTGATAACTGGTCACGTCCCATCTGATCCAAGCTGATTTTGTCCTGCTGGAATATTAGCAGGAAAAAAGTAGCTTACTTTTAATTTATAAATACTTAGGAGTAAGAAAAAGGTATACTTACATGGTTACCGGTTTTACTGATATAGAGTCGATTGTTTGTAGGTACTAGGTAGATCTACATATAATAGTAGCATGGATTTTATGTTGTACCTAGTAGCTCGTTCCCGGGAGAACAATTTTCCGGGATGAAAATCATCTAAAGGTGCGTC
Source organism: Melanargia galathea (assembly GCA_920104075.1). Lineage (NCBI taxonomy): Eukaryota > Metazoa > Arthropoda > Insecta > Lepidoptera > Nymphalidae > Melanargia > Melanargia galathea. Next base: position 7,340,309 of record OV049867.1, read on the forward strand.
CAGACTTGAACATTTCACCGAACCGAACAGCGAACATTTCGGCGAACTTGTTACGCTCAATGTGGACGGCGCGCTTGGAGCGCTTGAGATGGGTTACTGCGTAACTGTTACGCCGAACTGTTACGCAGTAACCCATCTCAAGCGCTCCAAGCGCGCCGTCCACATTGAGCGTAACAAGTTCGCCGAAATGTTCGCTGTTCGGTTCGGTGAAATGTTCAAGTCTGGACGCACCTTTATCCAGCGAGCTCCAGCGAGAAAACTATCTCTGTGCTCAGTTTAAGCTCAATCAGATGAACGATACTTCTTTTCCGGGATAGGTATAAATATTTTGTTTTGTTTTTAAGGGTGGTTATCGATTTTCGTTCGAAACACCTTGCAAAGGCTAAAATCGCTATGTTTTATCTATTATGGAAAAAATGGTTTTGATTATCTTGTTAAGACATAAACGATGCAAGAAGGCATCCTATTACAAAAGGGCTGAATGCTCAGGGTAAAAAGAAAATTAGGAAAAACCTGTGAAAAAGTCATTTATCTCCGTGTGCAAATGCCCATCTATTGAATTACATATTTTTTTACTCAATTCGTGTGCATCAAACGAATTAGTTAATTTGTTTTTCAAATTAAACAATGATATAAGATTAGACTGTTTACCCTTTGTAATTTATAAAGCCATTCTAACCCTGAAATAATCCAACTTTTAATTTTGTCAATCGAAAACGGTCATTACGTTCTCTGGTAATGGAATCGCTACTTCACGACGTGTTCAAACGTGTACAGCAACGATTTACCCTCCTGCGTATCCGGCGTCTCAGTTAGTACCGCTGCTGTTCTGTTATAGTATGGTGATCTTTCAATTAACACAAAAAAAAACCATTCGCGAGTAGTCAGAAGTATTTTGTCACGCGGTAGAGTTCATTACGTTCCATCGATTTTCAACGTGACTTAATTTTTTTAATTTTTTCTAGATTTAGTACTAGGATTTATGTTTTGTTTCTATTCAGAGTTCTATTTCGGAGATTTTATGCATTCACGTATCTCGAGTATTTTAAATTTAAAGTCGATTTGGTCATTTGTTTCCAGTTCATTTATATCCATTCCGTTCCAAAAAACAAGTAGACATGAGTAAAACAAAGAAAAAACTTACAAAAGAAGAAAAGTTAGCTAAAGATAGAGCCAGAAAACGCCAAAATTAAGAGAAATTAAAAAAACAATTCAGGAATTATTAAAATTAAAAAATAAAAATAGAGAAAAATTACCTTTTAAGAAAAGAACAGAAAAAGATTCGCAGCATCATTGAAATGTCCACTTGAGCACAACATGAACAGAAAAAAACTCTTTGAAATATAAGAAAAAAAAGAAGGGGCAAAATAAAGTTAAAGAGATAAGTATTGGTCAACGATACCCCTGAAGTTCCTCAAAAAGAGAATTAAACTGGAAATATTTCACCTGAAATTACAGAAACCAATCAAATTATTGTCAAACCTATCTCCTCAGACAAGGTGACTACTTTACTCGGTTTAACAAAGATTGAGACGTAAAATTTCTGCAAGACCAGCCTCGTAAAATCTAAAATTATTTATTTAATTTATTTAAAATGATTATGCTTGTTTACTGTTAATCTAAACTCAAGGTTTAGATTTTATTTCAATTTTATTCGTTTTTTTCATATAATTATTCATTATTTCATAAAATAATCAAAGATAGGCTACTAAAAAGCTTCTGAATTCATTTTTATCCGACGATAGGTCATTACACTCCAAGTGATTTTCATTTCTTTCCACTGGTTCATTACACTCCATTAATTTTCCGGAAAACTGCTAGAGTTACGAAGAGGCCTTGTACATGTAATTTTTTCTCATAGTGTAATCTATAAGTGTATATACAAAAAATAATAATAAAAAGCAAAATATTTTTTTTTTCAAAACCGCGAAATTAAAACGAAAATCGATAATCACCCTTAATATAAAAGTTCGCTTATGTCCTTCCTTAGGATGCAAACTAAGTATCTTCTCGCAAAATTTTGTCAGATTAAGTTCAGCGGTCTAGGCGTGAAATGATTCCAGATAGATAGACTTACTTTTTTTTTCAAGACATTTCTCGTGAAATGTTTTTAAAAGTTATGGTAAAATCTGCATGAAAATTTAGAAGTTATAAGCGTCTACAGTCTACACAGACAAACGCGGTTTGCGACTTTGTTTTGTTATATTCTACAGATTAATATTTCCTGCATAATGCAGGTGGTTTTACGGTGGAACAAATTTTCTTAATACAAAGACATATTCCAACATTTCCAGCGTCTAGACTTTGCCATGTGTGAAATAACCTGGGAATTGTGCACGTACTAATAAAGCTTAAATGTTGGTTATAAAACTAATAGCGAACGTCACTTTGTCGTAAACTGTGTTATTAACCGAGAAGAGGCTCTTACTGTTTCCATCATTCTCATCGGTCTTGGGCGAAAACCTTTTCAGTTTTAAAGATTAAATTTTGTCATCTATATATATAGGTACTTACTAATAAATAAAATTGAAGTGTCTGTCTGTAATTTCGAAATAACTACCACATATTAAGCTCATATGGTTATTTGAACGATACCATAACCGAATCACACGTTTTTAAAATTTTTGTCTGTCTGTCTGTCTGTTTGAACGGGCTAATCTTCGGAACGGCTGAACCGATTTTGACGGGACTTTCACAGACAAGTAGAGGATTAACCAAGGAGTAACATAGGCTACTTTTTTAACCGACTTTCAAAAAAGGAGTTGTGTTGAAATCGGTAAGTACCTGCGCCCTGCGCCCGCCGTACGCGGTACCGCGGTACGAAGCCGCGCGCGGCGGGGGGCGGGTGGACCAGAAATCTACTTATCCCTCAGGATTTGTGAAAAACCGAAATTCACGCGGGCGAAGCCGCGGGCAAAAGCTAGCAATATAATAAAGCGGAAGAGTTAGTTTGTTTGAACGCGCTAATCTCAGGAACTACTGGACCGATTTCAAAAATTCTTTCACTGTTGGATATGTACGTGATCCTTGAGTGCTATAGACTATATAGTATGTACCACGGGCGAAGCCGGGGCGGAGCGCTAGTCTTATGAATAAAAACTCGGCAAACTAGCACGTGCCTCAGAGAGCACGTTACGCGTCGGTCCCGGTTATTATCACTCACAGTTATCACTATAATATTGTGACATAGTCGTTAAAGTCCCGAAAAGTCTCCGGCTAAGCATAATTGTTATTGGTATGAATGAAAATTTTTGCTATAGGTACCTACGTCTACTGGCATAGTTTTAAAGCCTTGACAAAATCACTCTTAATATACCTAACCTGACTGTTATCCAGGTTGAATACTTTTCTATGAGATAGCATCAATCAAAGCCCGACCAGAAAAAACCTGTTTTTAGGGGCTTTTTCAGTGCGACACTAAATTTTTTTTTTTTTTATTATTCATCCGCAAGTTAGTCCTTGACTGCGATGTCACCTGATGGTAAATGACGATGCAGTCTAAGATAGAAGTGGACTAACCTGGACGAGGTATGGCAGTTTTTTTATTATACCCGTACCTCTGATCGGTTTCTACGCGACATCGTACCGGAACGCTAAATCGCTTGGCGGGACAGTTGAAGCCTCCCACCAGACGTTTGTTTTCTAGTCAGTTAGTATACATATAATGGAAACAAACTCACAGTTCTATGTTTTAATGGAGACCACCAATGATTTACAATGCATTTATACTGCAAACTCGGGTGTTTAATTTCGCCCATAAAAACCTTTATACAACCATCTAAGCTTTGTTATTTCTAGTTGGGAATACAATCGGTTACTTAATAAGCCAGACCTCATTTGATAGGTTAGTACGAACAAGCATTTCGGCGGCAGAATATTTTTACATACATTTCATTTTCTAAATTCAAGCGGCCTGGAGTGAATTAAAATAATACAAAAATAAATTCTAAAGCCAAAATCCATTCATAGAATTCGTGAAATACGTCAACATGCATGAAATTGCAAACAAACGAGACAGCCTAGACGAAAAATAATCTTCTATAAAATATAATAAAAACATCTAAAAGCATTTTACATATTTCTACACTCGTGTCTGATGTATGTAAATACACCAAAAGCGTACACATGCCACTCAATACCAAAAAGGACCACGAGTTTTAAATATTTCATGTGAGACCAAGTTCGTGTAAATCTTACGTCCATCGTTTATAGCATGTCTTCCTTTTTTGGATGCAGCTGTCTAGTATTTTGTAGGTAACATAAAATTTTATTATTAGATATTTTGTGAGTTTATCTTAGCATCTAGATTCTAGACATATGCTTTTGTGGATTTTTCTGTAGATCTTTTTGTGGTCTATTATTCTTCTATAAGTACATCATTTTCATGTCATTGTCTGTCACGGATAAGGCAGCTTTTTGATTATCAATAATTATTGATAATGGTCTAAGATCCCGCTATACAACGACCTTCACCGAGATGTTTATTTGATGAATCGCATTTTATATTTAATTTAATATGTCAATAAATATATTACATACAAGTGGAAACCCGCGACTTCGTTCGCGTGGATATTGGTTTTTAAACATCCCGTGGGAATCATTTTGCCTTTCCTAAGCTCCTTTGAGCTCATACCTTGCTAAAAACTGTCAAAAGTTCACTGGCGGATGTTTAAGTAGATCAAAATGTAAACATCCGCCAGTGAAAGTCCCATCAAAATCGATCCAGCCTTTAAGAGATTAGCCAGTAATCTTTAAAGTATTTCCTTTCTAACAAAAAAAGAATGAATTAAATCGGACCACGCGTTAATGAATTACAGCTAAGTACACATTTTGACTTTCATCCCCTCTCCCAAGGGAACCGTGCTGAATTTCGGGATAAAAAGTATCCTATATGTTACTCCGTAGTATGAACTTAAATCATACCAAGTTTCATTTCAATCCATTCAGTAGTTTTTGCGTGATGCGCGCACAAACACACAGACAAACAGACAAACAGATAAACAGACAAACAGACAAACAGATAAACAGACAAAAATTTCAAAAATAGTTTTTTCACGGTCTATTACTTATCCCTAATATCCCCCAGTTATTATTTTGCAAAAATCTTCAATGTACAGATACGGCAAGTCTACGATTTTATTATATGTATAGATGTATAGATGGGTTGCCTAACAAATTTCAGTCCAGGATATAATTAATTAATAATTTAAAAAAAAATAACTTTTCACCGGTTTGATTATTAGACAAATTATATACCAATCGAAAGTATGAAGCCCATAGAATATGCAAACGTTAGGTTACCTATTCTTTTTCGGTCACAACTCTCGGGTAGCCAGGTGTAAACAGGTAAATCGATACTAGCATTTTGCACCGGTCTGATTATTGAATTAAAATTAAATGAAAATAAAGATTATTTCATTATGAATTTGTCTAATATAATCAAACCAGTGAAATGTTTAAATTTTTTTTAAAATTATGAATTAATCATATCCTGGACTGAAATTTGTTAGGCAACCCATATGCAATATATTTATTGACATATTAAATTAAATATAAAATATGTTTCATCAAATAAACATCTCGGTGAAGGTCGTTGTATAGCGGGATCCTATATAGGTACTATAAGGAACTCTTTAACTAAGGAGCTATAGGGTTGTTAATTTACACAAGCTGACAAAATGGCACAGACTGCAAGAAAATAATGCTCTTAACCTACTTAATTAGACTTGCAAAGGCTTAAGAAATAAGCACCCACTCAAAATTCCAATCCTTTAAGAAATAACCCTTTTTCTCTCAGATGTCACTTTCCTTTGCAGTCAATCGCAGACGCTTGGAAGGGAGTGCTAATTGAAATAAATATTTGGGTGTCTAATTTGGATACGCCACTTGTTTTACTCCTCAATTAGTAAAGTATAGGTAAGTAAGTAAGTACGCTTTTGATGATAATTCTTGTCTATTTTCTGTGTAAGTACGCTTTCTCGTTTAAAATTTTAAGCTCCAAAATGTTTGTAAAATCTTTGAGCCTGTGTAACTTTGAATATTACTTTATACGAAAATCTGACCATCTAAAAACCCTAGTTATTACATAACATTAATTACATACGTAACACGCATAAATAAAGAAAGTACACGATACCTCAGCGATAAAAGTAGTAAGTCACTACATATACTTAATACATAGTACTTAATACATACTTAATACACAAAAATGAAGGTAAAAAATCTTTTAGTATTTAAGTTCAAAAATATGAAGTAATTATATCTAAATCTAAATCTACTCGCCACTACCACTTTTGCAGGCCTTATATGTCCCACAGCTGGGCACAGGCCTCTTCTCTCATAGGAGGAATATAGTGCTTAGACCCGCCACACTGATTCCATGCTGGTTGGCGGGCATTAACACCAGCTATTGTCACATGACAGTGATGATAACCGAGACCGCTCTCCAAGGTAGGTACTAAAAGTAGGTACCTACTCCGTACTCTACCAATAATTTATTTTCGGGTTTCACTTCGAACCTTGCCTTCATAAGCGCTGTGGATAGACAAAATCTTTTTACTTGCCAACGTTTTCCGTAGCGATACAATATGAAAGTGACAAAGGCGGAGCGCAAGTGCTGACAATGACCACTAAACAGCGGTTTACGATTATTTGAGTGGGCTCGGACGGTAACGTCCTAATTTACAACGTTAATACGTAGCCATGATTGTAGTCCGGTTATATTACCTTTGATATTATTACAGTCTGATATTTCGTCCAAGTATATAAGTATAGGTAAGTTTTATAAGTATACCTACCTAAGTTTATATTCATTTGACTTTACCTCCGAAGTCCAAATGGCTATCTATAAGTATCTATATCTATCTATTATAAAGTTATGTGTAATTTGTCTATCTTTTATTTCAGCTAAGAAAAAAATACGTATACTGCGTACTTAATACGTTTAGGTAAAAATTTATTCCTAGAAATGCGAATTATTCGTAGGTTGGTTTGTGATCATAAAATCTATTCTATATACCTATATCTAAAAATAAATAAAATTTGAATGTCTTTCGTTGTTTTCGAAATATATTCCGCTTATTAACCTCATACGATAATTACAAAAAGATAGAATAATATAAACACACGTTCTTAAAATGTTTATCAGTCTGTTTGGCTTCTCTTCGGAATTGCTGAAACGATTTTGACGGTACTTTTGCATGCAATTAGATGAATAAACAGGGACTAATCAATTTCACCTTTTCGAGTTGATTCCGTAATCAAAAAAAATTAACAAAACAAAACGTTATAAAATAACCTATATTTTTGACAAATATTCGTAATTATTTATTCACCTTTTATATAGACGTCTGCCGCAAAAACCGAGGTTCTTTTTATTTTCCAACTGCCCATTCAAATCGTCGATTGTTATTTTTTGTCTGCATACCGAAACGACCGAGCCGTGAACTATCGATTGTTTGTGGAAATTGCACTCTTTAAAATTATGATATCAAAAATCCGAACAACCGTGAACAATTTAAACAGCGTTAAAGTGAATAAAACGGAATGAGTTGCAAAACGTTGTGTCGAATTAAAATTTGTAGCAATCAAGCGTCTCGGGGGATTCGCCGATTGCTGTAGTTTGATTGTTTGCCACAACCACAGACTAAATGGATAAGATAGACGGTTAATAATATAATAATTTTCTTTCAGTAAAATATGTCCGGACAGATATCGATCGATCGATCGAGGATCGTATGATCAACTGATAGGCGATAGCTCTCTTTCTAAAAGAGATAGGTACGCATCAATATGCAGTGTACATCAAATGTCAAACATTTGCTGTTTCAATTTTCCAAATCCGCATATAAACATCGGTACGTAGATCGAACACTGAAGGAAAGTGGAGGGGGTAAGCTATTGTACTACGTGCGTGACAGTTCCCATACGCAGCTATCCCCTCCACGTTTCGTTTTACTAGGTTTCGATTATATCACATTGAAACTGTAACTAAGCGCAAACAATACAATATGCATACAAAATGCATTTTGTAATGTCAAATTTGACACTTCTTCACACAAAAAGTAAAAACTCAAGCTTTACGTCTACTTTTCTTAGTCTTATGTCTGAGGTTATTTGCTACACCAATTAGTAATGAAACAAAACACCGTCCGCAAAACGATACTCCAGCGCGGCGCTTGAGGGCTTGCAACCTCGCACTATTACGAACTAGAGCCATAAACAATTTATCAGGCATCTACAAAGTTTGTGTAAGGTGCGTTAGGGTAAGATCGGAGGTGGGTTAAGACCGTATGACTCAAATTTCGGACGAATTAGGGCATATTTTTAAATGCGGGTAATATTGTGTATTAAGCCATTTAATTGGGCCCCGGCCCGTGGTTCCCGCAAATCGCTCCATCAAGTCGGACGTGTGCTATGCGCCATTAAACAAAACAAGGTAATTTTCGTAATTTTTTCGTCAATCCGGTCTTCAACTTTTATTTTTATCTGTCTTTTTTAGCGAAGATATAGCTTTTTTTGTAATTATTTTGCCTGGATAGTTAGTTTTATGATGCCACAAAGAGATTAATTTGATCCAAATAGAGCTAACATTGATGTTGGCGAAGATCCGTGTACCCCCTCGCAAGTGAAGATCGGATGAAAATTTTCCGATCTTTGCAAGTTTCAAATAAGGCAGTGATAGTCAAACTTTTATTAAGTAATCATAAATGTTTCTGCCGTACGAGGTTTCTTTCGCTATTGCTTTTACTGAGTAATAGTAAGATTCCAAAACGGATTAACAGTAAGATTAATTAATCGGAGTAATAGTAAGATTCCAAAGTAGAGTTAAAACACAAATTTTGCGCCTTAATAGCTCAATCTGGTACGAATACTTTTCATAGATCGTTAATAACAAGATACATTATGTGACAATTTAAAAAAAAAAGTTTATTGAAAGTTGGTTACTATAATTACTTATCTTACAAGCATGAACTAGGCTAATAAGTACCATTAATGAAAAAAAATGAATTTTACATTGCTAATCATTTCTTAGTTTTTATAGTTGCCTAAAGTTTTATCCAAAGGCAAACCAGGGACCTTACGTATTAAGTAGTAATTCAGTTTCCTTTTCCAAATATCTGATATCCTGGTCCACTTAGTCACATTTGCTTTACTTCATCAAGTTCTATACCTTTATTCCGATTCTAATCGATTCTTTTATGCCTACTCCCTTCCTGTTTATAATAAGACACGCGCCTGCTACACGTACATGAACTTGTACACACAATATATTTAACAATTGAGTAGGTACTTACTACACCAGGCTTCCCCACTGGGCACCGGCAAATGCATCCGATCTTTACCGTTTTACTTACTTTGTGGCATGCCAAAGTTTGAGAACCACAAAATCACAATTTTTTTACAACAGGGGTAAGTTCGAATGGCATAAAACCAAAAATGAAAGAATTGATTGGAACATTTTTGTTTCTAGTTATTTATAATTCATATTCAAAATGTTTTAGAATAGGAAAGACCGAATGTATTCCTTACTAAGACTTTGTTCTCCAAGCACTAGAAGTGACTTTAAATTTATGTCCGGTCATACCCCTTGGTGGCCAATTCTTAATCATGGTCATAAAAAAAATTGTGTTGACTTTGCGTACGTAAAAAACAAAAACCGTTGAGTTTACATAAACAAACTATTTTCAGAGCTAAACTACGTTTAACCATTAACCGTTTACGATATATTACATTAATATAAGATGTATGGATTTCGAGAAAAAAAATTTTTTGCGACACTCTTCCAACTAGTCGAAAATCCGTCCGGTATTACCCCAACGCACCTTAAATACACAAGTAGATGCCTGATTAATAGACGCGCATTTGCGCGCGAGGGTTTTTTTTCCCGTTAGTCTGAGGTATCAGCAAGGTAATAGGTACCAAATAAAGAAGCAAAGTTGTAACTTGTACCTATAACCTACACCATCCGCACAGGCACTAATACAAACTAGAACCATAAACAATTTATTAGTTACCTCTTCGGTCTCAGATCGCGAAGTCTCTTTTTCTGTTAGTCTGAAATAAGTTTGAGGTGTCGAAGCAAACTTGTACACCGTCTGCATAACGATAGGTACTCGAGCGCGGCGCTCAGGGCTTGCAAGCTGGCATTATCGCAAGCTATCTGTAATAATATAAAGAGGCTTGTCCTGACTGACTGACTGTCTGATCATCAACGCACAGCCTAAACCACTGAAGTTAGAAACTTGAAATTTTCACAGTAGCTTCATTTTATGATGTAGGCGCACACTAAGAAAGGATATATTGCGAATATACTAACCCCTTAAGGGGGTTCAAGTTTGTTTGAAAGTCCGTCATTTTTAAAGTTATATCAATGAAAATCGGTATTTGTATTGTCGGTTAAAAATAAAGAATTACGTGTTTCTGGAATTTTGGAAATTCTACCCCCTTGGGTTAAATACGAGATGAGATTTAAAAAATCTACGCAGAGAAGTGGCTGGCATCAGCTTGTAAACAAATAAACAATTTGTCATTTAGGTGTACGCGGTCTACCGCCTGAATTATTTTTTGCTAGTCTGAGATATCTGTAAACCCAAGTAACGAAGCAAAGTTGTAACATGTACACCCTCTGCATAACGATACTCGAGCGCGGCGCTCAGGGCTTGCAAGCTGGCAGGCACTATCACAAACTAGAGCCGTAAACAATTTATCAGTTACTTGTTTATTCGCTTTGCGCGTCCAGCAGGGCTATTCTGTAAAGCCATTTTCGAATTATAGAGAGTGAATTCGAGATGAGTTTGCTAATTTGTACTCTGTAAAACTCGATAGTACAGTAGGGCTATTCTCTAAAATACCATCTCGATATCGAAGCTCACTCAAGTGAGATAACTCGCTTCGAAAGCAAACTCACTTCACCTTGGTTTGATATTCTGTAAACATCTGCTACGCACTTGCGAAGTGAAGTGAGTTTGAGTGAGAAGACCTGCAGGGCTATTCTGTAAAGCCATTTTCGAATCCCAACGCAGTTTTAACTTTTAGCTTAGTGAATTTCGCTTATTTATTAGACGAGTGTCAGTATGAGTAACAATTATTTTCTGCGTTATTTTTAACCGACGACTTCAAAAAAAGGAGGAGGTTCTCAATTCTAGGCAATTTTTTTATTTATGTTTTATTGTGGTAACTGATGAGTTTAATAAAAATTGTTAAAATTTTATATATTTAAAATTTTAATAAGACGAAGAAAACCATAGAAGAAATAAAATGACTTTTTTAGTATATAAATAATTAATTAGAAACATGAAACATATTTTAATTTTAGTGTTTTCGTAAATAAATAAGAGTGATCGTACAAATAATAAATGTAAATGAAATAAGTATAATATTAAGAAATTCTTTGCTTACCCTATTTCGCTATAAAACTGTGATTTTTAATTCTCTTCGACTAGGTTTCAATCGAATTCTTTTATGAAACAAAATTTGATTAAAATATAGTATTGATTAAAATATAGTAAGTATACATCTACCCTATCATAAAGTTTTGCACTTAGAAAACGTGCAAAATATTACTTTAAAAACCATATCAAATACCTTTGAAAAATAAAAATAAAACTTGATGTTTGCCTACAGTCTAGTTTACATAGCGCCGTGTATCCGACGGCTTCGTATAAAATTGAATTATTTGTTCTTTTACTCGTGAAAGTTGTGTTGGTTGGGGGGGTGGATGGTCAGAGAGATGTAGTATTACTAGAGGAACAAACCATCAGGTGTCAAAAGCGCCCCCACAGATTACAAAGACGATAAAGTTTGGAATTGGAACTAATAAACATTTATAATCTTATAAATAACTAGCTGAACCCCGCAACTTCGTTCGCGTAGATATAGGTTTTTATATAGGATCGGATCGGATCCCATGATTGTTTTATGTACCTAAACTAAATGTAGCCTAAGTTACTCCTTATAACATTGAAAGTTCCATTAAAATCGATCCAGCCGTTTCGGAGATTAGCTGGAAGAAATAGACAGACCGATAAAAATAAATTTAAACGCACACCAGTTTAAAATAAGCCATACGTTCAAAGATCCGGGTCCCAAGTTATTTGAACCCAATAATGAGGGTTGTAATGTCTGTCATTTCTAAACTAAAAAACCTATGACCTTGAAATATTTACGGGACAATATATAAAGTACTACCTTTATAAAAAAAAAAGAATGAGTGAAATCGAACAACGCGTTAATGAATTACAGCTTAATACATGTTTTAACTTTCATCCCCTCTCCCAAGGGAACCGGGCTCAATTTCGGGATAAAAAGTATCCTACGTCCTACCTCGAATTATAAACTCAAATCGTACCAAGTTTCATTCGAAACCATTCAGTAGTTTCGGCGTGATGCGCGGCCAAGATACAGACAGACAGACAGACAGACAGAAAGACAGACAGACAGACAACAAGTGTAAATTGAAAATTTAAAAAACCCCCGACATTCGCCATTTAGTGGCGGCGGCCATCTTGAATTTGCAATAGTGCTATTCTACTAGTCAAGCCCTTTCATTTGATACCCATATCAAGGGAGTTGTGAAAAAATATATCATCCGCCATTTTGTAGCGGCGGCCATCTTGGACCGATTTTCATCAAACATAGCTAAGAACACTCTCGACTAATTCACCTTTCAAACAAAAAAAACCGCATTCAAATCGTTCCACCCGTTTGAGCGCCACAGGGGAACAGACACACACACACACACACACACACACACACACACACACACACACACACACACACACACACACACAGACACGTCAAACTTATAACACCCCGTCGTTTTTGCGTCGGGGGTTAAAAATGAAAAAAATTGCAGTTTTGGCTTCAGTATCGATTATAGAGTGCCCTCCAATAAAAATTTTCAAAATATCTTCAATGTACAGAATTGGATCTGTTACAGTTTTTTTATATATAAATAAATAAATAAATAAATAAAATATAAATAAATAAATAAATAAATAAAATAATATCTTTCTCTTTTACTCTTGTTACATTATTATTTATATAAAGATAACAGTTAAATTATTGATAGACATATTAAAACAGTTTCAGCGCCAATTTACTCATTGGCAAACATGACTTGTTTTCTTCTACATATAGTAGTATATTATGTACTTACACCAATCAGGTGAAGTCAATTTTTCGGGATACCACACACTCTAGTAATATGACAGCTCTCTGTGACTGGCACTTAGTAAATACCGCTAATGGTATCTCGATAGTTTAATAAAGGTAAGTTATGAGTATATTTGAACAATTTTGTTGCTACAGTTAATAGCTTTATTGCTCCAAAATCATATAAAAAGGTATAAATAGGTACTAACCTTATCAGAAATACTAAATTTGATGCCTGGTGCCCAATTTATTTTTGGCGGTAAGCTTAAATTATTTTTTGGCGGTAAAGTGATTTTTGATTTTTTTTAAATCTCCAATAACTTTTTAAAATTTCTAATGAACAGAAAAATAAAAATATACCAATTTTTGGCACGGTCTACCAGTTTTTAATTGGTACCTACCTATATTACAGCTATACCTAGAAATGTTATTAGATACTAAACTGAGAAAAAGTTTCAGAACAATTTATGTATTCATTAACTGTTAAAGGAAAGCATAAATTGTTACGAAAGTTTTCGGTAAATTGGTAACAAAAGTAAAGTAACTATACTAATGAAAACTAGCATAGTTTACGGTTTTCATTTTCTCGAACAAGAGATCGTAACCGCACTCACGAAAACAGCTCTATATTATGACTCTTTCTTTAAGATGATCGCACATTGCGACAAAGATGCGAAAGTTGCAAAGTTGTTCAGTTGTTCAAAATTCAATTGCTCTTCAGCAGCACAAGTCCACCGTATACACAGACCGTATAAGGACGCGTCTAAAAAGGGATTTTCACATTAGAACCTCCCGGACACGAGCGGTGTCATTTCATAGGCACGTATAGGTAATCTGCCTCAAGTGTTGTCACTCCCCAATTTATTGGCACTATAAACTTACCAAAACATAATTAAAAATGGAGACAATATTTAATAAATTATGTTTCTTCAAAAGGTGCCAGTAATGTTCGATGTGTCTGTTTTTTAAAAAAAAACTTTATTTCAACAATATAATATTATAATATTAATATACTACAATATAATAATTTATCTGAAAGGTTAATCAAAAATATCTTTAGTAAATAGTTTCAGAACAATCTATGTATTCGTTGACATTGAGGAGAGTTTTGCATAGGGTAGGCACGCACGACCGCGGCTCTTGTCTGGCACGGTCTAATGTGAATGATCCCTCATATGGACTAGTGTTGTCATCAGCCTCATTAGCGCGGTCAATGCGGTCAACTCGTGCTACAAATATCCTCTGATTTTTTTAGTATGTAAGTACCTACCTAAAGAAAAACGCGTTTTGTGCCATTGTCGTACGTCTTGCGGCTATTGCGCATTTTGCAGCGGCTCTTGCGCCTCGTACGGCCGGTGAGCATCTTGCAGCAGTGTGCGAACAACTCATGACTTTCTTTATCGACTGATTCACGGATGATTCACGCGGTCGAGGTCATATCGCCTTGACTCACCAGCAAAAATAAAGACATTCATATGTAGCTATGTACCTACGTACAGTTTGTAATCTTAATTCTTAACCAGTTATTATGTACACGAAATCATGTTTTCGCCTGTCTATCAAGCTTGTTTTGATAAGTTTTGATGCAATAAACATTAGTTTAAAATTTTGATTGGCGATTACAAGGTATGATTTACGATCGTGTTTAGGTTATAGTCAAGGTTAAAAAATATTTGCGCTATATAATTCCAATAAAAACTTGACCGTATGAAGCGTTATAATAACGCCTACTGCCAGTCAGGTCTGTCTTCTCCAGTAAGTAGGTTTCAATTTTTAACACAAAGCTAATTTAAAAAATTCAAGTAAACAAAAATGAAATATTATCTGTGATTTCTAAAATTTTTGTCTTGTACCTGTGTCCGACCTAATTATTCGGAATGGCGACAGGTAGAGTATTAGATTTTTTTTATTCAAATAAACTTTTACAAGTACTTTTGAATCGTCAATTGACTCTATACCTACAATTAATTAAACAAGGAGTGATCTAGGCTACTTTTTATCTCTCTCTATGCGTAAAAGTATAAAAACTGTTGATAGGTAAGTACTTAAGTAGGTACATTACCAGTGATAATAAATAGGTCAACACATTTTCATTGCTGAACCAAGGGCACAGGTAATTTTCATCAAGAATTAAAGGTACGCAATCATAAAAATTCGAAAAGGTTTAAAGTTATACAAAGTTTGCATAAAATATGAGGTTTCAGTCAAGTGTCAGCCCTGCATTGTCTGTTTTCAAGGCGAAGTAATCGAGAGGATGCTCGGAATAACTTCAACAATGCGTCTGAAATCTTGTCTAACTGCTTGACATACCGAATGTTCGACTCTCGGCTTCACTGCCTCCGCACGTCTGCGGTCCTGGTACCTACTTCGATCTCGACCAATGATAAAATATTTAAGGGATGCAGGGAGATAAAACATTCCGAGGTTAGAAGAATGTTTGGAAAATCTTTGTTCATTGGTATTGAAAAAATTTGAATATGTTCCATTAAGTAGGTACCTATACTTGCTAGTCTGAATTTTTTGGACTATTTATAACCCGACGACCAGGATTTTTGGTTTTTCGGTGGGTAAATGACGTGGTTTAGCGCGATGAGTCGTAACTTAACTCGTAGCTTCATACGTTTTCATATTCATAAGGTTTTATCGTATATCGTAATTCCGTACCGCACTGGAAGCTGTGGACAAAGTAGTATGTGGTAGTATTTCTAAAGTCTGTCTCAATGTGTAGGTATACTTTTTATATTATAGACTAAAACATACGTAGGTATCTTGTATTAACAAATTGGTACAAAAAGGAACGTAGGTGAAAAACACATTAGTTTCTTTCACGAGAAAATACTCTGTAAGTCTCGCAACTGAACAAGTTGTTTCATATAATTCCTAACGTAAGAGCTGCGGAGAAAAATGGAAGCACTGAAAAATATCCCTCTTCTTATGTCGGGCCATATCATATCTCTGCTTCTTTTACTTGATATTGTGCTGCATTTGAACTGAAATAAAATATTGCCACAGTTTGTAACATGTTTCATTACATTATATCATAATCTTAAATTGGTATTATTTTTTCTTGCGCTGTTACAGGATGTTCCCTCTTATATTATACCTACAGATAAAGATCGACCAGAATCTCATGAAAAATAGGGAAATTAAATTCCAAGGTTAGCAACACTACGGCTGCCCTAGCGATAAACAAAGTAACTGACATTTTTTGTGAAATTGAATTTTTTTGCATTAACAAAAGTTTTATGTCGAGTAGTTTTTTACCACAGTTTAATATTTCAAATAACATGAACCGTTTACTGAAATTCGAATTGCCCAAACAAAGTAACTGCACACACTAACACGGAATATAAATGCAAAACCAAGTAAACAACAAGCACAACACAAAGTAATTGGATGTTGATTACTTTGTTTTTGTATTTAAAATGCAGTTGCTTGATTTTTCGTTTCGTGAAACGATACCAGTTAAGGTGTTCTGAATGTAATTACTTTGTTTATCACTAGGGCAGCCGAGTTAACCTAGTGTTGCTTACTACAAAATTTAATTTCCCTATTTTTCATGAGATTCTGGTCGATCTATAGAAAATATATCGTTTAGATCACATAACGGAATACGCTTACTAAATCTACGTTGTGCTCAAATTCCATGTTAAGTTGAGATAGACTGTATAAGGACATAACCATAATAGGGTACAAAGTTAATCGTTATGGTAAGTTATTTATATTATGGACCTATTCGAAACGCTTTTACATTTTACGGTATTAATTAGCGACATAACAAATTTAATAATGTTCGGACTCCACGCTAGACCAACTTTATTAGCTCTTTAGTGCCATAACTCAATATTAAAGCTAAAGAACTACACAAGAGCCGGTACACCGGACGGTTATGTTAGATTGCGGCTCGGGTAGGGTGACTATGTTACATGCATAAATGCATTACATGGGAATAGGATTCCCATTATAAAAAGGAACGATGTCGTGGTATACGGTCTAAAGCAAGTTTTGCCGGCGTGTATGTTTGATTGCATTGCTGGTTAAGGCATAAAGTTGTATGAAGTTGCTGGGTCACCGCACCTTAGAAGTCCTAAAATAGGTCATTAACTCTCCTTAAACATACTACCTATGTATTTGATGTATACAAAGCATGGAATGCATAAGAACATCAGAAAGCGAACGTCAGAAATCATAGATAGATACATATATCATAGATGCATCACAAGCCGAACGCTTAGGCAGATTGTGCCTTCTCTATCGCTTGTTCCGCGCTCTCGCTTGCACGTGGTTCGTGACAATGAGTCACGCTTTTTCGTGCGTGTAGCCGGCGTTCATCGATTCATAAGACGTTATCGTACGATTAACTCGCTCAGCTTAGTTATGTAGTTCGCGGTGTTAACTGAAGTTTAAAAGTCGCCGAAGCAACGTGAGTTAAACTAAGCTAAGATACTTTATTTCGTGCTGTGGCTTGTATTTTAGTTAAGCGTTTTGGCTATTTTAGGTTTAGTACAACTCAAGTGTTGTTATTAAAGATAGAATGTTTTTTTTTTTGCTTTTTCTGAGCGTATTTTTAATTCTTTAGTCTACTTCTTAATTCGTTTATCAAAACGCTTGACCACAATCATACCTAATCGAAAGTGAAGATGTGGCCTAAGATGGCACACGTTTGCCTAGAAGATGCCTATTTACTCTTTTCTTAAAGATACCCAAGTTGTAGGTGTCGGGAAACACAGATCTCGGAAGGGTATTCCAAACCCTTGCCGTGCGTACTAGACTTTGTGCGCGTAGGTAGAACAGCAACGACATAGGGATAAAACCCCCTTCAGTGTCTTGCGGTGCGGTGGTAAAGGGTGAAGGGGGAACAAGATCGGTACAATCAGAGTCGGGAAACAGGTAAAAGTATGGTCCCCCTATGCGCGGGTAGATCGTAAAAATAATTTAATGCTCCGACGCCGACGTCATTAGCGTCTCGCGCCATCTGCCGGCGTCGCGCGCTGTGCGCTAAGTTCCTTTTATATTAATGTTTTGTGAAATAAATTATACCTTTACAAAATACAAAACTAAAATCAACGGCATTTTTTTCTACGCATATGTACCTATACTCTATGAGTATACAGCTTTACAGCCAAGTATCAGTATTAAACAGAGTAGGTCCAGATCGGGCAATATAGTGTAGCAGATTATTATTTTCTAGATGATAGATTGGTTTTGTGACGTCCAAATCGCACTGGTGGACCAGGAGATAGTGACAGAAAATTTCAAGTCATTGTTACAAGTACAATTTGGAACTCGTATGTAGGTGACAGAAAATTTCAAGTCATTGTTACAAGAATCGTTTTTAAAATAATTGGAAATCGTAATTTATTCGAAAACTATTTCCTTTTCAAAAATTTATCCATCTTTTGATAACGCCGCATCGGCCAACGCTTGACTATTATTTTCGTTTCATTAACTAAGTAATTCGGACCCGTGAAGGGTCGCTGTATCTACTTGTAACAAATGACTTGAATTTTTCTGTCACTATCTCCCGGTCTATAGGCCCCTATGGCATTCAAATCACTCACGTATAAGTTCATTTTATGACGTCAAACTGGAGTAGGTACTTGTATAAAGAACTGTCAAGTAGAACGTCACAAAACTAATTTCGCGTAGATTTCCAGTTTGATATTTCTATAACACATCCTTATAAAGGGCTCTAATTAGATTATAACAATGGAAATTTGGTTTAATTTGCCGCACTCCGTTTTACATGCGCGTTAATATTGGATAGAGTTTTTTTATAATTATTATGATACAAGTTGATGCTCGCGACTTCGTCCGCGTAAATTTAGGTTTTTTAAAATCCCTTGGAAAATCTATGATTTTTCCGGTATAAAAAGTAGTCTATATCCTTTTCCAAGGTCTACTCTATCTCTGCACTAAATTTCGTCAAAATCGAAGCAGTGATTCAGGAGTGAAAGCGTAATAAATATTGTATAATATTGTACCAACCAAAATAGGATAAAAAGTACTTACTTAATACAATAACTGATTGTGAGTTCAATGATACGACTCGACTCGACTGTACAAAGTCGAAAATCTAATATACATAGATTGACATAGATACCTACACTAATCGTATAGTAGGTACCCATATCGAGAATGTGTACAAAAGAACATCTTAGTATTTTAACTTATACGACTCGTGATCGCGAGTCACGTGTAGGTAAAATCGATTTATGTAATTATTCGAGATAGCAACTCGAAAAGTAAGGGCTTTTCGTAATCAGTAAGTAGTGATTAAGACTCATAAGGTTTATAACAATGTGAGAGTGCTGCCGTAACTTTTAAAATAAAAGCGTAATCAGCATCATAATTTGTGTGATAACAATCCATAATTGTCTTACAAAGTTACGTAGGGAACTAATTAAGAAGTAAATTACACGCATTTGGTTGATATACCTACCTGCGTTTAATCTATATCTATGTTACCGGAAATGTTTGTAATCTAGGAATTGTATACAAATCCTAGGAAATGTATGTAACAATTCCGAAGCTATTATTTTAGGAAATGTGTAAAATATTGTTTCAAAAACTATTTAATATATAAATGTCCTAGGAAATGTGTACAATTCCTAGGAATTTTATATAATTCCTAAATCATATTAGGAAATGTATAAAAATAATGCTTTCTTTGGGACCACATTCTACCTAGGACCCAATAGAACCTAAGTGCCCGGCCTGCGGCCGGGCACATAAATATTTATGTTCTAACCTAACCTAACCTAACTTCTGAAAAAAAGGAATAATTTTGAAAAAAATATGATTTTCTGAACTGACAGTTTACGCGGCACTAGCGCGATCGCCTGATCAGACGATGCAATAACCTCCCCTCTCCCCGCTATCCCCGCGTACCCATTGATATCTCCATCAATGGATCTCTCCGTCGATCTATCTAAGTATATGTTTTACATTTCCGATTGCTATTTAGGAAATGTATAGATTTCCTAGGAAATGTGTCTAATATAATTCATTTTACACTTTTCCGTGCGATTTTAGGAATTACATACATTTCCTAGGAATTGTATACAATGACGGATTACATACATTTCCGGTAACATCTATACTTAATAAATAAAATTGAAATGTCTGTCTGTAATTTCGAAATAACTACCTCATATTAAGCTCATATGGTTATTTGAACGGTACCATAACCGAATCACACGTTTTAAAATTTTTGTCTGTCTGTCTGTTTGAACAGGCTAATCTTCGGAACGGCTGAACCGATTTTGACGGGACTTTCACATACAAGTAGAGAATTAAGCAGGGAGTAACATATGCTACTTTTTAACCGATTTTCATAAAAGGAGGAGTTGTGTTTTTCTACCTATGTACACCGATATCTCCGAGATTTCTGAACCGATTTGCGTAATTTTTTTTTAATCGATAGAGAAACATTGCGACACTGTCCTACAAAAAATTTGAATTACAACTCCTCAATCCTGATGCTGTAGGGGACCTGATCCCTAAAACTAATGGGATTTAGGAACTGTCGGTTATTTATATTGATATTGGGGGTACCAATTTAAAGACTTTATCGTTGAATGAATTCGAGTAGGTACATATCCAACTCCTCAACCCTGATGCTGTAAGGAATTGCATTCTGAAATCGTAGGCATCCCACGGAATTTTTCCGTTTTGGGGATGGGTTACTACAGATACGCTACTTTTTGTTCTGGAAAATCAAAAGTTCCCACGGGATTTTTAAAAACCTAAATCCACACGGGCGAAGCATCATCTAGTTTGAAGAATATAATAATTTATGAGTACGATGTATGTACCGTACTTTATACCGTATAAAATGTTAAATAACATAATTAGGTTAAACTACTTATACAAATAAATGAAATGATGCAAATAAAAATCATCATACACACACACCGATGCACGTAAAATGTCGACGAAAACTGATTTTAAGGTAAAGAAGAGAGAGCTTCTTAATATGAATGTTTCATAGTACATTAGCGTCGCTTATTAATATAGACACTTTTATCAACTTCTATACAAGTATCCCGTAAGAATGTTCCCGAGAAACTCAAGATAAAAGTATCAAATTAATTTTTAACAAAGCGCCGTAAACACGGGCTCGTTTTTCTTTTGTGGGACGTTACAATGGAAATTCGGTAACGTTAAATCTCCTTCGCATGGAAAAAGTAATGATTTATTTATGTCAATGGGCTATAGCTGGGGGGGTATTTTACCTCTCAAATTGGTTATTGTTCGAATAAACTTCTTTTATTACAACATTGTTAGTAAAATGAGAGCAGGTAGCTCTTTTTTCAATTACCCCCTCTTCAGATAATGGCGGAGTTTTTCCGGGCTAATCCGGGATTTTTTCATCGTTTCAACGTCAAAATTCTATCGCATTACGACAGAGAGTTTTGTTTTCCTTCATAATAAAGCGGACGATAAGTATAAAGGTGATCGCATACCATGCTAGGAAACCGCCATGCCAGAGCCGCGAGAGACACATGTAACGCAATTCTCTATACCGAAATTGAGGCTGACATCGAGTGAGTAAGAGTCGCCCCTATCGAGTGTATCGCAATTCACAGATAAGCTGATGATGTCGTCAGAAACTAAGCGCTGACGTGACCTTAGCTTGCGCATTTCACCGGCGCGTCCCATGCTACTGATGTCAGTACTGAAAGTACCTAGATTAGCGTGCGCTTCCTGCAGGTTGCGGGGCTTTGCGGCGAGCGGTGTGCGACCACTTTTAGGTCATAAGTTAAGACAGAGACGTTTTCCGGCTTCTAAACTTGGCCACGTGTGATATACTCATAACCTGGGAACTTAGTACTAAAAAACCTCAAACAAATTATAAATCTGATAACGAACGCAATTCGTAAAGGCAAGTTTTTCTGAGAGGTGACTTTCTAATCTTATTAATTACTATGTAATATATCTACTATTTCTACTAGAAAGTGAAATATTGCTACAAATTATGTGTAGGTAGTTTTGAAAGTTGTTACATACAATAATGATATTAATAAATAAGCATGATAGAATAGTTTACAAGAAATAAATAATTTCATTTACAATTCAATTTCATTTATATTAATTAGACTATGGCACCTTTGGAAATACCTGCTTCATATTAAAATATGTAGGTATAAAACAATTATCCTGGAAACAGAAAGTTATCACTGTTTCACCAGTTATCATCGGGACCTTATAAGTTTGACAAGTTTAGGGTATCAATTGCAACGAGCTATACCTAATGCTACAAATCGACTATCATATCGCGCAGGACTTATACGACAAGTAATTAATAAAAGCAAATAGATGCATAGCAAATAATATCCTTATCGAAACACAAATTACACTGACAGGTACTAAAACTGTCAACGTTTCGTGTCCATACATCCAATATTCTAACAAACAAACAGCTGCAGAGCTGGTGATATATTTAGAAGAGTTTCTTGATTAAACACATCTATGTAATAGTAGTTAGACCCATCGATGTGTTAGACCACAACCACTATATTCTTGAAAATTTAATATATGTACACAAAAATATCGATAAATTTAAGAAAAAAAGTGACTGTCATAACATTAATCTTAGAAATAAAGATAAACTTGTGTTGCCCACTACTAGGCTGCGAAAAGTTGGAAAATCATTTGTTGGTAATTCTGTACTTTTTTATAATATGTTGCCAGAGAACATTTTGGATATGTCTCTCAATAAGTTCAAAGGTTTTATTAAACGAAAATTAATTGAAAAGTCTTACTATAGCTTAAAAGATTTTTTTAATGACAAAAATCCATGGACATAGATTGCTCTAAAAGCCAACAGTTCAAATCATTTTTATGGCTATTATACCATATTGTAAGATGGTGATAATAAAAAAAAATAAACCCGGCTGAGTTTGTTGTGGGCTCTTCTCAGACCAGGGCGCGTTTGGAACCCTCGTAGTTTTAGTTTTAAGTTTCCGTAAATAATTATCACCATTGCCTGTACCTAAATTGACGTTCAAAAAGTGTACAGTGTACCAATTTTGAATAAAGTTTATTTGATTTGATTTGATTTGATTTGACCACTTTGTAGGGTTCTAAGTGCAGTAGACGAATGGTACCTATAATATATGTATATGTACTTATGATTTTTAATGCAAGATAGGATTGCGCTTGCAGGATCTGATTCGAAATGAAGAGATCTGCAGTAGAACAAAGGTCGCTGAAATAGCTCAAACCAAATCGGTAAATTGAAGTGTGCAGTCCATGATTGTAAAAGCGATAGCCGAAAAATCCTAGAGTGAAGACCGCGTACAAGTTACGAAGCGTAGTGTTGTTACTAAGCGTATAAAAGAGGGGTGCATTCCAGTAAGATGGACCGACAAAACAAGAGGGTGACGGAAAGTGGCTGGATGAGAAATACTGAGGACCGGAGGATGGTGACATGTCCAGTAATGGACGTCGGACGTCCTCAAGCTGAAATTATGATGATGATTGTGCTTACCGACATTACTATGCCTGAGGGAAATAAATGATCATGTCTAGATTAGAACGCACTTGCCCAGAAGACACCTATTCAGTCTTATGCTACAAAGATGTAGACCTAAAATTCATAGAAAAAAAAAACAGTTTTATGAAAGCACAAATTACGGTGACTCGTTCCAAAATGGTTTACGTAAGTTGATCAATAAAGCATTCCAACAAAACAAAGCGGTGAAAGTCACGGCGCCGGCATTAATTTCGCTAAGATGTTTAGACGACCATTACACGGAATTACCGCAAAGCCTTAGAGCTTGTCCAGAAGGAGCGTGTTCGCCGCGATTCTCTCGTGCGTATCACGCGCGACCGTTTCGCCCAGAAAGAGCGTACCTACGCGCGAGCATTCGGGGACGGAGTCAGTACGAAAAATGGAGTTGAACGAAGCGGTCACGTTGTGGTTAGCTTACCGTCGCTGGAAAAGACAAAAACGGAGGGAAAATAGATTGTATTTACCTCATGTTATAGTTGGAGATGAGGCTTTTAGCTTATCAGAAAATATTATGCGACCATATTGCGGTAAGAATTTAACCAAAGAAAAACGAATATTTAATTACCGTCTCTAGAGCTAGACGTTATATTGAGTGTTGTTTTGGAATCCTGGTAAACAAATGGCGAATATTTCACACCACTCAATGTACATATTGAATTTGCGCAAAACATAATTAAAGCTAGTTGTGTTCTTCATAATTACGTCAGGTTAAGAGATGGATACAGGTACGAAGACACATTTTAGAATTCTGTTGGCATAATCAGGTGATTCCAAATCCCATATCGCCGGTCGTTTTTCTATTTCGTCCATAAACAATTCCGTATCAAAATTTTGGCGCTCCATTTCCCTGGATACGTGCATTCGCTCTGGAGTTCGCGCGATAACTGGGCGCAACAAGGCGTCCCTAGTCAGTGTGACCACATTTAAATTGGTCAATCTACTTCTCTAGCTTAAAAAAACTACCGAAATATACCACAGTCTTGGTAAAAACTACCACAAATCTACCTCACTAATTTGATAAAATAGAGATGAAATAAAACTATATTTCATTACAGTCTGGCCAACGAAAGTAGAAAATCATAAAATGCCGATAATTTTAAATGGCGGCACCAATTTTTTGTCAAACTTCTGATAACTGTCACTCATTACTGCCAGATGTGTGACTGTCAAGTGTCAATTGTTATTATTATATTACGTAGGCAAGTACCTACATACCTTAGGAAGTTAGGTGTTCCAGAAATTACTTTGAAGTTTTTTTGGTGTTTAGCTGAATTTTCATGTTCCTTAAGAGACGCTATCCGTGGAAGAATATTGCAATTGCAGGCTTTACAAAAGGCGTTGTCTCCTGCCGATGATTTAGTCAACCACTTTGAAAATAAAGGGTTTTGCTCCCACTCCGTACGATATTGCCTTCTGCAGGGGCGTAGCTACCACCGTATCTGCCGTATCAATTACACGGGGCCCCCAAGCCACGGGGGCTCCCGATGTGCGTCATTATTGTCCATAGAGGCAGAATCTTTAGAAAAACTAAAGTCATCATCAGCTATTTACCAAACCCCCCAAACAAATTTTTATACGGGGCCCCCGTCAAGGTACGCTACGCCACTGGCCTTCTGTATTTTCTTTTCATGGTGATAAATTAAATTACAAAACAAAGAAATCGCTCTCGATATGTGCTCTTCAGCTCATAATATTCGTAATCTCGTGTTAAGTCGTATATATAGGTACATCAAGTTAAAAGTTTACGTAGACGTGCCTACTTGCAAACGGGCAAAGAAGATAAACGAAACAAGACTAGTTATGGTCTGTTATGGACGGGGAAACCCCGCCCCGAAAATCTTACTAAACAGAAGGTTTCCATATACTTGATCCAAAATCTACCAAATCTACCGGGAAAAAAATCAAAAATGTGTAATTATACCATAATCTACCCAACAATTTTTAACTACCACAACAAGCCTTAAATCTACCAAAAAAGTAGAAATCTACCACATGTGGTCACGCTGTCCCTAGTATCTCGACTCGCGCGCATTACGCGCGAATCACGCGCGAGTCGAGAGTCTGGCGTAGTGCACGCGATTTACGCGCGTATTTTGAGTTCGCGCGATGCTTGTGGGCGCGATGTATTGGCGCCTAGTATCTCGATAACGCGTGAATGAATTCGCGCGAAACGTTTCGCGGCGAATTCGCTCCTTCTGGACAAGGTCTTATATTGCCGCCGCGCGCCGCTCCGCTCTATCTGACCGACCCCTCGGTGTACGAATACGAATAGTTATCGTCAACTCGCTAACACCTGGATCAGAACATCGTTTGAGATAACGTGATTTGTATCGTGTTTACTGTTTATGTTTTGCTTTCTCTGATGATAATTTCATGTGCAATGTGACACAGAGTTCTATGTGTAGGGTTGGAACACCGGTTTCCGGACACGCACCTGTTATCGTCCACCGAGCGGATCACTCTTAAGGAATGCTTAAAAATAGAAACATTATAAGACTCACATAAAAATAATGCATCTCTATGCCAACTTGAATGTCTTATCAAGATACAGAGAAAGAAAAAAGTCTATTTCACTTAAGTTTCTTCGAAAACAAAGCGATCGAATTTTGAGTATGCAATTAAGGAATGAAAACGAGCCGTGTGGAGCAAAAAAATTAGTGGCATGCTTCAACTATCACGGAAAGTTATTAAACATTTTACTATAATATTTAGTTTGATTCTTCTTTGTAGCACTTACTTATGTTTCATAAAATACTGTGAACGTGTGTTTTTACTTTTGATTATATTGGAACACAAAAAAAAGGGGTGGACGGCAACTAGTTCACTATTTTCTTAAGAAAACCTGTTATCGTCCGGGCGGTCAAACACAGGTTTAGCGTCTTAATTTTAGGTAGTCCTGTTATCAATCGAGGTGTGCACAAAATTCGAATCCTATACACATACACTAGTTAGTGACTAGTCTTCGTCCACTTTTTTCTCATTATATATATAAAGCTACTTGAAGTCAGGTACTGATCACCTCTCCTGAACAATTTTGTATGGGACTTTTTCACCATAATTTTCATGTGTGTAGAATTCAAAAATATAAGGTCTACAAAATTATAGAGAGAGCTGAATGTGGAAAACTGACTAGGGTGCCCTAAGGGATCTCGAAAACTATCAGTCAGAAAGGTACCGTCCCGAAACAAAAAATGTTCAAAACCTTGGGCCATTGGGTGAACCGGTGAAAAAAATATGGCCACCAAACAAAAAAAAATTTCGTCTCCATACAAAAATTTTGCTAATTTTCAAGAGGCTCTCCAGAACAATTTTGTATGGAACTTTTTTCGCCTCACTATTTATATGCGTAGAACTTATGGGTCTTCCTTCAGGAAAAATATGAAACGTCATGAATGTGGAAAATTTACCAGAGTACCCCAAAGGCTCTCAAAAACTATCAGTCGTAGAGACATGGTCCTGAAACTGAAAATGTTCAAAACCTTGGGCCCTTTGGTGAGCCAGTAAAAAAAAGATAGGCACCGAACAAAAAAATTTTTCGCGTCCATACAATTTTTTTTTTTAATTTTCAAGAGGCTCTCCACAACATTTTTGTATAGAACTTTTTTTACCTCACTAAGCGCATGCATAGAGCTCATGAGTGTGCTTTCAGGAAAAATACTAAATGTTATGAATGTGGAATATTTACCAGAGAACCTCATGGGTCCTCCAAAACTACCAGTCATACAGACATGGTCCCAAACAAATGTTATTAAAGACCTTGGGCCATTGGGTGAACCGGTAAAAAAAAGATGGCCGCCGAACAAAAAAAAATTTTCTCCATACAAATTTTTGGGTTCTTTTCAAGAGGCTCTCCAGAACAATTTTGTATGGAACTTTTTTCCTTTCACTATTTATGTGCGTAGAACTTATGGGTCTTCCTTCAGGAAAATTATGAAACGTCATGAATGTGGAAAATTTACCAGAGTACCTCATGGGTCCTCCAAAACTACCAATCATACAGACATGGTCCCAAACAAATGTTATTAAAGACCTTGGGCCATTGGGTAAACCGGTAAAAAAAAGATGGCCGCCGAACAAAAAAAAATTTTCTCCATACAAATTTTTTGGGTTCTTTTCAAGAGGCTCTCTTAGACATTTTTGTATGAAAAATTTTCCCCCTACTGCACTTATAAATCGAACTTAAATATTTTTTTCACAAAAATCACAAAACGTAGTGAATGTGGAAAAATTACCAGAGTATCCTAACGGCCCTCAAAAACTATCAATCATAGAGGCATGGTCCTGAAACTAAAAATGTTCAAGACCTTAGGCCCTTTGGTGAGCCAGTAAAAAAAAGATAGCTACGGAACAAAAAAATTCGTGTTCATACAAAATTTCTTTTTAATTTTCAAGTGGCTCTCCAGTACATTTTTGTATAGATCCTTTTTTTTCCACTAAACGCATGCATAGAACTGATTAGTGTCCTTTCAGAAAAGATACGAAACGTGATACCAATATTTCTTTCTATCTTTCAAGAGACTCTAGAATATTCTGGTATTTCGTATGGCCTCCCATTTCTTTATTTTACGAATATTGAAGAGACTACAAGGCACGCGAGCTGCTTGCAGCTCGCGCACCGAGCGCAACACTAGTTGTATATAAAACTATAGGTCTTCAAAATCACGCGTGGACGATATCTAAATTTGCACTGAATAAATATTCTAAGTTTCGACCGCCAAGCTATTATTTGAAAATAAATAGATTTAGTAAAAATATAAATAATTAAACTTGTTTGACAAAAGAATTACCTTATATTTTATGTGTTTCTCCTTGGAACTTCGATATATTTATAAGTTAAGATAGTATTGTCGATCATTATAATTTGTGGACGAAATTTAAAATAGAGAATCTGAAGTGCACCAGTTATCCGTCCACCTATATTTTAAACTGTATGAAAAACATATATTTTTTAATATTATGTTATTATTTAGGCGAATTTTGATTATTACTCAAATATCTATAATTTATTTTTTATTCATCTACAAGTTAGTCCTTGACTGCGATCTCATCTGATGTTAAGTGACGATGCAGTCTAAGATGGATGCGGGATAACCTGAAAGAGGTACGGCAGAATCCGTACCCTTAAACGCTAAATGACTTGGAAGTAAGGCATACTAGACTAGAGACAATTTTGAAATTATTAAATTGAATTTACCAAATTGCTCGGTCGAGAATCAAGTAGAGGACCTTCTACTAATAAGACTTACCCCTGCGCCAAGGAGGCTGCTAAATTATATGTACCTACTTATAGTTTTTTTACCTGTTTTATTTTAAAACAAGCAGTTGACCGCTATTGCGTATGCGTAGAAAGACCACATCACTTTGTGTAAAGTTCTCTATCACCCTGTGAAAGTTCTGTCAAAATAGGTTCAGCTATTTTGAAAAGTAAGTATTACGAATAGATGAAAAACAGAAAAACATTTTTTTTATAAACGGTTATGTGGCTTTTTAATAATGTATAAGTAAACATAAGTTCACTAATAAAAACCCATATATTTCAAAAACACGGACAGGAAGTTAATTTTAATTGGTATGGATATTAAATACATATTAAAGTCGTGTTAATATTACATATTCAATTACTTACTCATTACATGCATACTTTTTCATACTAAATTTCTCATAGAAATCAGTGGACGGATAACAGGTACAAGGGTGGACGATAACCGGTGAAATCGGCATTTTCAGCTTTTTATTAGGATTTAAAAAAAACTAGTTATCTGACTAAAAAAATACTAACATGCAATGAAAATAGACTATACTAGAAGTATATTCCAACAAGTTTTTGTTTAATTTTTTTTATAGAACATATATTTTCACCCTCTCAAACTCAGTAACTCCACTAAATGGATGATAACCGGTAAGAATACCCTACTAAACTACTATACTAGATACTAGCGTCTCTACATCGGTAAAAAATCTGTAACAGAACCAAGTTTCAACTTTGCAGCTTTGCAGCTTTTTATATTAATATTTTTCTAACCCCTAGGGGAGGACAGCTGCCCCGCCTGCCCCCCCTTGGCGACGCCCTTGCCCTAGACTCTAGGGCCTAGAGTGTCCTAATTGAAGCTCACAAGTCATCGCGCGATCGCAGTACTAACTTTCATCGTACGACGAGGTCGCATCCTTTGATCGTACAATCGTTAACCAATTAAGACGACACCCAAGGGTTCCTTGTTTCACAACGAAACCCTTTAAACGTGAAGTTTTTGCAATATCTATCCGTAATCATTTTTAATGCAATGCGACAGCTAGTAGCTGTCGGTAATGGGTATACCAGTAGGTACGAGTATGTATCCATTTCGCGTCGATACGTTTTAATTGGAAGATATTATCGGCCGCAGTAAATATTGCTGTCCAATGCGGACAGTCCGCCAAATTGGAATTGCGGGCACACTAAAATATGTAGTCTGGAATAAAATATGATTTAAATGTTGGTTAATTAGGTATGATTAAAATCAGGTATAATTTCCTATTTACTACAAGTATTCTATACATACTTATAGTAAAATCGTAGACTTGCCGTATCTGTACATTGAAGATTTTTGCAAAATAATAACTGGGGGATGTTAGGGATAACGTAAAAAAGCTATTTTTGAAATGTTTGTCTGTTTGTCGAACTACTGAATGGATTGAAACGAAACTTGGTACGATTTAAGTTCATACTACTTTTTATCCCGAAATTCAGCACGGTTCCCTAGGGAGAGGGGATGAAAGTTAAAACGTGTATTTATCTGTAATTCAATAACGCGTGGTCCGATTTCATTCTCTAAAAAGTTGGTTCAATCTCTAAAAGGCTGGATCGATTTTGATGGGACTTTCACTGGCGGATGTTTACATTTTGATCTACCTAAACATCCGCCAGTGAACTTTTAACAGTTTTTAGCATGACATGAGCTCAAAGGAGCTTAGGAAAAACAAAATGATTCCTACGGGATTTTTAAAAACCAATATATAATAATTATGTAATATCCACGCGAACGAAGTCGCGGGTGTCCGCTTGTACAAAATATATATAGATAATTCGCAAATTTTGTGAAATATTACAGTAGGTAGGTAGAGTTACAAGTTACAACATTTAGAGGTCTTATAGTCTGGAAAATTGGATACTTAAGTACAAGTTACTTAGTTTTTGGTTTTGTTCTAAAAGTAAGTAAGATAATACTTACGGGCAGGTACAATGAATTCAATATTACGACTTTTTGGACTCGTTCTGCTACTGAGGTAGATTAAGCCGGCCTCACACAGCCAGAAAGCACAGAAATGCATACAATTTTACTGTTCCCCCACACACATTCAGATTTTTTCAGATTCAAAATGTGTCTGAGGCCGGCCTCACAGCCGGAATTCAGAATCTGAAGATTTCAGATTCTGAATTATTCCAGCTGTGTGAGGCAGGCCTGAAGAATAAAGTTTCTTTGGATTAGACATATTTAGTCATATACGAGTATTTCCCTTTTTAGAGCGATTAAAATTCAACCGTTTACCATGAATAAGTTTTACGTGATTGTTGCTACCTTAAATAGCGAGGTTGCTAAACGCAAAGTGTTTGCAATAATTCGAAGATTATATTAATGTAGGTTGTGTATTAAGCAACTGGGTACCCTACAAAATATGGGAACGGTTGATTGCTTAGTCCTAATAAATTGTCCCACAGTTGCCCAATATCACTTACCTATAGGTAGGTGAATTTAGCAATAGCTAGTGTATAGGCTAATTTATTGTCTTGGTGCTGTATTCATTAACTTTAACTAATGGATCGAGACTCGAGACTCGAGAATATATTCTTTGACTTATAAATATTCTATAACATAAAGCAGCCTTACAACTTACTATACAACGTACATATAATAATATCCTTACAAATTGAACGCTTCACAATGTAAACTTGTACATTTATCATTTGATTTCAAAATATTTTGTAGATTCAGAGCGGGGCCGCACTGCGAAAATTATTCGCGCGATTTTTTTCGCAAAATTCTGTGACATATGGAAATGTATGAAGCTGCACCACGGAAGAGAAAAAGCATTTATCTATGAGCTGTACGCACATGCGATTTAAAATTCGCGAGAAAAATATATTAAAATGCGGAATATAAACCGCGCGAAAAAAAATCGCGCGAATAAATTTCGCAGTGCGCTCTTACCATTATGAAATACTAAAATCAATGTGTGTCAAATATTTAATAAGTCTATGTTTGTATTTCACATTAATTAATGAATTTCTCAATTGCTTCCATGCAACTCGCATGGAAGCAATGCATGCAAAACTTTACATTCAGCTGCCCACAACACAGTATGAAACGTATTAATTTGTTAACTCGTAATAATATAGCTACTGTAACTTGAGTTTAGGAGTAACTGCTAACTTCTTGTCGGTTCTTATCATAATCAATCTTTCTAGGTATGTAAACAAATCATTTGTCACATGATAATGATGATAACCGGGACCATCGAGGTATACGAGGGTTAAACACCTCCAACTACAAACTCCGGGCTGGCATTGAGAATATCTTAATAGTACCTAAAACCGAATATAATATATGCTTAACAATTTTAGGACTGACCCGTGAGTCGAACCCAGGACCTTGTGATCCGCAGTCGAACATGCTCTAGAGTCTAGACCAACAAGGCAGTCAAATACTAAATAGTCCCCTAAAATAAATGTACAATTTTATATGTAAGTAAAAACATATTTATCACATATGTACTTATAATCTGTAAGTCCAAAAATTTCACCTGTACGTCAGTCATATCACAACAACAATGAACAATGCCACCGGATTTTAATAAGTAATAATTATATTATGTTATATTTACATATTTGTAAATATCTATGCGACTTCGTTCACTCGTTACTATTTTCCCTTGGCACTATGATAGAGAGTCTGATTCCGAGAATAAAAAGACTACAGCTCATTGCTTGCATAGTTAAGTAACTCTAGGTACATGTAAAAGTCTCATCAAGATCGGTTTAGCCAATTCAAATTTCCTTTTCAAAGATAAACCGTTTCTAGCAGGCTAAATGATAAAATCAAATAAACGAGTTTTAACACCGCGCAAATACCTAACCGAAAAAAAACTTGAAAAAAACTTGAAAAATAACAGACATTGCAGATAGACACTTCAATTTCATTCATTTATTATTAGCTTTTTCCTGCGACTTCGTCTACGTGGATTAAGGTTTTACAAAAATTTCGTAGGAACCCTTGGCTTTTCTGAGATGTTACTCTCCTGATCATCTATACTTCTATACTAATAAATAAAATTGAAGTGTCTGTCTGTAATATCGAAATAACTACCTCATATTAAGCTCATATGGTTATTTGAACGCTACCATAACCGAATCACACGTTTTTAAAATTTTTGTCTGTCTGTCTGTCTGTCTGTCTGTCTGTCTGTTTGAACGGGCTAATCTTTGGAACGGCTGAACCGATTTTGACGGGACCTTCACATACAAGTAGAAAATTAACCAGGGAGTAACATAGGCTACTTTTTTAACCGACTTTCAAAAAAGGAGGAGTTGTGTTTTTCTACCTATGTACGCCGATATCTCCGAGATTTCGGAACCGATTTGCGTAATTTTTTTTTAATCGATAGAGAAACATTGCGACCCTGTTCTATAAAAAATTTGGATTCCAACTCCTCAATTCTGATGCTGTAGGGGACCTAATCCCCAAAACTAATGGGTTTTAGAAACTTTCGGTTATTTAAATTGATATTGGGGGTACCAATTAAAGACTTTATCGTTGAATTAACTCGAGTAGGTACATATCCAACTCCTCAACCCTGATGCTGTAAGGAATTGTATTCCGAAATCGTGGGGATCCCACGGGATTTTTCCGTTTTGGGGACGGGTTTCTACACATAAGCTACTTTTTGTTCTGGAAAATCAAAAGTTCTCACGGGATTTTTAAAAACCTAAATCCACACGGGCGAAGCCGTGGGCATCATCTAGTCAATAATATTAATGACATACTCAGTGAACTCACACCAAAAAAGCAACAAACTACCTAACAGTTTTGCGTTTAGGTATAATATTGCTGGTTTAACGAGGATACCTACTTATAATATCAATATAAGGAGGGATTGGTATAATATTTTGAACGCAGCCGGCCCAATATCAGATGAGCTAGAATCTCGGGCGATATTTTCCACATTATTCACTGAACCAAAGGGTTCAGTGAATAATGTGGAAAATTTGGCCCCGGCCCCGGTGAAAGCACCGGGGCCGGGGCCAGGTGAAACTGGCAGCTGTCCGGAAACGGGATGCCTTTACTAATTATCTTTATTTTTACTAGCTTTCAGCCTCCACGCCCGCAGAGTAAAGGAAAAGGTAGACAGAGCGCTCGCAGCAACCGCATTCACAACGCGTCATCGTGCAATCGCACAGGCTAGTGTTTATCATATAAATCTATGGTAATACTCTTTAGATTTTGATAAATGAGATATCTTTTTTTTAAATACAATATGATGGATATGTCAAACAAAAATACAAGAAAAATAATGAAATGTTATAACATTTGTATGCTGTATTAAGGTGTTGATTCCGAAAATTTAAAGATGTAAATATAAAAAATATATGAATCTTTCGTTCTAGATTGTATTTTTAAAAGTAGGTTGTAGGTAAAAGGAGATAGTCGAGTTTTAGTTTTTGAGCTTTATCATGTTCGAGGATGCATTTAGATGGCTGAACGTAGATGGGTCGCTATGGGTATAGTATATTTTGTATACGCGCAGTTGTAGCTTCTCACCAGCTCAGTCCAGAGCCTTCACCTAGCTGGGGATCGAACCCAGAGCCTCTTGTTTAAGGCCACATCAGGCACCACTGCGTTAGAATTATAATTATCATCGCATGTAGTAGGTATGACATTTGGCTCATTTTTTGTACGTTTGTGGCTTCTCCAGCTCGTTCCCTCTCGTAACTTTTATTTAGTCTATGACTCTACCCCACGGCGACCGCTTTGTCTCCTACGATACAATGAAAGTTGGCTATAAAAAGTACAGCCTGCAACTTTTCTATAGGTATAAAATTATGTACCAGGTTTTATGTGTACCTACCTACCTATTCAAGAGACTTTTCTTTTAATTCTGAATAATATTTTTTCCAAAAACATTTCTGAAATACTTATGTCTTTTATAAGTATAAAAGCATTCTTATTGAAGTCGATATTAATAAAATCATATGGTTCTTTTCTTGGAAAACGAAAGTACTTTTGCCACAACTGTAATTTCGTTGCTGCTTAAAAAGCTCCAGAGGGCCGACTTTTTCAGCTGGTCAGATCAACTAGTTCTAAGTGTGCCCAGTAACTCTTTACTCTCTCGATCCTAACAACTATCACGGCAGTGCTCCCACCAAGTAATTTATTTTTATTTTTTTATTCATCTACAAGTAAGCCTTATGACTGCGATCTCACTGGATGGTAAGTGACGATGCAGTCTATAGCGGGCTAACTCGGAAGATGTATGGTAGTTTTTATTAAACCCTTACCACTGACCGGTTTCTACGCAATATCGTACCGGAACTCTAAATCGCTTGGCGGCACGGTAGGGTGGTAACTGGCCACGGCTAAAACCTCCCACCAGACCAGACCAGAGACAATTTAGAAATTATAAAATCCTAAATTGCCTCTGCCGGGTATCGAACCCGGGACCTCCTGCTTATAAAACCACTGCACTTTCCACAACGCCAGGGAGGTCGTCAAGAGTAAAGCAAAAACAAAAGTTAACTTTATGCTTTGCCATAATATGACATAGGTAATATACTTATAACTCTCCGGCTGGCGTGAGATAATATTATTTCTACTTCTTTTACTCTAGATATCATTATCATCATCATCATCATGATCAACCAATTACAGGCTCACTACAGAGCACGGGTCTCCTCTCAGAGCGAGAAGGGTTTTGGCCATAGTCTACCACGCTGGCCAAGCGGATTGGCAGACTTCACACCCTTTGAGAACGTTATGGAGAACTCTCAGGCATGCAGGTTTCCTCACGATGTTTTCCTTCACCGTTAAAGCAAGTATATTATTATATACAATATTTAAATACTTAAAACGCACATAACTCCGGAAAGTTAGAGGTGCGTGCCCCGGGATCGAACCCACGACCTCCGATTAGAAGTCGGTCGTCCTAACCACTAGGCTATCACAGCTTTTACTCTTTTTACTCTAGATATACTAACCAAAATTTACAATACCATGATTCAACCCCTAGAAAGTGTAAATGAAGTAAACTATATTATACAAAGTCGATTCAAAAACTATTCTTGACTGTTGAATAAATCGAATTAATTTAAGTAATTGCATTGTTTCACTGTATAAGAAAGCGAATCGTTGGACCTATCTGTTTGTATAGTGTATACGTTTACAATACGATGATCAAACCCCTAGAAAGGGTAAATAAAGTAAATTAGGTACCTATATGTATACAAAGTCGAATCAAAAACTATTCTTGACTGTTGAACAAATGGAAATAATTGAAGTAGTACCTAAGTACCTAATTGCATTGTTTCATTGTATAAGAAAGCGAATCGTCAGATCTATCTATTTGTATCACACAAACTTATTTGCGTCGTAAAGTAGAACAGAACAGCGGGCGTTCTGATAAAGCGTTATTTATACACTTTTAAAAGCTCACGGCTCCCGTCGCGATAAGGAATTTACGTGAATTACACACCACTATCGGTGTACACTTGATAATGTGCACTAAAGTTCACTAAACTACGCTGCGCCAAACAATAGCAGAAGCGAGATGAGGGCGTAATGTGCCTTTGTTATGATAATAACACTCGTAAATGACAAAATACGATGGATGTTGTGAACATAAAGTTAGTACTATACTATACTATAATATAGTAGGTATATACAGTTGTGATAGTAGGTACAAGAGATAGTTGTAAATTCTGAGTAAATATTGGTTAAAATACACTTAGAAATGACTTAGAAACTCTAAATTTCTATGGCGTACCTAATGCAGTTTTCACCGTTACTTACAACAGAATAATTTCACGAGGAAAGCTTTTCACATTATAACATCACAAAATTTACATTCAAAGTAGACGAAGTCATCGGCAAGTGTAATGGAAACATAATCAGCCTGGTATTTCCATATAGCATATACCCCGTTCATGCGAAGCCTTCGCGTAGGATAGAGCTACCTACTTGTACTTATCCTATTTCATAAACTATATGTGAATTTATTACATGTGAATTAATTAACGGACAGACAGACCTCTTTCCCATTTATAACATTAGTATGGAGTGTGGATGGAATGAATGAATTAGTAAAATCGTTAAATAAAAAACTACGCGAGCCAAATGAAGCCAGTTTATTCAAATCATGTCCAATAAGTTATTTTTATTGTTTCATTTGAAACGGCGTGTAGTATTGTTTTTGCATTTGTAAAGGTTGTTGTGACTCTAAATTAAAATGTTACAACGGTTTTAATGTAGCGATGCATATCACACTTTTTATTTATTGCCGTAATAAACCATTACACGAAATTACCATGTTTCGGATGATATTTTCATTCCTTTATCAAAAGTTTGTAAAAAGAATCGGTGAATTCATTTTATACTTACTGTACATAATTTTGTCTGCATTACAAACGAATAGTGTATCGAAGAAAAATAATTAAGTTATAGATCTTTAGTATAATAATAGATACTTACTTATGTCAAAGTGTAATCGCATAAGTATTGAATGTTTTTAAAACTAATTAAGTACATTTTGCTTAGTTAATAATCATTAATAGTCAGTTAGTCAGATTTGCTGCCACTTAAAACAGGGCAACCAAATACTAGTAGGTACCTACTTCACATAGGTATCTTTCTTCGTTATCATAATTATTTATCTTGCGCACAAAAGTTACAAAAAAATTAAGCAAAGTTTTGATTTCAGGCAAATTTTAAAGTGCCTTGAAGTTATGTTATTTTCAAAATTTCAATTTTTTTGTAATAAACTCATTTTTTATGCCCGACTCTAACTGCGTTTCAAATGAATATCTAACGCATATTATTATGTGAAGATAGGTATGGTACAGAAGGATCTAGAACTTTAAAGTTGTCATTGCAAGCTCTAGCAATGACAATTTTATATTTTCCTTCGAGACTTTAACAAGGTGTTTCAGCCTAGAAAGTTTTTTCTATGGAAATCGACGAAGCAGCCAGGTACGTTAATATAGAGGCATGTGCTCTTTTAGAAAAACAAACTGTTGATTTTTGTTACACGTTCTAAATATAGGCATCAGTCACGCTTCATGAAAGATCTGATTCATTTCATGGCAATTGG
The DNA here is from genome assembly GCA_920104075.1 of Melanargia galathea. Lineage (NCBI taxonomy): Eukaryota > Metazoa > Arthropoda > Insecta > Lepidoptera > Nymphalidae > Melanargia > Melanargia galathea. The sequence goes on from OV049867.1 coordinate 7,378,317, forward strand.
CTTGCACTTATTATTAATCTTATTCTGCAGTCACGGTGGGACGCGTTAGAACAATGTGTTACAGCTTGTGCACTGAAATATACAATACAATATTATAATATGTAGATATACCCATAAGGGCGTCCTCAGATTGGCTGTATTATCCGCTCGTTTTGCACGCTCGTAAATGCGCGTCATTGCAACATGAGTGTCAAACTAATAGCAAAACTGCGCCTTTATAATTAATTATATTCTCCTGAATTTCCAATTTCCAATACCAACGGAGACTAGCTAACTACGTAGAAGATATTAAAATGCACAAGTATGTGCGCAAACACAAGTGCATTATCTATTACCTTACTCTCAAAGTTCGATGGTACGGTCATCTGACATGACCGGAGAGAGCTCAGATACAAGACCTGCGGTTTTACGCATGAGCACGTAAAATCGCAACTTCCAACCGCACGTAAAACACGACCAACTTCCAACTCAGGGCTGCTATTGCGACTTTAGAGACAAAATAAATCAATTTTTTGACTAGACATGGGACTCGATTCTAGGACCACTAAAACAACGAGCAGTATTTATGCGAGCTGTAAACATTATTTCGACCAAAGAAATTGGTTTTCGTGTACCGAAACGTAGGCACGTATCGTAAGCGCAGCGTTTCGTACGAGCGACAGAACCAAGCTTATTAAACGCGCTGAAAATACGTGCAATCTGAATACGCCCTACAACCCGTCCGATAAGCCGCAGACGGGACGGACACAGCACGTATTCCTATATTTGTATACACCAAATATTTACAAGCTAATTTGACTTTAGCCACCTTGAAGATACGAATCAAATTGGCTTATGCATGATGGAATTTTATCGATGGACGTATGCGGCAGATTTCCTACATGAATAGTAATTGTGCGTCGACGATTTTTTTTACAATAGCTACGTAGGTAGGTACGTGCGTACGTGGGAAGAACTTATTGTTGAATCTTTTGTTTGGCGAGAAATCAAAAAGGATTGATTACCGAGTAGATGTTATTGAAATACCGATCCGAGAATAAGACATGGTTTAAATTTTAAATGCAGTTCAGACTTCGGCTGTTTTGATGGGTAGGTATGATAAAGTTTTCCTGAGACTTCGTAAATTTACGTCCACCCGTCTTTAAATACAACAAAAGTGATCAATTTAATCTACTATATAAAAATAAGTCGGGTTTTCCTTCCTGACGCTATAACTCCAGAACGCACGAACCGATTTCCACGGTTTTGCATTCGTTGGAAAGGTCTCGGGCTCCGTGAGGCTCATGTTACAGTTTACACGATATGTGTAAACTGTAAAATGAATGTAAGAAGTTTTTGTGCTGATGTCGTACATTCTGTAAACTTGAGTATTTCCTCCTGCTTGGATCGTACTCTCATTATTGAGGATTGTAGCTTGATAATAAGACCTTTTTGATGGCCTCTTTCCACCTTTTTCGATTCTCCGTATCTATTTATTACAGGCTTTGTAGTCACAGTCTTCGCTGGTTTGGGCGCGTTGGATATCTCTAGATGTATGAAGCAACTCGGAATCAATTTCATTTTCGAACACTGTACTTGGACTGGATAAGTATCGGTAGAGGCTATACAAACGAATATCAGTTCGGGGTTGTCATTGTTGGCGGCGTGTTCCGACGCGCGCCTGTACCGAAACATATCTCGCTGTCACACATCGGCACCGGCGCCGGCTCCGAGACTCTATTGTGAATCCACTCTTTATAAGTCGTATGCGATATTTTTCAAAGCTTAAACTATGCGTTAAGTATAATAGTATAATGCTCCAATACTGATAATAAAACATTTATAGAGTTCAAGCTCCTGATTGTTGATTAATAACAAGATCTTGATATCATTACCTAATTGAATTATAAGTAATGAAGATTCAATGAGCATTTCATTCATGATCTATGTTAATTAACCTAACTAGAAGAAATTTTGCGATATTTAAATATCTTTCAATCAAAGTTTTATTGTGATCCTTCATCTTATAAAAAATATTTTAAGACCTGCAGGGCTAGCATGCTGTGATATCCTAGTGGTTAGGACGACCGACTTCTAATCGGAGGTCGTGGGTTCGATCCCGGGCACGCACCTCTAACTTTTCGGAGTTATGTGCGTTTTAAGTATTTAAATATCACTTGCTTTAACGGTGAAGGAAAACATCGTGAGGAAACCTGCATGCCTGAGAGTTCTCCATAACGTTCTCAAAGGTGTGTGAAGTCTGCCAATCCGCTTGGCCAGCGTGGTAGACTATGGCCAAAACCCTTCTCACTCTGAGAGGAGACCCGTGCTCTGTAGTGAGCCGGTAATGGGTTGATCATGATGATGATGATGATGAGGGCTAGCATGCGACGAGAAAAAGTGTATCGCATGCTATAGACACACAGGGTACGGCGTGTACTGTTCTGCCAAAGATTAATATGGTGAAAGAAAATTTTCTTCCTTAGAAGAAGAAAGAAGAACGAAAATATTAGAAATTCTGATCACACGTTTTAAGTAGTATTAGGGACATTTTCAGAAATTAAGAAAATGTCTCGAGAACCATTTTGACATATCGAAATCGTTCGATAACCTGTAAAATCATGGCTTACAGAATAGCGTTTTGTCAGTACTGTTTCCACGCGGAAATTGAGTGCGGTGTCGCAATATATTTGAGTCCGTGAGCGTATGCTCGCAGGCTGTGCGGCACTGACTGACTGGGAACGCGATGTTTATGGCCCAACCGCTATATGGTTGAAATGTTTATCACCATTAACAGAATATTAATCTCTCTCCGCGTCGAATTCCTCAATGGGTCGTGGCCTCTTTTATAATCATAGAATCATACAATAGCAGGGTCTATGTGGGATAATAATGCAGTGGGTTATCAGCAGTGGCGTGCACAAAGTTTGAAACCAGGGTATGCAATTGGTAGTATTAAAATTTCTACTGCTTCTTTTGTCATCGTTTTACCTAAGCATTGCTTTTTTGAGGGTATGCAGTGCTTTTCTACCTTTATGAAGTGCACTCCACTGGTTACCAGATCTCTCCGCATGCGACTCATCTAAGAGTGCTGGGGATTTCGATTCTTAGGTAATAACGGTTATTATCGCATGTTAGTGATAATAACCATGACTGACGGCTTAACACGCTTTCCGCTGCAAGTCAGTCACTCATCCAATTGTCGACTTGGTTCAACGTTGCTTGACTATCGCAATCGACTGATATGTACTATCGCAACTAGGACGCACATCCCTCCTTTTAATATTATGTTAAATGCCTTCCTAGTAGCCTATCTACTTTGAGATGAGGTCACGTTCAAAATCCCTCAGTGTCTGAAGATGAAGGTCTTCGAACAGTGCGTGTTGCCAGCGATGACATACGGCGCTTCAACGTTATCTATGGGCCTCATAGCTAAAGAGCTAAGCTTGAAGTTTCTCTACGTAATCGAATCAGAAATGAGGAGATGCGTAGAAGAAACCTCGACATACCAGTTCAACGGGTGGCAATCAGTGCGGCGCATAATAAATTGAAGTTAACTAAGTTTGCGAAATCGACGTCTCAGGGTTTATTTAAGTTGTCGTAGCATAATTTTACTGACTGCAAAGTTTTCAAAACAAAACGCGAAACTTCACTCAAACGCCTCAGGTAGAGAACTTCTCAAAACGTCGTCAACTCATCAAAATCCAATAACACGGACTTAGTGTCGTCTTACAAGGCTCGCGCTTGTCGTTTCTCGTCTAGACAAAGCGCCCGCTCCGTGACTTCTCCGCTATTACTCCCTCGTCCCACGACAATCGTACTACAATTTTTACCTTTTATTTTACCTATTCCAAAGATATTTGATGTTCGTGGCAGACTGGATAAAGAGGTAAAAGACCAACCAAAACTAAGCGGCCATTTGGCATGTTTTACTCTTGTCGATTATTCATAGGTATAACAGAATAAAACAAAAAGATATGTGTTTAACCTTGTACCGTTATCAGGTGGCCAGCAGTTGTATGGGTATAGCCACTATAAACTTTTATGATACTTTATAAACTACTTACAATAAATAGTAAAAAAATCTTACGCGTCTTGGCTCGTCCGCGCTGATGCTTTCCGCGGAGCGACGCCTTTACCACCTTCTTAACTCACACAACACAAAAACTTTTTACTTATTATTTTTATTTATTTCCATCCATTGACTGCAATGTAGAATAGTAATATAATTCTTTGTATATGTGACAATGTCAAATGTAATGTTCGTTTTTATGTATTGTGGTGTTAATAATAATGCTACAGCCGCTCTACTACTTTGGTATTATCTCTATGACCTTTTCTCTATCTCGAGGATCGTCGAACATAATAATACATTTTTCTTTGCGGAGTTTTCAATCCATTATACGTTGACGTCGAAATTATAGTGAAGATTTAGTTTGGAAAAAATCCGCGTGATGGATTGTGCTATTGTAAGGTGGAGCTTAAAGCTTAAAGCAAAAAAAATAGATAGTATCTTCGAGAACAAAGGTGTCGCTCTCATTAAATTTCCATTTACTTACTTTATTTCATTTTAAAATATATCGTACTTTCTCATAAATAAATGACATCTCTCCTACAGAAGTACTAAAAATAACTAAAAGAAAATTGATGTCTTATAAATGGAAGATTGTGGCTTCGATTCTCAGCTTTAAACTAAGTTAATTTAGGTTTTGTTTGTTAGGACGATTCGGCTGCGGCTATTCACCACACTATCAGAAAAATTGTTTATAACAACTTTTCAGCAGTCACAACATTCCGAAGAAACAAAAATGTACGGCTATACCTCAGATTCGCCAATAAACAACACATAAGCACGTAACACAAGTATAAAAGCTGAAAGATTAACCACAATATATACGACGCGAATGCGCTCCGCTCGCTCATAAAACTTTCCCTATTCCTCGAAAAGTGAGCTCGGTCACGAAAAAGTCATTAACACAACATAGCGAAGCTATTGTGGTTTGGTAATCGGCATCGATTGCAAGTTGCAACGACCATATCACTCGTAACATCGGATTCTTAATATAATTTAAAATACTTTATTGCTCACACAGAGAAAAAGAACAAGAAGAAGGCAACCTCGCACCGGCAAAGGTCCCCCACTAGGTCTACGGATGGTCTATGGATGGTCTACGGACCATCTTAAGCGAGTTCCTAGGAACCGCGGATACAAGAGAGACTGCAAGCTGTGTCTGCTGTGGAGATCCTTGCATGAAACCTATGTCCAAACCGTATGCTGTGAAAATCCTTACATATGTATATATCCAGTATTGGATATATTATACCTAGTCTATCGATTGAGATGAGATGACGAATTTTTTTGCCATTTCTCACAACATAAGCTTCGCACGAATAAATCGCCCGCCTTAAACTGCTCTTTGTAATTAGAGTTATACCTATATTATATATTCTCATATCCAAGTTTTTTGTGTTATAAGTTTCTCTTTAGGTTACTTTATGTTGTAAATAATTATTATTACTTTTATTAACTAATATATAAAAGAGAATTATTAATGAACCAATTTTAGTTTGACAGTTCTACTAGACAAAGTACAGAATAAATAAAAGAGTTTGTTACAATAATAATTCTAGTTCTTATTTCTTACATCTGACCTACAATTCTGACCTAAAGCTGGTCACGTAGTACCTATATGAATTTGATTTAATGGTTTGATCTTTTATCGTCGGAATAAATATTATGTAATGTTGGGAACGGCGTGGCTTACCTACTTATTTGCGATAGCCTGTTGGCAAAAAACTTAAAACCTAGTTGGTACTGAACTCGGGAATTTCGTTATTACTTTTTAAACCCCCGACGCCAAAACGACGGGGTGTTATAAGTTTGACGTGTCTGTGTGTATGTGTGTGTGTGTGTGTGTGTGTGTGTCTGTCTGTTCCCCTGTAGCACTCAAACGGGTGAACTGATTTGAATGCGGTTTTTTGTTTGAAAGGTGAATTAGTCGAGTGTTGTTAGCTATGTTTGATGAAAATTGATCCAAGATGGCCGCCGCTACAAAATGGTGGATTACATATTTTTTCACAACTCCCGTAATATGGGTATCAAATGAAAGGGCTTGGCTAGTAGAATAGCTCTATTGCAAATCCAAGATGGCCGCCGCCACAAAATGGCGAATGTCGGGGGTTTTTTAATTTTTTAATTTATACTTGTTGGATTGTTATTACCTACTCCATAATATGGAACACGGAGCTCCATATGACACTGTTCTCGAGCTTTAGTCTTCCTTTCTTATGATATTAACGAGGAAAATGCTCTGTTAATGCATGTAATTATTTAGATACATACTGCATGTATATTGATTAATGAATAAGGTAAGGGTGGTTCAGAGTAGCCATTAAGTAATACATAGTCTTAAGGTCAGGGAGTGCACAGAAATTCATAAGTTCACACCTAGTTCAGTACACTATTCTCGTACTTACTTCCAGAACAAGCTTTATGCCTAATTAGAAGAGGAAATATTAGTCATGTTCTATGGCTAATGTCCTTGTTGAAAGCATCGTCTGGGAACTTTAGGCCGCACCTTCGCTATCCCATCGTTCATACGTTCCCAATATTTTCGCATTGCGTCACTACTCGACTGCTAAACTACGGCTCTCATACGTGAATTGCGTTAGTGCACGGCGGGTAGCGGTGGCAAGTTTTTGAACGTTTATGAATAAATGAGTGTCCCCGTCTGCCGCATCAATACCGCGGGTGGCTGAATGCCAAATGCCGCTCGTGACACTTTCACCCTTTTTTCCCGTACACACGGTGAATTTTTCGTGAGGCTAATTTCCGAATCAGGCACGAGTGACTTTCACGAACCAACCTTTTGAAGTATTTCAGTTGACATCTGAAAAATTTTCTCTCCGAGCTACCTTTTTTCGAAAAAGAAAACGAACCGCCTTTCCTTTTGCACACAAGTATGAGCCATGTTTTTTCAGATTGGAAACCAACGATCAAATACACCTAATATTTTTATGTCTGGAGTTTGTTCTCGTAAAAGGCTTATCTGAATAAAACTTAAAAAGTTCTGGTTTACAAGTTAAAATGTAGTTAAAAAATTATCTTAAGAGTGCGAGTTCAAAACAGATTAAAAATAAATACAGTAAGTTATCGTTACCGTAGTCGCAACTCAAAGCCCTTTGTTGTCAGCTTTAAATCAGATACAGAAAAGCGATGAGTTGACATTAAACATTACAGAAGCTATGTTTGGGAAAGGTGCGAGGCCGTTACCCGAGTGGGGACTTATATCAAGTGGCCTCACCTCCCCACTCGTCTGGTTCATCGCCATTAAAGCGGTTCTAAATAGTTTTCCACAAAATTATGCCCAGGAAAGCAATGCTTACTCATTCAAATTTTTATAAAAAAATTACCTAACTCAAACTTACTCTATAATTTATTGGAGCTAAACTTAATTGAGAGGTCTAAAGCTAAACGTAGGTGGTAATGCTTTGCTTTTTCGCAAATATTTACTTCTAAGATCGGTAGGAGATTCCACTTACTCCCTCTATATTTATAGCCTCGTTGGTCTAGCGGTTAGCACGTTCGACTGTGGATCACGAGGTCCTGGGTTCGATTCCCGGGTCGGGCCAAAAAAATAAGGTATTGGGTTTTTCTGTCAAGAAATTCTCAGCGCCAGCCCGGAGTTGGAAGTTGGCGGTGTTAGATACACCCCGTGCCTCAGAGAGCACGTAAAGCCGTCGGTCCTGCGCCTAATCTCTCTCCGGTCGTGTCGCATTGGCGTCCCATCGGACTATGAGAGTGAGGGAATAGAGAGTGCACCTGTGTATGCGCACACACTTGTGCACTATAATATCTCCTGCGCAGATGGCTAGTCTCTGCCTTGGTTGAGATTGGCCGCCGTGGCCGAAATTCGGTCAGGAGGACATTATGATTATTTATAGCACCGAATGTAGGTAGGTATGCTTGCTAATTGCTTTCAAGTTTCAACAATCAGTGTCAGTCTGTGTTCGAAACCTTATAATATAACCTCATAACCGACACCGAGCCCTGCACGTGAAACATTAGAGTCGACAAGTAACAGCATTAAAACGTCCGTAAACCAACCTCAGTCTAGACTTGAGGCCAGCTGTTCCCAAACTAATAAATTGCAAAGTCATGTTTTTAATAGCCCTTGTTGAAAATGAAACACTACTAGTATCACAAACTCCTTTATTTTACCTACTTGTTCAATTCTTTAACTCTTCAAAGTCTTTTGCTTTATGTATGTTGGATTATGCTGCATAGGCCTTAGCGTTACTGGGGAGTGGAGTGTTTACATTAATTACTTAATATAAATATTTAAAATTATTTTTTTTTTATTATTTTATCTATAAACTAGCTTCTGCTTGCGGCTTCGCCCGCGTGAATTCGGTTTTTCACAAATCCCGAGCGAATCGTGGATTTCCGGTTTCCGTTCCCGCTCCCTTTTCCAACCTACTTTCATATCATTCGTTTGCTATAGTAATCTACCTATATCTATCTATAGCTATAGATGGGGGGATTCAAGTGGGAACTGTGGATTTTTCCAGGATAAAAAGTAGCCTATGTGTCAAGTCAGGGCATAATATACCTATCTCCATTCAAAATTTCAGCCAAATCGGTTCTGTAGTTGCCGCGTTAAAGATTAACAAACATACACACACACACGCACACAAACTATCGCCTTTATAATATTAGTGTGATATAGATAAAAGTATTAGGTTTCTCTTAGGTATTTTCAACGTTCATTAGGTAGGTACATATCTAAAGGTTTGAGGACCATAGCCCTAGACTCTGTTTAAACACCTTACCAAATAGGATACACGCGGGCATAAATCGCTAAGTAAACCTAAAGATATTATTATGCGACTAAGGTAGGTATATTATACTCGCCTTTATTACCTAGTAAAGTCGCGCTTTTGAATTGCACTTCAAGTGATATTCCTTTTATTTTCGAGCACTCCTTTGGTAGGTACCATTAACAGATCTTTGCTTTTATTATAACGATCCATAACATGATGCTATACCTACCGAGACGTTTTCTTTATGGCTCATTCTTATGTCGTCCTAATCGACCTATCACCGAGTTTTAGAGTAGTCTGAGTTTTAGAGTTGTAGAGGAGTCCTACAAAAAGAGAGTTTAAGACTGACGGCAGTTAGTAAGTATCCACCTAATTAATATAAATCAATTTGACCAAAGCACAGTGACATTGTTTTTATACTGATTGATTGAACAGCACAATTAAATTTTAAAGTTTTTCGTTATCTAGATAGGTACATTATTTTCAGTAAGTAAATAAGCAGAGGTACCTATTGAGGAGGTTGTATGTAATTACAATAATAATTAGATAAAATATCTAGGTAGGTATGATAACAATCTAGGTATGATAAAATCCGAAAGCCTTGTCGTAGTAAACCGAAGCGAGCGCTGAGCTATAACTTTCTCTAAGGTCAGCAGCGGTAGGGCCAAACCCTGTGTATGTCCCATAAAACTTATATAAGACGACGTAAACCAAGTTATTAAGTAGAAAACAGCTGCGTTCAAAGCTTTTACCTACGTGATCAAGTTTAATGATAATTAGAACTGTGCCCAACAATCCCCATTATAGTCAAGAAAGTGGTGGTTTTATTTTTAGCTCGTGTTGCAAAAGTTGAATATCTTCATTATGTATAAATAATGAATATACATATAAAATGTTATGTTTAAAAATAGTGCTATCCCCTTCAGCAGGGAGGATTGTGAAAGAGACAGGAATATATTTAGACCTGTCATTTTAGTTTAGATTTAGAGATTGTGTACAACAGAATCGGCCACAATAAGTACCTACTGTTACTACCACATACCTAATAAATAATATGCACGTTTTATTTTTTTTTACTAATGAAGAACAAACAAACTCAACACGACTTTTACAGATTCATCAGGCGTCTATTATGTAGATACGTCACTGAATTAATGGGTGATTAAAGAAATAAATTGGCGACAACAAAATGGTTTTTACAACATCATAAGGGTACGCCAGACATGAACTAATAAAAAAAAAACTTGTCATTTTCACAAAACGTTGGTATTAATTTTAGGAACAAAAATCAGCGATACCTCTCCTTGCCAATTCGTTCACTCTGTAAATTAGCTTCAAAACTTAATATATCTATCACTCCCAACGGCGCGACGCAAGCTTAATCAGACGACCTCCCTGGCGCAATCGTGAGCACTGTGTTCTTATAGGTTCTACCGGCAATGCCGTGCCGCCAAGCGATTTAGTGTTCCGGTACGATGTCGTGTAGAAACCGATCAGAGGTATGCATACCTCTTCCAAGTTAGCCCGCTTCCATCTTAGACTGCATGATCACTTACCATCAGGTGAGATTGCAGTCAAGGGCTAACTTGTACTTGAATTTAAAAAAATGGTACCTAAAATTCCACCAGCTCCTAAACTGTTTTACTTTAGAAGTGTATCGGTTGCGCCACGTTTTTGCAGTTAAACAGCGCGTAAAACTATTTCGTGAGTGATTGAGTTTTATTTTATAACATGCGAATAGTTTACGCGCAAAAAAAGGTCGCCATATTGCGCAATGAAGAATGCCCAACCAATAACGTTCAAAACCACAAAACTGTGAAAACACTCTGTGTGTGGTGGCACGATGTTATTATTTTTTGCTATAAATAATTCTTATATTTATGAGTCTTCAAATAATAATTATAATATGTTATGTTTGGATTGTTATTTATTATAGTCTGCATAATATATTACGGAAAAAATAATCCTTTGCAACAATGAGAAGTAGTTAGACTTATTTCAACAAAAAATCTTTTGTTCGGTTAAAAAAATGTTTGCGGGCACATTTTAAATATACCTATGACCTAATGTCATATGCTTTGTTTTGAAAATCAAGAATATATTAGGACTTAAACAGAAACAACGTTCACAACTGTCTATAATAAGAAGGAAATGGAACACTAACTATTAGAGAAAGCCGTAGAAATCTTACGTAGGTATACCTACAAATGCAATACATTATTTAACGTAGTTATACTTAGGGAGCGTGGTTGTGACAGAAAAAAAAATGTCTAGACTATCTATATTTAGGTTTACAGATAAGGAATGGTACAAAAGCTGCCCTAAGTTACAAGAGAACTGCCTCCAACATACAACAAATGTGATGATGATACTTACACGTTATCGAAATCAGTTCTGGGTTTACTCTTTTCCATGAAAAGCATCTCAATCGGATTAACGCTTAAATACGTTAGAATGCCGTTTTTTAAAGTAAAAGTGACTTACCTATAATCGTGTAGGTCCTAGGAGTACCTATATCGTAAGACGTAAAGGTGACTTATAATCTTCCTCAGGATGCACCATGCAAGCTATGTTTTAGCAAAATTTTGTCAAAATCGGTTCCATCGTTAAGACGTAAGTACGAATTATGAGAACCTAATTTCATGGCCCTAAATCTTTCTAAATTAGACTAGACTATATTTATATTCCAAACAAGTATAAAGTTCGTAAACTAAAACCCGACTACGCAAGCGAAACCCAAAATCGCGGGGCAAGCAGCTAGTGGCGCCATCTGTTATGTCTATCCGAAACTAATAATTAATAATCTAGAAAACCGCGCGAAGGTCACTTCTGAATTTTTTTCGTAAATAAAATGTAGCCTATGTCACCCGGACCATAACGAATCAATAGACACCTCATTCATCAAAATCGGTCCAGTAGTTTAGGCGCTACGGTGGTACACAGAATCTCATACAAAAATCGGACACAAACATAGGGTAGGGTGGTGCAAGACTGCGCAGTTTGAGATTGAAGCTACATAAAATGAAAAGTGCACGGGTTATCCGGATGAAACTATGTATTCATAATCATTAATTATCTGACAACAAAACAACATACTTATAATATTGAAAAAAATAATAACATTGACAATAAATCAAAGAAAGCGACTAACGAGAATTGCGCAGTTTTACACATCCTAGTGTGTAAAACTGCGCGTTGAGATCGATAAGATTGCGCACTTTTAATAAACATAAAAATTGGCCAAGTGCGAGTCGAGCCTCGCTCTTTTAGGGTTCCGTACATAATTATGAACAATATAATATTTTGGGTCTAAGAAATATTTAATTTTCGAGCTAGACATCGCAACAAACCATGAAAGAAAAACCCAAAAAATGTTCGTTTGTTTTGGGTCACAGCTTATAAAATACTTATTTTATATTCCTGACTAGTTTAGTTTTTGAGATAGCCCGTCACAAAAATGGTCTAAAACTGTCAATTTTGATGGCTCCCCATTTCCTTATTTTTTGAGCAAAAAATTAAAAAATATATATTCTTACTCTACTCAATGAGCTCTTAAGAATGATGTCTTACAAGCTAGGATGAAAAAATTTTTCCTCACAGAAAAAAAGAAGGGGATCCCCCTGAAAAATAATTTAATTCAATTTTTAATTCAATATTTGATTTTGGGTCAACGTTTTACACAAAATACCAAAATTTCAGGTTTATACCTCATTTCGTCTGCGAGCTAGAGACCTGTGACCGGCGAACAGACAGACAGACAGACAGACAGACAGACAGTAGAGTCACATTAATAGGATTTCGTTATTATTTTTTGGGTACGGAACCCTAAAAATCACAAATTATTTGCAACCGATACCTATTGATAAAACGTATAGCTAAGAACCACTGCTAAAAACCTGCTTTCAAATAAAAAATACATTCGATCAGTTTACCCGTTTAAGAGCTACGGTGCCACAGACAGATACACAAACAGACAGACACACACGCAGTGGTCAAATTTATAACCTCTTTTTGCGTTGGGGGTTAAAAAGAAACTAATGTAAAATACAAGAAGCGTGTAAAGTTGCGCGCGCAGTACTACACGCACTCAAGGTGCGCAGTCTTACACACTTAGGTGCCGGCTTGATCATTACGATATTACTGCCATTTCGTAGAAAATTGCTATACTATTTCGTATGGATCAGAAACATGACCTAACCCGTTGTGCAAAATTAATGATAAAACACCAAAATTTTAATAACTTTTTTAGTAATAATACATTCAATTTGTTACAAAATAAGATCAAACGTATATAAAAACTTTGAACTCACTTATTTCCTGCGTTTCTGAAGAAATTCCAATATTTTTTCTGGAGCACGCACCGGCTTCGATAACTAGTAAAACACAACTGAAGTTAGATACGAATTTAACTCCATTGTCTAGTTAGGACGTGTGCGCAGTCTTATCGGCCGCGCAGTCTTGCACCACCCTACCCTACATACATACATACATAGACTACTAAAATCATAACCCTTCCTTTTGGCTCTGCCGTAGTCAGGTAAACAATATTCTCAAGTTGTAGAAAGTTTGAGTCTACAACGCTAGTAGATATTCGAATCTGCCGTAATTAGAGGTCCTGAATAGATGTTATTGCGGCGATTATCTCGCGGTGCAGCGTTTAATTGCCGTCTTATTGCACTCCGTATGCACTCCCGCGGCCCTCCGGTGCCTCCGACGCGATATTATTTCGTTAATTGCATTTTCATTGCTACACAAAATTGTATGTATCTACATAGGTCCGTACATTACAAAGCTATGTTCGTTTAATCACTTTCCACCGGGAATGTATACCTATACCTACTTTAGGACAGTAATTAAACCAATATTTTAGCATTTGAACCAACGTCAATGATATTCGTATATTGAGTCTCAACTTCAACACTAGACCAGGCCAGAGACCATTTAGAAATTATAAATACTTACTAAAACTGTCGCTGCCGGATTTGAACCAGGGACCTCCCCCTCTTAAGACTACAGCGCTCACCACTGCACCAGGGAGGTTGTCAGGGAGCTATACAAATTATTATCATCACGAAGTTTTGCCTTTTCAATCTCATCTCGTCATTCGGAAATAGTCATCAAAATTGATTCAGTATCGAAATTTAGCCCGCACAAACAGACAGAGACAGAGAGACGACATTTATTTCAACACCACAGACCGATACTTCAATTTTGTTAATTTGTACTTATAGATGTACTAAGTGCCAGGTGGGTATTGGTAGGTACTTATTTGTTTTAATTGCTTTAATTACAAGTTCTTCTTTACAACTGATATAGATATGGTTTTTGTGGGTTAAAAAAATTTGTGTATAATTTATCATATCACCCATTAGCAGTCTACACGAGTCTCCTTTGTTCTTTTCAACGCGTTCGCCTTGAACCCATCGGTTCGGCTCGTGAACTACTTATATCATAACATTCGATAGACAACCCTATCATTATCTCTGCCAAACACAAAGATTGTTATTAACTTAAATAGGATTTTTTTATTTACCTTTATGAGGTAACAGCGATTAGCGTGTTAACTTTTTACGGTAATCTTTTTTGATCTCATAGTAATAATTAATGTTTGGTTTTGAAGCGTTGGTTTTAACGCTCTCAATGTACCTATATAGCCAATAGCACAAGCCGTGTAAGGTAATATATCCGTGTAAATCGCCACTGACCTAAGTTCTTCCGAGGTCTGTATGTTTCGTACGACTTTGTACATCGCGCCAACGTTGATACACATCGAGTATCGAAACATTATACATAAATACAAATAAATTGCGAGACAAAAATATCCACACGGATCGGACAGGGTTTTCTTAATGCATATCTAGATTGCTATATCACTGGCGTCCACTAACCACTTCACAATTTTATTTATGGTTTTACCAATTTACTGGCGTTACCTACTGCTCCGAGCTTGTGATATAATTCTTTGTGACATGTGACATCATCAGCCATCGTGCATCTATTTACAGATCGCTCATTGAATCGTTTTCTTTTCGCTTAATTAAAACTGGTTCATATTATATCGTGCCTTTATAACTAACCAAATCAAACAATACACCTAGAAGAAGACAGTATAAACACGCCCTCGTCCTAGCAAAAATCTACTCTATGATACTTATAAATAACTACGCGTGAAATCCATTAGTTTCACACCTGATAGAAAATCTGTCAACTTCGGCACGAATAAAAGTTTTAAGTGAATTATTACTATTTGAACGTAATATCCAATTTTGGCATCGATATTAATACCTACTCAGTGTGTTAATACCATCTGAGGGAATTAAAATCTACACGTTTGTAGACTCGTTACCTAAATACCTATATCTTGATCCACTGGTCTGATACCTTTGCAATAACAAGTATAAATTGAAAATTTAAAAAACCCCCGACATTCGCCATTTTGTGGCGGCGGCCATCTTGGATTTGCATAGTGCTATTATACTAATCAAGCCCTTTCATTTGATACCCATATTAAGGGAGTTGTGAAAAAATATGTAAATCCGCCATTTTGTAGCGGCGGCCATCTTGGATCGATTTTCATCAAACATAGCTAACAACACTCTCGACTAATTCACCTTTCAAACAAAAAAAAAACCGCATTCAAATCGGTTCACCCGTTTGAGCGCTACAGGGGAACAGACAGACACACACACACACACACATACACACACACAGACACGTCAAACTTATAACACCCCGTCGTTTTTGCGTCGGGGGTTAAAAAGAAACAAAGCGTATAGACACCGCCTTCTCGCGTATAGTTCTTGTTCTTTAGACTTTTTTACCAGCGTCAATAACTAATATCTAAAGATTTAAAGAATGCACGCATGATTAACTCCAATTAGGAACGTGATCTGTATACATCGTAATATGGGATCGGATTACGCAGCGGTTTCCGTATTATGCTAGGCAGCGACGTCTCTCGCCTCGATGGCTAGTATGTGATAATGATGATGATGACTTGATTATAAATGGACATGGAAAGATTTCGATCTTGGTAACTTCGTAGGTGGCTCGAAAATAATTTGTCTTTACACATTATATTTTACATGCCCAGTAGGTTCAGGTTGTAGGCTGCTATGATTTTAATCTAAAGGTATATTTATGTGAAGCGTTAGGTACAAAAAACTAGTCATTGGAGCCAGACAATCCTAGAGTGGGGAAGAAGAAAGAAAGAAGACGAATACTGCGTACTAGTACTAACAACTAGCAAGGGAAGTGTGTGGCGCCCTCTAGCGTGTTGGACTGACGATATGGAAGCGGCTGGGTATCGCCCGCAGCGCGGAGCACCTCTCACGGACGTGACACTCAACAGGCCCGCCAAGAAATTGGCAGGCCCTAGCCGACTCCCATCGGCTTAGAATAGAATAGAATAGAAAAGTTTTTTATTCAAATAAACTTGTACAAGTACTTTTGAATCGTCAATTGAATCTACCACTGGTTCGGAATGCCGTTCCAACCGAGAAGAACCAGTAAAAAACTCGGCGGTTGCTCTTTTTTTTTTTTTTAAATAACAATACAACAATTTATGTACATGATTGAAATGCTGTCTCGTGCATTGCTGGAACAACTTAAATCCATGCTTTTTTATCATTTATATATCTATATTTACATATATATATCTTCAATTGTATAATATGCTTTTTTTATAATATGCTTACAATTCTACACATGTGAAGACGGGCAGACAAAAGTAGCCCCATTTCCGACGGCGGCACCCGTTCACGAGCATGACGCATGATCCAGCCATTGCTTCGCTCAACCATATTCGAGCAAATCGAATCTTCGAAATCGAGCTTAAAGAGCAACACCGGGGAGGCAACCCCACCCGGGTCTCGCCTCGACGCCCGTACCTCCGTGGCCAGATGGCCACGAAGAAGACCCCGTCATCGTCGTCGAGGAAGACCGAATGATTGTGTGTGGGTGCTCATTAGGGAAAGACTGTATCTAACAATGGACGTCCTCAGGCTAATATGATGATTAAGTATGATGAGGATAAAAATAACGGATAAAGACTCTCTTTGAATTAAGGAGATCAAAACAATAATACATTTTTCAACACACTTGCTCATAAAGTAGCTCTACGTTCACCGCAATTAGGCAGATAATTACACCTATTATTCAAACTGTGACTTTTGTTTTACTATTATTCACATGTGAATTATAGAGTTTTATTTTTAATTTATTGGTTGAGTTGGTTCCTTTGTTCTTAAAAAAGTTTCGATACAAAAAAGGTCGTATTCAATAGTAGATACAAATAAATTAATATACCTTTTGCTTGCTCATTTCATGCAACTTCGTATTTATTTAAATAGATAATTTCAACTTGTACGTGTTTAATAAATAAAACTTTCATTCAAATATAACTTTTGTTTTTTCTGTAATAAAGAAAACTTGAAATTCCCCATTTTGTACGTGGCTAAAACGCTATCCGCGAAAAGTCAAATAAAACAAACCTCATTCTATAGTCTATGGTCGATTGCCATTATAAGAAGCGCGCGCATAGGAAAACTGATTAATTTTTCCCGCCATTGCAAAATGCCATAGAAAACAAACCTCATTCTATATAGTCTATGGCCGATCGCACTTATATGTGTGCGCGCATAGGAAAACTGATTAATTTTTCCCGCCATTGTGAGAAAATTTTCATAACTCGTTTTCACTGTTGAAATTACAGTTATTTATTAATTAAAATTAAAATATCTACAAGTACTAATTATGAAGAAAATGATTTATGTTGTAGTTTGTACACCGCCCGATATATGTGAAGCCCTTAAAGTTATGGAAAGTTTACTACCTGAAATATCCAAGGAAAAATATCTATTTTAGTGTTATTTTCTTCGCAAGTGTGTTGAAAAACGTCGTATGATACACGTGTGTATTGATGATTACCGTCCTCGGCTATCTTAAGACCCTCACCTAACGGCTCGGGTCTCAATATCGCCTCAGCGGTAATCACCAACATTACACACTTATACCATAATGTACTATTCCTGATGCGTGATCGAATAGATTTACCTGAAATTTTTATACTTTTTCTACGAAGACAACGTCATATCTTAGTTTTGTAATAAACACACCCAAAAGGTTAAATTACTGCGCTAATCATTTTCAAATTAAGGTGTTACGCTTTTCATACTAACTTCATGTTACCATTCAAGAGCGAATGGATTATATATTTACACTGAAATTACATCGCACAGCCTTAATATAATTTTTAATTTGCGCGAAATTATATTTACATAAAGAAAACATTACATAGACAGCTTAATTATTATAATAGCCATCTATTAAACGCTGTTTTGCCTAGCTGACCGAGATGGCTTTACTTCACCTTTAGCTGTTTATGTAATGTTTTCTTTATGTAAATAAAATTTTCCGCAAATTAAACATTAAATTAAGACTGTGCGATGTAATTTCAGTGTAAATATATAATCCATTCGTTCTTAAATGGTAATAATAAATTAGTATGGAAAACGTACCACCTTAAAGTGGGCAGATACCCACATACAACTAGTAGCGTCTACAAAGTTTTTATCGGCTACACACGTGAGAACCAACCGTTATAATCAAAGTAAAGTAATTACTCCCAAAATCCTAATAAAGGAAATTCCAAGCACGTCTTTTATTAACTTTGATGGCGTGTTGGATTAAATTTGTGTGAATTCAACCCTTACTTTTGAACATTATTATCAACGTTTAAACAATTTTATATCCCTTAATGGGCAAAGTAGTTTCGGCGTAAATAATCTTTATAAGTAGTAGGTACGCCTTAATTGGTATTTTGACGGTCTAGTAGTCAGCAGATTTTTCTTTTCTACGAGAGCTATTCACCTAAACATGTCCTGTGTTCGACTTCTGGTAGTATTTTGAGAGAGTCTAAGTCTAGTCTAGGTTAATCTGTGACTTTCCATTTTACATTTTGATTACTTTGAATGGAATTGCAAACGATTTCAGTGTACCTACCTACGTCGCTCTCTGCAGTATAATTTGAACGTTTCTATACGTTTTGTTGTTCCCGACTGCCGACTGCTCGGAGTAGGAAAGGCCCTTTCATGCTATTACTAGCGAAATTGCTCCTACATGTGCATTTGATTAGTCCAATCGTGTAGAAAGTGTATAATGGTAATAAGGCTTGTCTGTCGTGCTGCAACGTCTTCCACGGTATTCGAAAGTCAGTTTTTAGGGTTCCGTACCCGAAGGGTAAAAATTGGAGCCCTATTAATGTCACTCGGCTGTCTGTCTGTCTGTCTGTCTGTCTGTCTGTCTGTCCGTCTGTCCGCCGGTCACAGGTCTCTAGCTCGCAGACGAAATGAGTTACAAACCTGAAATTTTGGTATTTAGTGTAAAACGTTAACCCAAAATCAAATATTGAATTAGAAATTGAATTAAATTATTTTTCAGGGGGGCTCCCATACATGAAAAAGGAGCCGGAAAAAAAATTTTTTCTTTACCCTAGCTTGTGGGGTATCATTGTTTAGAGCTCATTAAGTAGAGTACAAATATATATATTTTTAATTTTTATCTCAAAAAATAAGGGAATGGGAGGCCATCAAAGTTGTCAGTTTTAGACCATTTTTGTGACGGGGGCTATCTCAAAAACTAAACTAGTTGGGAGTATGATATTTCAGTATATTATGTACTATATGCTCTATTTAAACAACAAATACTGAAAACAACGATTTATTAAATAGTTTATAAGCTGTGACCAAAATAAACGAACATTTTTTTGGGTTTTTCTTTCACGGTTTGTTGCGATGTCTAGCTCGGAAATTAAATATTTCTTAGACCCAAAATATTATATTGTTCATAACTATGTACGGAACCCTGAAAGAGCGAGGCCCGACTCGCACTTGGCTGATTTTATTCTATTCTAATTTTATTTTGCCAGACAACGGCAAAGTCAACAAATAGAGATATTTGAATACATTCTTTCGTTTTGCGAAAGGTAAAGATGTATCTGATAATAAGCGGAAACTTGTGTTACATATTATACAAGTTGATGCCCGCGACTTTTTACGCGTGGACTACCAAGTACCAAACCCTAATCAGTACGTATCTAGTCAGATAAAAAATAAACTCAATTTTATAAAGTAAATAAACTAACAGTAATTTCCAAATAATGTAGCTCGCTAATATAAAAAGTGTAGTGTAACGAACGTCTGGACGCTTTCAATCCAATGATGTATATCTGAAAAGAACTAATTCGGTCTGCAAGCTGATATGGAGCCATTAGAATGATTGCCGTCCCATCACATGATTCGCTGTAAAGTGTGTGTAACAGACTGGGCCTCTTAACGGATTGAATTTTATACGAGGACGACTCGCTTCTAGTAGGGCTGGCAGTTTCCGAAACAAACAAAAAATATTTCTAGTTAATGTAAAAGTTTGAAACTACGTACATACATACTTACGTACATAGGTAAGGATCTATTAAACATCCGATTTTATATTGGATAGGTTTTCTGCCTTAGGCAGATAATCGTGAGTGATGAATGAGTGACGGAGCAGAGATGTTCCTAATATTTGTCATTCAAATATAAGTCACTGCATAAATGATAAGTTATCCGGGCCAAAACTGAACTGAAAAACAATTTTATTGTATCATGTCAAATTCAAACTAAGAATATATCACTGTGTTATAGAATAACTATATAGTCAAAGATCTATGTTGAATCAATCTCTCATTTGGATTACAACATTTTTGTTATCACGAAAAAACTAGCAAAGAAAAACGATGGATTTTCTTTTCGGATATTTATATCGAAATAACAGCCTCAGTTAGAACTTCGAAGGAACATTAAAATTTTTTTTTGTCAACGTGACAGCCCTATTAACGCATGAGGATTAGGTGCATCACATTATTCAACATCTTTGTTATGATTTTATGTCTGCGCGGTTTTACCTCGGGTAGCCCGACGTGAAATATTGCTATTTGATGTTGATACGCTTCTTTAATGAATTATGAAATATCCCTCCAGGGAAATAGGTACTTAAGCATTTAATATAAAAGATTTTCTTTGAATCTAATATTGCATAACAGCTCTGTCTGTCTGTTAACTTTTCACGGCTCAATCGCTGAATGCTTGCATCCTATATAGATATACACAGGCTGACATGCTACGGTTTATCCCGGAAAATCTATACTAATATAATAAAGCGGAAGAGTTTGTTTGTGTTTGAACGCGCTAATCTCAGGAAATACTGGACCGATTTCAAAAATTCTTTCACCGTTGGATATGTACGTGATCTCTGTGTGCTATAGGCTATATATGTACCACGGGCGAAGCCGGGGCGGACCGCTAGTCAGCAATATATTTACCTACTCAAAAAAAAAACTATTTTTCTCAGTTAGACCAATAAAGAAAGTTAGTTAGTTAGTTACAAGTTCTATTCAAAATGTCCATACCTCGTTCAATATCGTACTAGTTTCTAAATTCGAGAGGAGTCGACAACATTTGGTCCCGGGCGAAGCGAAGGTGTTTACATGCATTTTATTCCGGACCCCTTATCAAGTCGCTACATTTGGCCCGCAGGCGTCGTCAACCTCCTCAAAATATTTACTCCGCGCGCCGTTCTCCCCGCTTTACACCCGACTTTAACTACAGGTGAAAATTGAAAAGTTTATGTTACGACCTTTTTAACATCTCTAAATGGAACGTCGAAGTCTAATTTGGGTATAAGGTTGTATTTCGTAGAATTGAACGAGCTTTACGGGCAATTTCATATATACGAGTATTTCCTTCGGAATGGTTCATCGAATAAAATTTCTGTTGAAAATGAATATAGGAGTACAAGCGTACCTATAAAATAGAAATCAAGAGTAGGTTTCCGATAAACTAAGTGGGCCAAGATCGTCGTAATTCGAATTGGAAAATGTTGTTCTAGGAACTCGAAGGAATTTTTAATTTAAAATAATATAAAGCGCAGTGTGCATATACGTGCACTATTGCTATTACTAAGAAAGATGGCTGGCGATAATATGGCTATTAGAACAATTTTTAAGGCGGAGTCGCAGACGCATCGAGCAGACGCGAAACGCTCGTAAAAGTGAATTATTGTAACCACGTCCACTGAATTCGAACAATCTTCCCGCGACAGGCATTAGAATATGAGCTCTACGTTATATCGCGCTTGGGACGCGAATCTCTTGTAATGGACGATTTTTCACGATTTTCATTTTTACTTTCAATTTTAATGCTCCAAGTACATAAATTAGACGTTAGTATCAGTCAGAGCGATCGCGTAGACTTTAAGGCCTAACGCAGACTATCGCTTTGAGTTAATAACCGGCCAAGTGCGTGGCGGGCCACGCGCAGTGTAGGGTTCCGTAGTCACAATCCTCGAAAAACAGATATAACTCCTTAACCTGTGAACCCTACTTAGCCATGATAGTTTTCCTTTAAAATTGATTATATATACTACTGCTGTGAATTTTTTCAAGTTCCTATATACTGCCATTTGGCTGATAGAGGGGGGGGACACTTGACTCTAATAAAAATGTACACTTTAAAACATCATATTTTACAAACCGGTCTAGAAATCGAAAAATGATGTTCCCAATTCCCATACCCACAGTATTTTTAAAAGACCTATTCAACGATACCCCACACTATGGGGTAGACGAGAAAAAAAATTATCATCCCCACTTTACATGTACGGGAGCTACCCTAAAAAAAATATTTATCAAAATTTTATTTCACCACTTTGTTGGCGTGATTAATATTTATACCCATGCCAAATTACAGATTTCTAGCACTAATAGTCTCTGAGATTAACCGAGGACGGACGGATAGACAGACGGACGGACATGGCGAAACTATAAGGGTTCCTTGTTTACTACGGAACCCTAAAAAGGGGTGTTATAAGTTTGACCCCTTTATCGATCTGTATGTGTCTGTAGCATTGTAGCGCTCGAAAGGAGAATGTACGATTTTACGCGGATGTAAACCATCATTTATTATGTGTTAACACATGTTAATTTTTGTGTTTTGTATTTATTTTGTGTGAGAAAAACGCTAGGAAGAAGAAGAAGAAAAGCTTCCTAGCGTTTTCCCCGGTTCCGCTTTGACAAGTTGTGTTCACCATTTCGACCTTGCACAAGCTAATTCAGAGACTGTAGGAAACTGTCTCCTATGTTCTATCTTTATCCTTTTCTCCGTTAAAATCGGATCCAGTCGGCGATAGTTGATCATAATCATACCGATTTTTTACTCGACTACGGCAAAGCCAAAAGGATTATGATTTTAGCAGTCTATGTATGTATGTATGTATGTATGTATGTGTGTATGTATGTATGCATGTATGTGGCCAATTTTGTTGAATGAGGTGTCTATTGATTCGTTGTAATGGTCCGGGTGACATAGGCTACATTTTATTTACGAAAAAAATCGAGAAGTAACTTTGGGCGGCTTTTTAGTTTACTTAATTAGTTTAGGTAATCACATAACAGATGGCGCCACTAGCTGCTTGCCCCGCGCTTTTGCACTCTTAATTATTATTAAATTATTAAACGTATAGTAGTCGGGTTTTAGTTTACGAACTTTATACTTGTGTAAGACCGTTTTTTGAGGAACATAGGTACTCATACGTATGTAGGTACGCATAATATCCTGCATCTGTTGCCGTCTTTTGTCGGTCGTGTGCGACAGGCGTTACGTGTGAGTTAACGCTCTCGACAACGACTGGCAGTGTTGTTATCATAAATAGTGTTAAGCCTAGATTACAAAATGCAAATGCGTCTTTACTTGTACCAGTGCATTTACATAAAACTAAGCCGTGAACCGTTTTGCGGGAGACCAACCGAATAAATTTACCTACAGTAGGGATTTTGTATCAATTGCATATTGATATTTAGATAACTACCGAGATAGAACATACATAATACATAATTATACTTACATAAGTAATGTTACACATAAGTGTGTACAAGAGTTAATTTCCTAAATATACGAGATAACACTTGAAACTAATAGATATTAATACTGACTGATTTACTGATATTAATAAATATTTTTTTTTTACTTTTACGAAGCTATAACTTAAACTACTCTTTACATAAGTAAAAATCAGCTTTGTTAAATAAAAAATCTTAGAGAAAGTTTTAATGTTACTAAAATACTCGTTCGAATTTTATATCAAAAATGATTTATGTGCTTGTTACAACTAGACAGTATAATAGATACACGTTTTACATAAATCTATTAAGTTAATTAGCTATAAAATATCCGGAGGTAGGTACTTCATTTGCATTGCTAATATAATTTTAGACAAAACCTCCGCATAGAGAAATCTATTTATAATAGAGAGAAATATCAAAAAAGTCGTTTTTGTGGCAGACGTACTGCCCCATAGAGAGTCGTTCGATGGTTAAATAAAGAATTCCTTAGAATGGTTTAAAAAAATTCACTCCCAGAGTCAGTTAACGCTTCAATTAGTAGATACAGTCGAATGACAGTTATTTAGAGTTTGAAAAAGCTGAGTTTGTAGATGAATAAAAGAATCACGTAAAATTATCGTCCGTGAACCGATTTTAGAGACAACGAATTTTTTTTAATAACCATTCGTCTAGCAGTGACACCGCGGCTCTCGGCGCGCAAACCTTTGGCGTGAACACTCCGTCCGGAAACAATACGGCAAGCTGCGAAGTGCAATCAAGAGTCCTCACCTTGTGTACACTCCTCTCATGTGCTCACGTTTGTCGCCAAAACACTGCATGCACTCCAAGCAGAAGCACAGGAAAACGAAATGAACAAACGTCGCCCTCTAACTTGCCAGTTTCTAAGCTATTGCATAGCTTCTATCGCGGGCCTTGAGCGTGGAGACCGAATGCAGAAATTCCGTAACGAAAATAACCTAACACCGAAGCCTAACACCCTCCACTTCGACCGGCACAGCCATAGAGATAATAATAATAATATAGAGGTGCCCTAATGTCCTACAGAAAATAGTGGATCGGAAAATAGCTAATTTTCATAAGATGTGTAAGAGACAACATTACATTTTTGACATAATAATAAAACAGTTTGCGGCAGACTCAAGACAAAAGATGGCCTCCCTAAAATGTATGAACATTTTAGGGAGGCCATTTTTTGTTCGTATTGTTGTAATTGCATAAGTTGATAAAAAATGCTATGCAATAGCTTTACCGCGGCAGTCCCCGAGTGGCACACGTCTTTTTTTTTTTTTGAAATTTTTGGTCTATCAGATCAGTCTGCGTCTGTCATGTGTGCGTCGTGAGTTGGGAGAGGGTCACTCCACCGAGGGACTCTTCTTAAGGTGCGTCCAGACTTGAACATTTCACCGAACCGAACAGCGAACATTTCGGCGAACTTGTTACGCTCAATGTGGACGGCGCGCTTGGAGCGCTTGAGATGGGTTACTGCGTAACAGTTCGGCGAAACTTTCGCCGAACTGTTACGCAGTAACCCATCTCAAGCGCTCCAAGCGCGCCGTCCACATTGAGCGTAACAAGTTCGCCGAAATGTTCGCTGTTCGGTTCGGTGAAATGTTCAAGTCTGGACGCACCTTTATATGCTGGCTTTATTATCCACAAGACAGCTCTTCCACTGTCGTTCTTTTGAGCCTGTTGATTCTGCATGTGGTTACTGACACTGCCAGTCTATTCACATGGCCATAACTTGCCAAGTATAAACTTTCTAAACGGACAAACTTAAATACTAGTTTGACTTACAACATTAACATAATATTAAAGTTGCATTTATATCATGTCCAGCGGGGTTATTCTGTAACTTAGTTACCAACTGAAAATAGTTGCCAATGAATTAGTTCGATATACATTCCTGCTTTACTGTGTGAAATTATGAAAACACTTTATATTTCACACAGTAAAGCAGCAATGTATATCAAACTAATTCGTTGGCAAATATTTTCAGTTGGTAACTAAGTTAGAGAATAGACCAGCAGATATCAGATGCTGACTATTAATATACCTAATAAACATTATGTTTTTTAACCCCCGACGCAAAAACAACGGGGTGTTATAAGTTTGACGTGTCTATGTCTGTGTGTGTGTGCGTGCGTGCGTGTGTACGAGGATTACATATTTTTTCACAATATGGGTATCAAATGAAAGGGCTTGACTAGCAGAAAGCACTATGCAAATCTATACTTGTTTGATAACGAAAGTAGATTCTATAAACATTGCAAGAAAAAGTAGCTTTTTAGCAAAGTAGCTTAGGTAGCAAAGGAATCCGTTTTAATTTAAAAATTGATTAGGGTCGAATTTTCCTGATTGCTAAATAAACGTAATTAAAACTTTTGGAATTAGACTGCGCCGGATTTCTTTTTTAATTTCGCCGGGGCTTTGCTAATTTCGTCAGCGCAACGGGGGATGACACTCCCTCTATTCAGAGCTTTTTATACTCGAAAAAAGAACAATGAAGGGGTAAGGTAAGGGATATTATTATCAAGAATTAAAAAATAGTAAAAAACCAATGTCTGATCCTCTGAATATTTTTGTTGAAATGAAAAGACACAACAATCTCTGGTGGATATTTCTTAAGAAAGAAGAGAAGAGAAATAGAAAAGAATTCTTTAAAAAGTAAGTCATACCGAAACTAAACTCTGCGGTTACACTATTTCAATTACAGGGACAGGACACTAAAATATAAATTCCTTGTGTAAATAAAAAGAAGCACGTTTCCAATCAAGTTAGTAAACAGTGCGGGGAGCGGGTGGTATAGAGGAGAGGGGGGGAGGGGGGTGCATAAAACGTATTACATACACAGTAACGGGCACGCAATAAAACCGTTTTACGTGTATGTAAGCCTTGATAAAACACCCCAAGGTGTCCGTTCGCCCGCTCTGGCCAGTTTAGCACCGGACACTTTATGATTCACAAATTTTCTATGAACTTAACCCGCCATACATCATTGCGGGATGTTATTATATTGATGGCGAACGTGACGAATGTATCGTACGAGCTACCTACCGCTACGTGAACACAGTCATGTGTTGTGTTGCATGTTTTCTTATTTTTCTGTTGGATCGAGATTAAAGTGATCAAAGTTCGCATACGATATGGGGAAGTCCATAGATATATTATCTTGATATACCTATGTGTGGAGTAGAACTATGATTAAGCTGCTTTTAAAAGAAAATGTTTGTATGGTCTGTTTGAACAGATTGGCGTGTTGTCCATTATTCAATTCGATTCTGAGTTGGGTAATTTCGGAAAAACTTAATCACCAAAGATCTAGAGTACCGAAGAGAAATCAGCTCTTTGTGGGTCCTAACGTCTCTACAATGAGGAATATTCTGAAGACTTGTTCGAGTTAACACCATCTTCAGTGGTTTTTATTTTCATCGGAGAAACACACATAGAACCAACTTCCAGAAACTAAAATATGGGGTACCCAAGGGGCAAATAAACAAATTCCTGAAGAGCCAGCAACGTAGAGGCAGTTCCTCTGGTGATGCAGATGTTCATGGCCAGCGATAATCACATAGCATCAACCCGTAATGGCGAGTGATGAGTGAGTAGATGTTTTTGTTTTACCTACTGGGATAATATAATTATTTTCATAAAATTGTGCAAGACTAGAAGGCATGCGTTTGCGGGGCAACATAGCCACAGGTAGGTATAACATTCACTCCTATTTCACGACATCCAATTTCTTTTTTACACCTCAAACAATAGGTGCCTATCTAAGCATACTTACTTACCTATTTCTTCATCCCACCCATATGCACTTACATTGTACGACCCGCGTATTATCATCCGTTTCACCTATTAAACAACTTTTGTACTCGTAAAAAATAAATTCAGGCCGCGCTATCGGTCCGTTTATGGTGCGTAACAAGCAATAAAATTGGGCCCCATAAAGGTCCCATCGTTTTGCGATCCGGCCCACTGTCTTGTGATGAACCCCCAGGACTTTATATTTGTCTATAAACTTTTTTATGGTTCACACACATCCTGATCTCGAGGCTCGGTCAGCGAAAGTAACTCGTAAAGCCACTGAACGGTGCACAATGAGGGTAGATATCGTATAGTTTTAAATGGTGATCTTTATCATTTGTTATGGAATACGGCTTCGCTTCTGTTTTTATAAAATAGGAGAGTAAGTAGTGTATACAATTTTTCTTGAATGAATACTCCCAAAAGCCATCTGAGTAGACACCAGCTAGAGTAACACACTAATCCGATTTAGGCGTTTTCCAATTCTCGTACTAAGTTGGTTTAGTTCGCGTGTGGCTTTTAGATGTTAAGGCATCACGGCATAACGCTCTGGCAAGTTCTGCAATAGTGTGACCTAGTCTGGTATTTCTTGCAGAAGTTAGGTACTTGCCAGTTGACATTGAACATAAGTCTCTAAATAGGCGAACTTCACTTATAAACTGACTGTAAAATTGCAGTTATGCGGCTCTATTGCAGTTGACGCATAACTGTCCCTGACGCATAACAAAGTGTCTCCTCTTTAATCGTGCAAATAGTCACTAAATTCATAGGTACAATTTGCCATGACATTTGCAAATCCTCACTGGCTATGTATAGCCGCAATTATTATCTAGTGTGAAAAGGTCGTCGCAATAATAATTCTCAATATTATAAATCTAGGTTGTTTAAATATAATCACTTATGTAGTTAGATGGTTACAGTGTTGTTACAGCATACAACAGTAGGTGTATAATCACCAAGAGTCGTCTATTAATAAATCCATTAGAATAACGTTTCTAACAGTGTATAAAGGCGCTATTAATCTTGTCTCATCACGATGGTCTGAACGCTGAGAATATCTAGGGTTGCCACCATGACGAACAATTTAAATATACATAAGTGCGTCTGTAGTCGGATTATAGATGGATAGTGCTTAGTGTAAAAAGTCTACCCTGGTGATGAAGGCATCTCACCGCTGATAAGCACCAGAGACTGGCAGATTCGGCGGGGTAGCGAGGCATTGGTGGAAGGCCTAGGGCGGCGATAGGAGTCAAGGTTATCGTCGGCTAGACACTGCAACCTACTCCCTCCGGTCGTAGCGGTTTACCGTTCCATCGGGTCCAAGGGAGTATGGTCGAGAGAGTGCATCTGTGTTTGCGCGTACACTTATGCACTTTAATATTTCCTGCGCAGTTGACTGGCTCTGTTATTTCAGGACTCTGAGAAACATCAAGTCCTTTGGCGATGGGTAGAGGTAGAGAGGCTCGGCGGTGATGCTTTCCGAGTTTTGTCTGATACCTGCACAAAGGCGGCTCAGGGAGAGTGGTCGTTCTTGCACTGCAACGGGGTGACAGTGTAGTTCGGCAGCACCCTTTGCGACAAAGCAGCTCTATTTAGAGGGGCACTGCTTTCCCCGTTTAACCGGGGAGGAGGCTAGAAAAGGTGCCTCAAAAAAGTGCTCACCCCCCTGAAGCAAGGAGGCAGTAACCACGGCTGCCTATGCATCCTTCTAGTCGTGGTCGAGATACAAAAGTAAAATTACGAACATCATCTATGACTTTCGGCGCATGGAATGTGCGCACACTCCTGGATGGGCCAAACAACTTATGCCCAGAGCGTAAAACCGCCATCGTTGCTCGGGAGCTGAAACACTATAATGTGGATGTAGCGGCACTGAGTGAAACGCATTTGGCTGATGAAGGGCAACTAGTAGAGCATGGTGGTGGCTACACATTTTACTGGAAGGGTACTGCTGCTAACGAACCCAGAAGATCTGGGGTAGGGTTTGCAGTTAAAAACGAGGTGGCAAAAAGATTGAGTGAACATCCCGTATATACATCTGATAGGGTAATTTCGTTACGACTGCATGTGAACGGGAATAACTTCTTAAACATAATCAGTGTTTACGCACCCACACTAGATAAGCCTGATGAT
This sequence comes from Melanargia galathea, assembly GCA_920104075.1. Taxonomy (NCBI): domain Eukaryota; kingdom Metazoa; phylum Arthropoda; class Insecta; order Lepidoptera; family Nymphalidae; genus Melanargia; species Melanargia galathea. The sequence continues at coordinate 7,407,991 of OV049867.1, forward strand.
ATCAAAGATAAATTTTATGATGAGGTGACTCGGGTTTTATCGAAGATTCCAGCTACCGAGCAAGTCCTGCTATTAGGAGATTTTAATGCTCGGGTGGGGCGTGACCATGAAGCATGGCCGCAAGTTCTTGGCAGACACGGCATTGGAAACATGAACAGCAATGGACTGCAGTTGCTTAGTCTGTGTGCTCAATTCGGTTTATGTATAACAAACACGTTTTTCAGGCTCCCTGCTAAATATAAGGCCACGTGGATGCATCCAAGGTCAAAACACTGGCACTTAATTGACTATGCAATAGTCCGTCATAGGGACATATCACAAGTACAAGTTACTCGAGTAGTGCGTGGAGCCAATTGCTGGTCCGATCATAGGCTAGTCGTGGCTAAATTAAGGCTACGATTGCGCTTTCCTAGTAGATGTAAGAAACCTAAGATACCACGTCTGGATCTGGAGAAACTGCGTAATCCAGACGTGCAAGAGGAATTAGTGCAGGCCATCAGTAATCATTCTTTGAGAGCTCCTCATAGCAACTGTGATGATGATTTAATAGGCAACTGGAATACTCTGATATCGAGTGTACGGGCTGCAGGATTGGAAGTACTGGGTTTGAGAACCAAAGTTCATAAAGACTGGTTTGACGACCATGACTCGACAATCTGTAACTTAATAGCCAAACATCGAGAGCTCTTGAGAAATGACAACGCAGTGTCTAATAGGGCCATCAAAGAAAGAATCAAAACCAGTTCAATAGAGGTACGAAAACATACTCGACAACTGAAAGACCAGTGGTGGCAGGAAAAGGCTCAGTATATGCAGTGGTTAAGTGACACCAATCAACTAGGTGCCTTCTTTGCTGAAGTGCGAAGTCTAGTTGGACCTCAGCATCAGACGAATGCTCCAATAAAGTCCTTGGATGGAAATTTATTAGCGAGCAAAGAGGATGTACTCAAGCGCTGGGTTGAACATTTTAATAAACTGCTGAATATCGATCGGTTAGCTGATCTAGACTACATTAAATCTCTGCCTGAATACCCTAAAGACATGTCTCTAAATAACCCGCTTACAGTCAGTGAGGTGACTATTGCTATCAAACAGCTAAGAAACAAAAAAGCTGTTGGTGTAGACGAAATTCCTGGCGAACTCTTTAAATACGGCGGAGACGAGTTGCATTCTAAAGTCTGGGAGCTCTGCTCACGCATGTGGGACGAAGAGCGGGTTCCAGAAGATTTCAAAGTGTCAAAGATTTGCACGTTATATAAAGGCAAAGGAAACCGTGCAGATTGCAACTCTTACAGGGGTATATCGCTGCTATCAGCTCCTGGAAAGATTTTTGCCAGAGTTCTCTTAAACCGCATAGCTGGAATTTCGGAAAGGATTCTTCCGGAGACCCAATTCGGGTTTCGCCCCAGTCGAGGCACCAGTGAAGCAATTTTCTCAATACGTCAAATACAAGAAAAGAGCAGAGAACAGTGTCAGCCTTTATTTCTCTGCTTTGTAGACCTTGAGAAAGCTTTTGACAGCGTGCCTCGTGAGGCTTTGTGGACGGTACTGGACAAGCTTGGATGTACGGAAAAGTTTATAAGAGCGTTACGGTTGTTACACGATAATATGAGCTGTTGTATTTCAGTTGAAGGCAACGAATCTGAGCGCTTTCCGGTGACTTGTGGAGTAAAACAGGGTTGCGTCTTAGCACCTACACTTTTCGCCTTATACTTTTTCGTAGTAGTCGACGATGCCTTAAAATGTAATGCTCAAGGTGTATCAATTCGATACCGTATAGATGGGAAGTTATACAACTTGAGGCGTCTAAGGGCCCATTCCAAAGTCTCTTACGATCTTGTCACAGAAGTCTTGTATGCAGATGATTTGTGCTTTGTAGCCGATACTTCGGATGGTCTGCAGGAGCTTGTAATGAACCTTCATAAATCATGTGTGAAGTTCGGATTAAAAATTAACATCTCTAAAACAGAAGTAATGGCAATGAACACCGTGGGTTCGGTTGAAACTCCACAAAGGGTATTGCTTGAGGATACTGAGCTCAAGCAGGTTAACAAATTTAAATATCTTGGAAGCACCTTAACATCAAAAGGGGACATAGACTCGGAGGTAACAAGTAGAATCTGTGCTGCGTCAGCAGCATTTGGTAAACTCCGAGATAAGGTATTCCAATCACACGGAATTAAGCTAAGCACTAAAGTCAAAGTGTACATGGCGATTGTATTGCCGAATCTTCTTTACTCCGCTGAGACCTGGACGCTTTATCGCAAGCATATTCGTGTTCTGGACAGGTTTCACCTCAAGTGTCTACGTGATATCCAGAACATCAGGTGGTCCGACCGTATTAGAAGCACAGAGGTGTTGCGACGGGCTAAAGTCGGAGGCATTGAGACATACCTTATGCGGCGACAATTGCGATGGTGTGGACATGTTGTGAGAATGCCCAATGAAAGGCTAGCTAAGCGCATCTTTTATTCTGAACTTAGGGACGGTAAGCGGAAACAAGGCGGTCAGTTCCTTAGGTACAAAGATGTGCAAAAGAGGCATATGACTAGGTGTAAGATCGACTCCTTTCGTTGGGAGAGTCTGGCTGAAAACCGAGGGGAATGGAGGCACTTGGTTCAGCAGAACATCACGGAATTTGAGGATAAAAGGAGGGCTGATCTGGACAATTACCGTGACCAACTCCATAGTAGACCTCTCTCCAATATAACCTATAATTATGTCAATGGTACCCTATCAGGTCCTCACTGTGCACGTTTATTCAGTGCTAAAATAGGGTACATAAGTCACATCAGGGCACATGAGCGAAGCCCTTATTCATATAATATAAACAATTAACAGAGATCCAGTCGCTGTTGCCGAACCCGGCAATGGAATACATCATCATAGATGGATAGGGTTCCATCTCCTTTCATCTTAAGAATCGGATGTGGTAACTGGATGTTATCTTAGTTACGGAGGTAGGGAAAAGACCAAATTCACACCTACAAAGCTGGTCAGTTACTGACTTGAGTCAACGTTGCTTGCCAAACGCAATAATTTAGGTAACTTGCGAAATATACCTACCTATATTACAGAATACTATTTAGAACTTACTAAAATCTCAATATCGATGCAAGAAAACGTATTTGCTGTAAGTAGCCAAAACCCAACTTTTCAGCAGAGCCAAAAAATCGATTTTTAAATTAGAAAAAAATTCATATCTTCTTAATTATCAGTGACAGAAAAATGTTTTCATTTGTACAAAGTTTTATTAAAGTAATACACTAACAATAATCAAAATATTTTTCCTTAAGTTATAACTTTATAAGAAGTACCCTAGTAGCAATTTGCGTTGGCTGTTGGTTGGGCCTCTGTCCCTAGTTTGGTTGGCCAACAGTTAGGCTTGTCATCCCTAAAAAACGTGGTTCCAACGGTTGAAAAGCGGTTGGCCCACTTGACCCGAGCCAACGACTTTCAACCAACGACTAGCCAACAACGTAGGCTAGTCGTTGCTTTTCTCATGATGGCCCAACAAAAGAATTCATACTATATACCTACGTTGGCTAGTCGTTGCTTTTCTTATAATGGCCCAACAAAAGCATTCATACTGTATACCCACGTTGGCTGGTTGTTGATTTTTTTATAATGGTCCAATGAAAAAATTCATACTGTATAACTACGTTGGCTAGTAGTTGATTTGCTTACAATGGCCCAACAAAAGAATTCCTACTGTATGCCCACGTTGGCTGGTAGTTTATTTTCTTACAATGGCCCAATGAAAAAATTCATACTGTATACCTACGTTGGATAGTAGTTGATTTGCTTACAATGGCCCAACAAAGGAATTCATACTGTATACCTACGTTGGCTGTTAGTTTACTTTCTTACAATGGCCCAATGAAAAAATTCATACTGTATACCTACGTTGGATAGTAGTTGATTTGCTTACAATGGCCCAACAAAGGAATTCATACTGTATGCCTACGTTGGCTAGTAGTTGATTTGCTTACAATGGCCAGAACGCCCTGTCCCAGCAGGTGTGGATGCAGAGTTCGTTACCCGTTTAAGTACCGAGTAAGGATTAGAATGATTTACCAACATAAGCCGGCCGATATATATACGCGGACCCGCGGTCAAATGTAGCGCGACTTAACGTATTACTAGCGCCATCTAGTTTCACAGGTCAAGTACTAAAATCGGTGTACAATGGATATTTATTTCGGCTTTATGATGAAGCAGATGTTGTAGTAGTAGTGTAGTGATAGCCTAGTGGTTAGGACGACTGACATCTAATCGGAGGTCGTGGGTTCGATCCCGGGCACGCACCTCTTAACTTTTCGGAGTTATGTGCGTTTTAAGTATTTAAATATCACTTGCTTTAACGGTGAAGGAAAACATCGTGAGGAAACCTGCACGCCTGATTGTTCTCCATAACGTTCTCAGAAGTGTGTGAAGTCTGCCAATCTGCTTGGCCAGCGTGGTAGACTATGGCCAAACCCCTTCTCACTCTGAGAGGAGACCCGTGCTCTGTAGTGAGCCGGTAATGGGTTGATCATGATGATGATGATGATGATGAGATGTTGTAGGAGTAAGTTTTTTACTTAGGTAAGTTAGTTAGTTAAGCTTTATTATGAATAGGAAGGTGTAACTTCATATCGATCAATTTTTTTTTTGTAATTTATTGTATAGAAATCTATACTAATATAATAAAGCGGAAGAGTTTGTTTGTTTGAACGCGCTAATCTCGGAAACTACTGGACCAATTTCAAAAATTCTTTCCTTGAGTGCTATAGGCTATATAATATTATGTACCACGGGTGAAGCCGGGGCGGACCGGGTGGTTGAGATGCCAACTAAGTCCCTCTGTAAGGCCAACTGCATGAAATGTTACGTTACGTCATGCAATATTGCCAACAATCTTGTAACGTTGGGCCAACCTTTGCCATAGTTGGTTTAACAACAAGGTATAATCATAATGTTGGTCCAACGTTGGCCTAACTACAGACTACAGCGTTGTAATATATGCAAATTATGTAACGTTGGGCCAACCTTCACTATAGTTGGTTGAACAACAAGGTATAATCATACTATTGGTCCAACGTTGGCCTAACTACAGACTACAGCGTTGTAATATATGCAAAATATGTAACGTTGGGTTAACGTTCGCTATAGTTGGTTGAACAACAAGGTATAATCATACTGTTGGTGCAACGTTGGCCTAACTACAGACTACAGCGTTGTAATATATGCAAATTATGTAACGTTGGGCCAACGTTCGCTATAGTTGGTTGAATAACAAGGTATAATCATACTGTTGGTGCAACGTTGGCCTAACTACAGACTACAGCGTTGTAATATATGCAAAATATGTAACGTTGTGCCAACGTTCGCTATAGTTGGTTGAACAACAAGGTATAATCATACTGTTGGCCCAACTTTGGCCTAACTACAGACTACAGCGTTGTAATATATGAAAATTATGTAACGTGGGGCCAACCTTCGCTATAGTTGGTTGAACAACAAGGTATAATCATACTGTTGGTCCAACGTTGGCCTAACTACAGACTACAGCGTTGTAATATATGCAGAATATGTAACGTTGGGCCAACGTTCGCTATAGTTGATTCAACAACAAGGTATAATCATACTGTTGGTGCAACGTTGGCCTAACTACAGACTTCGGCGTTGTAATATATGCAAAATATGTAACGTTGGGCCAACGTTCGCTATAGTTGGTTGAACAACAAGGTATAATCATACTGTTGGTGCAACGTTGGCCTAACTACAGACTACAGCGTTGTAATATATGCAAGATATGTAACGTTGGGCCAACGTTCACTATAGTTGGTTGAACAACATGGTATAATCATACTGTTGGTCCAACGTTGGCCTAACTACAGACTACAGCGTTGTAATATATGCAAATTATGTAACGTTGGGCCAACCTTAGCTATAGTTGGTTTAACCTACCTTGTTGTTTCTTATACCTTGTTGTTCAACCAACTATAGCGAAGGTTGGCCCAACGTTACATAATTTGCATATATTACAACGCTGTAGTTTGTAGTTAGGCCAACGTTGCACCAACAGTATGATTATACCTTGTTGTTCAACCAACTATAGCGAACGTTGGCCCAACGTTACATATTTTGCATATATTACAACGCCGAAGTCTGTAGTTAGGCCAACGTTGCACCAACAGTATGATTGTACCTTGTTGTTCAACCAACTATAGCGAACGTTGGCCCAACGTTACATATTTTGCATATATTACAACGCTGTAGTCTGTAGTTACGCCAACGTTGCACCAACAGTATGATTATACTTTGTTGTTCAACCAACTATAGCGAACGTTGGCCCAACGTTACATATTTTGCATATATTACAACGCTGTAGTCTGTAGTTAGGCCAACGTTGGACCAACAGTATGATTACACTTTGTTGTTCAACCAACTATAGCGAAGGTTGGCCCAACGTTACATAATTTGCATATATTACAACGCTGTAGTCTGTAGTTAGGCCAACGTTGGACCAACAGTATGATTATACCTTGTTGTTAAACCAACTATAGCGAACGTTGGCCCAACGTTACATATTTTGCATATATTACAACGCTGTAGTCTGTAGTTAGGCCAACGTTGGACCAACAGTATGATTACACTTTGTTGTTCAACCAACTATAGCGAAGGTTGGCCCAACGTTACATAATTTGCATATATTACAACGCTGTAGTCTATAGTTAGGCCAACGTTGGACCAACAGTATGATTACACTTTGTTGTTCAACCAACTATAGCGAAGGTTGGCCCAACGTTACATAATTTGCATATATTACAACGCTGTAGTCTGTAGTTAGGCCAACGTTGGACCAACAGTATGATTACACTTTGTTGTTCAACCAACTATAGCGAAGGTTGGCCCAACGTTACATAATTTGCATATATTACAACGCTGTAGTCTGTAGTTAGGCCAACGTTGGACCAACAGTATGATTACACTTTGTTGTTCAACCAACTATAGCGAAGGTTGGCCCAACGTTACATAATTTGCATATATTACAACGCTGTAGTCTGTAGTTAGGCCAACGTTGGACCAACAGTATGATTATACCTTGTTGTTAAACCAACTATGGCGAAGGTTGGCCCAACGTTACAAGATTGTTGGCAATATTGCATGACGTAACGTAACATTTCATGCAGTTGGCCTTACAGAGGGACTTAGTTGGCATCTCAACCACCATCTCCCAACATGTTACCAACCGTTGGCTACCGTTGGCAACAAACCCCCAACGAAAATTGCTACTAGGGTAGGTTCTTCGCTAATTACAGCAATTGACTAATCATTTACAGACCCGAAGAATATCGTAAGTATTTTATTATTTCTATGGAAATAGCTCAGTTCCATGTTTTGCAGACGTAAAAAATGATTCAAATATCACTTTTGCTGTGAGTAGAAAAACACCAAAGAAATGTCAAAAACACCCTTTTTAAGAACACTTACAACCATTTGAACTTGTAAATATTTCGAAAATGTTACGACTTTATAATTTTATTTCATTGTAGCGGAGACCCAGACCATTCGACGAAAAAAAATCTAATTCTGTGTTTTCAGGCTGCTTACGCAATTTTTGCTACTTACAGCAAATACGTTTTCTTGTGTCGATATTCTGCTAAACGTAAACCGCAAATGATGATAACCTCGTTTTTAGGTAGTGTATCGCATAATCGCAATTCACATTCACAGCCCTATTCGCGTATTTATAATGAACACTCGCGGAGCCTATAAGTACCTGAACGATAAAATTAATTGATAATGAGGATCTCGACGCCAGACGATTTTAAAGATGACGAATAATTTCATGATTCTGTGCTTGTGAGGGTGCTTGTGCAGCGTTAATAGAGAAGGTTAATGAATTGCTACGTTATAAAATAAATGACAATTAGAGCGGCAATACACGTCAGATTTTTTCCATCCGATCCGATCCGATCCGGCTACCGGAAGGCGTATTTTGTATGAAAGTTATACCTCCCCAATACACGTCCGATCCTACTATCGGATCGGATCGGATCGGACGTGTATTGGGGAGGTATAACTTTCATACAAAATACGCCTTCCGGTAGCCGGATCGGATCGGATCGGATGGAAAAAATCTGACGTGTATTGCCGCTCTTAGCCCTCATACGCATTAGCGGCTAACCGCGTACGCGGCTGACCGCGCGGCTAGCCGCTTTTATATTTTTATATGCAACCGCTCATTTTGTACGCACTAAACTGCGACGAAATGCTATGAAGAGGCTAGCCGCGCGGTCAGCCGCGTACGCGGTTGACCGCTAATGCGTATGAGGGCTAATAATCTAGTAGTATGGGATCCCGCTATACAACGACCTTGACCGAGATGTTTATTTGGTGAAACGTATTTTATATTTAATTTAATATGTCAATAAATATATTGTATATGGGTTGCCTAACTTTCAGTCCAGGATATGATTAATTAATAATTAAAAAAAAAAAAATAACATTTTACTGGTTTGATTAATTATTAGACAAATTCATAATGAAATAATCTTTATTTTCATTTAATTTTAAATCAATAATTAGACCGGTGCAAAATGCTAGTATCGATTTACCTGTTTACACCTGGCTACCCGAAAGTTGTGACCGGAAAAGAATAGGCATCCTAACGTGTGCATATTCTATGGGCTTCATACTTTCGATTGGTATAGAATTTGTCTAATAATCAAACCGGTGAAATGTTTAAATTTTTTAATTTTTAATTATTAATTACTTAATCATCCTGGACTGAAAGTAAGGCCCCATATGCAATATATTTATTGACATATTAAATTAAATATAAAATACGTTTCATCAAATAAACATCTCGGTGAAGGTCGTTGTATAGCGGGATCTTAGACCATAGCACGTAGGTACGTAGGTATATATGGGCGCAAGCGCCATATATCGGCAATAAGTGGAAAATATTGATAAACTATATTTTAGTTTATCGTTTAAATAATTATAAAAATGTGTGAAATAGATGAGATTGATATTCAAATAATTATTGGTAAATATTAAACCGTTATTTATCAAGGTCTAATATTAAATAGACACCGTTTTGACTCTTTGAATGTTTGATGTCTAATTTATTGTTCAATATCACCATTTACTATTGAAATAATAGTTTGCTGTTTAAATATTTATAATAAAATCTATTAGAGTTATTAACATTAACTTTAATCAAATTTAATCATTGCGAAATTTATAATAACGTTTTGTGTAATCTATGGTAGAATCTCCTGGTAGCGCCATCTGCAGGAATTATGACTGTTGGTTGGTATTATTTAAATAAACATAGTTTGTTTAAAATAAACCATTTAGAGTTACGTAAAATTCATTTAAATATTTATTTTGATTATTAAGCTATGGTTCAAGAATTATTTTACAATAATTTTATTTGTTCGTTATACAAAAGAAGTTGTATTGCTATATTTCCGTTATAACCTTGAGAGACAAATATAAAAGCAATCGAATCGTGAAAATGGCATGCATTCCTTTGTTAGATATTGCACTGAAATAAAATAAGTGATATTTGGTGTGTAATTTCACCGTGATTAGACCCTTAATGTGAAAGATCTGGCTTGGTCGCCGACAGCAGCGGTGGGATCACAGCCCCAAAAGTTTTTAAGACCTCCGGATGAGGCGTTTTTCATTGTAAAATAAGTGATGGGTCTCAAGTGTTGCGAAAGGTGTGTTGTCAGCGAGGGTAATGGATGCACTGGTCACAGGTATTTATCCTGAATTTATTTGATCTGAGTTGTTAAGAATTGAATTTTTTTATTTGCATAACCGCCAATTTATTTCCCAAATTAATATCTGTTCTAAAACATTACGGAAACGTGAAATTGAAAATAGAGGAAGTAAATATAGCGTTGCTAAAAAACCACGTGTTACATAACCTTCAAAATGTCAAGTCGTATGTTTTGAATGTAATCAGCCGGATAATTAGTCAGTGTTTCCAAGCCTAACCCTTTTTAGGCAAACAGCAATTCCAGTTCTTGTGGCAGTTTTAACAACGCTAAGGTTAATCGTAAGGGTCATTCTGAGAAAAAATAAATATGACTACCGTCAAAGCGACGAACGTAATGTTTGAAATAAAACTATCAACTAGTAATAATAATTGTTCATCTGTTAAAATGTAGCACTATGTTACTATTGGTAATAAATAGTACAGGTAAAAGTTCCACGGAATTGTAACTTGAAAAAGAAAAGATGATGTTACCTACCTACTATACAGATGATGACATACTGACAGAAGATGTAGATGTTAGATAGATTGGTAGAAATGGATGAACGAGCGGTCCCTTGATGACAAATGCATTTTGATAAATGTAAAGCCAGAATCAACCCAGGTCAGTCAGACCTTTTTGGATTCTTACCTAATTTTAACAACTCGGACAAATTGACTAATTGACCGTATGGGCAGAGGAATCAGTGGACATCGATTAACATGCGAGTGCTTCCGTTTCCTCTGTGGCAATGCTGACTCTATGTTGTGTTTGCATTGTGTTGATATGATTTATGATTTATTTTATTTCATGATGTGCAAATCTATTTTTCCCTATCCAAAACATCCCTCCTTAAACGCTGGCTGGCCACCATGCGTATCCTTAAACCTGGTCTTGGTGGCTAGATCCCAGGATGGGTGATGCCTTTTGTGTTGGCTAGATCCCAGGATGGGTGATGCCTTTTGTGTTGGCTAGATCCCAGGATGGGTGATGCCTTTTGTGTTGGCTAGATCCTATTGGTGATGCCTTGTGGGTCGGCTAGATCCCAGTTTGGGTGATGCCTTGTGGGAGGGCTAGATCCCAGTTTGGGTGATGCCTTGTCTGAAATTACGTCATAACAAACAAAAAAAAAACTGAAAATATAACTTACAATTTGTGACTTTGACTTTGACTTTGACTTAAAGACTTTGAATTTGACTGTAAAAAAAACTGCAAGGGGCACAGAATTTTAAGGGAAACAGCGCAAGGGACGCGCTGGAATCAGCATGGCCGTATGGGCGCAAGCGCCATATATCGGCAATAAGTGGAAAATATTGATAAACTATATTTTAGTTTATCGTTTAAATAATTATAAAAATGTGTGAAATAGATGAGATTGATATTCAAATAATTATTGGTAAATATTAAACCGTTATTTATCAAGGTCTAATATTAAATAGACACCGTTTTGACTCTTTGAATGTTTGATGTCTAATTTATTGTTCAATATCACCATTTACTATTGAAATAATAGTTTGCTGTTTAAATATTTATAATAAAATCTATTAGAGTTATTAACATTAACTTTAATCAAATTTAATCATTGCGAAATTTATAATAACGTTTTGTGTAATCTATGGTAGAATCTCCTGGTAGCGCCATCTGCAGGAATTATGACTGTTGGTTGGTATTATTTAAATAAACATAGTTTGTTTAAAATAAACCATTTAGAGTTACGTAAAATTCATTTAAATATTTATTTTGATTATTAAGCTATGGTTCAAGAATTATTTTACAATAATTTTATTTGTTCGTTATACAAAAGAAGTTGTATTGCTATATTTCCGTTATAACCTTGAGAGACAAATATAAAAGCAATCGAATCGTGAAAATGGCATGCATTCCTTTGTTAGATATTGCACTGAAATAAAATAAGTGATATTTGGTGTGTAATTTCACCGTGATTAGACCCTTAATGTGAAAGATCTGGCTTGGTCGCCGACATATACGTACCTCACGCCGCGCGGTCGACTATGGTAGGGGAGCCGATGATACTAAATGTGGATTTACTCGAGCGTCGTCGGGACTCGGGACCTATTACATTTTGTAGATTAGTTGACAGGAAGAATAAAAGGTTATATAAGGTTTTACATTTCAGTGGTGGGGAAAGCTTCTAGCTGCACGCTCTCGTCTTCAATAGACGATTTCTATAACTTCGGCTTGTGGAAATCGGCTGATTATATTATTTTCCCGTTATTTTTGCATCATTTCCTTCAAAATATGTAGTAGTAAGTACCTAATACTACGAAAAATATAGTTTTCGATTTTACTTGACTTCTACGTAAATGCATACGTTCGCGTGTTTTTCTTTGCTATAAACCTCACGAAGCCCGAGACCTTTCCAACGAATGCAAAACCATGGAAATCGGTTCGTGCGTTCTGGAGTTATAGCGTCAGGAAGGAAACCCCGACTTATTTTTATATAAGTAGTAGATTAGAAAATATTTTGATAGAATAATTTTCAGTTAAGTAATTTCTTAGCAAAAATATTAAAGTACCTAAGTCCTAAGTATTTCGTTTTACTTCACAAATATTGACTGATAAACGATAATGATAAGTACATATCCGTTTTAGATAGGTATAAATTGTACGATCGTAAATATAAAAAAATAGGTATAACTTTAAGTATAAGTACCTAACCAAAATATTACGGCACAATTTAGGTAGATAGACCTATAGGTACAAATATGTAAATTAGAATCTTCAAGCGCACATCCACTAATTCCGGAGAAAATACCTACTACATCTCTCAAGAAGCTCATTCGCTGTCGTTATCTCTTTTGCGAAGGTGGGATTAGATATGAATTTGAATGGCCTCGGGTAGGTACTCTATAGTGCAAATCTAAACGTTAGGGTAGGTGCACTTTGCGAGCGTTTCTCATTTTGACACAAATGTTTGAAGAAAAATCTTTGCTTATTTCTCGTAGGTGAGAACTTATTTTTCACAGACACTTTTTATTTTTTTTAATAATAAGTACCTATTACTAATTATTGTTATAACGTAACCAACATTCATATTCCATATCTGATATCATCATCATCATGATCAACCCATTACCGACTCACTACAGAGCACGGGTCTCCTCTCATAGTGAGAAGGGTTTCGGCCATAGTCTACCACGCTCGCGCTGGCCAAGCGGATTGGCAGACTTCACCAGGGGCGTAGCTACCGCCGTATATGCCGTATCAATTATACGGGGCCCCCAAGCAATGGGGGCCCCCGACGTGTGTAAGCAAAAATTAACAAAAACTTCCCAAATTGTTTATTTCAGAAATGACAAAAGTAAAAAAATGTTGTCCAAAAAGTTGTCCATAAAGGCAGAATCTTTAGAAAAACTAAAGTCATCATCAGCTATAAATGATTTAATAAATCAGTTAGCCGAAAATAAGGCAAGGAAAGTATACCTAGTTATATTTAATTTGAATTGTTTGTAAAAATTTTAGAAAAAGTGACAGATAAATAACTATGATGAATTTACTTAATATTGCTTTTAATTTTATGCAAACATTTTTTTTTTTCCTGGGGGCCCTTGCCCCCAAAAAATTTTTATACGGGGCCCCGCCAAGGTACGCTACGCCACTGGACTTCACACACCTTTGAGAACGTTATGGAGAACTCTCAGGCATGCAGGTTTCCTCACGATGTTTTCCTTCACCGTTAAAGCAAGTGATATTTAAATACTTAAAACGCACATAACTCCGAAAAGTTAGAGGTGCGTGCCCCGGGATCGAACCCACGACCTCCGATTAGAAGTCGGTCGTCCTAACCACTAGGCTATCACAGCTTTATATCTGTTAACACGATTAAAAATACTTTTAAAAAGCCCTTTTAATTGCTTTAATCGCTCGTTTAAATCAATTACATGAATGATGTACTTAGGTACCTATCTACTACCTACCAACAATGATTTCGTAAGTATGTGTAGGTACAGAATAACACACCTTGCGCACAGAATAAATAACCTTGCGCCTCAATAAAAAAGTTGTCATTGAGGTAAATAGGTACACACCTGCTTTTTAGTAGATGTTTGGCTATGAAGGACTGATAAGGACAAAAATATTATGGTTTATACGTAGGGACCAGTAGGTATATATTTAGCTAATGACCTCACTCAGTTATGTACCTACTTACCTATGTATATACCTATTATCATTTCAATACATAATAGGTGGATAAAAGATTCATTACTGCAGGGCCCACAAAGGGCTATAGCGACGCGGATGATGATGATGATGATGATGATTAAATAACATCAGAGTATTGAGAGCTATACTGACCAACCACCGCTAGATATTGATTAAAAAAAATATGAACACAGGTATATTTGAATACTAATTATAATAAGCAGATAGAAAACAACTAACTGAGGAATGTATTAATTATTCTATTCAATAATACTTAATTAATCTGTACTTATAACAAGAGATAAAGTTCGTAAACTAATACCCGACTACGCTTAGTAATTTAATTTAATATAAAATAATAATTTAGTGTGCAGAAAGCGCGGGGCAAACCGCAGCCAGTGAAACTAACTAATATTTTAGTTTAGCCGCTCGGACGTCGCTTCTCGATATTTTTCGTATATAAAATGTAGTCTATGTCAGCCGGACCATAACAAATAATTAATTGACACCTCATTATCAAAATCGGCCCAGTAGCCTCTACGGTGGAACACACAGAATCTCATACAAAAATCGGACACAAACATACATACATAGACTACTAAAATCATAACCCTTCCTTTTGGCTTTGGTCAAAATTGGTACACTGTACACTTTTTGAACGTCAATTTAAGTACAGGCAATGGTGATAATTATTTACGGAAACTTAAAACTAAAACTACGAGGGTTCCAAACGCGCCCTGGTCTGAGAAGAGAATAATTCAGCCATAAGTTACATCTATAAAGGGTGTAATCAGACATGTTGTTCAAAACGCGTCCCATAGATTCAGTACATGATTCTGGGTTCCCCAATGGTGAAATTTTTCGTCGGATTTTCCACTTTTACCTCTTTTTTTAACTGAATACTGTATAAAATCATTATTACTATCTGTTTCAATGCAATTATAAATGAAAAAGTAATTATTTCATTATTTTCACTTAAAACGGTAATGTTATCAAATTTAAGATTTTCGTCGAACAGCTGATTGCTAGCGAACTAGTGTGAATACAGGTCGTTAACCTACATTCGTACTGGCCTTGAATTTATAATGAGGCTCGCGGCGCAGTCAAAGGAAGTGCCGGGCGCGCGACGTCAAGGCCACGCTTTAACTCATAAAAGTCTCATATTGTGAATTTTGCGCGGAGCGTTGCGTGCGTTGTGATCGCGTTGTATGCAATACATTGCGCGTTCAAAAATGACAATATCTGAAACCAATCATTTCCGAGATAAATGATTTCAGTAATTTTACTTAGCAAATTAAATGCAACCTTATCTCAAAGTTTTTATTAACATGTCACTTACACCCTGTATAATTCAGCCAGGAGGCATATTATGTCTATCATATCATGCAGATACGTTGAACTCATATTTTATGTAGCCGTCGTCGTCTCAACCAATAGACGTCCACAGCTGGACATAGGTCTCTTGCAAGGATCGCCACACAACACGATCTTGTGCCGCCTGATTCCAGCGGCTAGGCTGCCCGCGACTCGCTTGAGATCGTCTGTCCATCGAGTGGGGGGGTCTACCTACGCTTCGTTTACTGGTGCGAGGTCGCCATTCAAGCACCTTTTTATGTAGCCTTCTATGCTTATTATCCATATCATATTAATATGAATATGGATAAACAATATCTTTGCAACAAAGAATTTTTCTTAAAATGCCGGATATTATTCGTTTGACTAGACGCCGCGCGCCGATAATATCTAAAGTCAGCTTGTTGCAAATATTATTAGGTACACATTCAAATACCCAGCATACAAAAGTTCGAGGTCAATGTACCAGTGGCTGGACTATGTAGATAATTTTTTTTAAATAATTATTTCTTGTTTGTGATCAAAGGATGTGGAGTCGAACCACACTATACCTACCTACGTTTCGATTAATCGCTCAACAATCTTCATGAAATCAAACAAAAACTTAATTTAATTTCATTTAATTCATTCATAAGATTAATCAAGGTTAGTTCAGGATTTTAAGTAAAACAATTATTGTATATTTTTTAAAATTTTTATTTTATTTTTATAAAGGTTTTATCGTATTTATCGTAGGTATATGTAGTGTCATTTGAAATATATTTCAATGCTAGTTAGCTTTCCAATTAGATAATGTGTAGTAGGCGATTACGTATAACAAAATATAATGGTAAAGTAAAAACAAAGTAATAATAACGAAATGCTGAGCATAAGTTTACGAGGTTCAAAAAAGCTTAAAAAAGTAACCAGTGTGTGAATACAATACAAAATTAGTGAAAGTAATGAATAATAACTAAGTATTGGGTTATTAATTGTGCATTAACTAAAATTAGGTAAATTATAATAAAATTAATCTAACATCCGAACTAAATTAAGAGCTGCTAAGCATAATTATATTCGTACTTCATAGTTGCCGTTACGGCACAATATTTGTATCTACGGAAATAATTTTATGGGTTCATTTGAACTATCTGTTAACTACGAAATGATCTTTGCCGGCGACATCGGCTGCCGTGAGAACCGCGAGAACTGTAGGCCGCGCCGTGTCGCGGGCAAAGAAGAAACTAACCGAACTAGACTCGTAAATAAAGCCTTCCATCCACTCGACCGAAGGCCGCACGAGGCAAACTCTCTCTAAAAAAATTTCCAGTCAATAACAGTCAAACAAAATTGGACTAAACAACAAGGAATTTGTACTTTGGGAGATGTGATATCATAGAGAATCGACTAGGTCCTCATCAAATGAATATTAAATACTTAATGAACATTGTATCAATAATATATAATATAAGCAATATAAAACGTAACATAATCGGAAACACTAGACAATAATATAATTCTGCTAAATAACTGAAGTATTTCAGATTCACCGTTCAGTTGCAGTGGAGCGATTTGAACTCGTTGACACCGCTGATTGGACGAACGATCTATTCGTAAGCCGATGAAGTCGACTAGAAACGGCTTCAATTAAATCAGAGGTCAGCTCGCCCGTGTCCACCACAACACTGGTGACGAGGAATTGTCTAACAATACATTATTCATCGAATAGAATGAAAAACTTTGCTAAATTTTGTACCGAGAACGTATCTAGCGTTGTATTAAAATGATATGCTTGCGAACAGCGACATTTTGGTAAAGATCACAACTGCAGGGATGCTGCCCGCTCCACAAACAAATATACCCACTACACATTCTGCTATTGATCATGTTGATCGTGTTGCTATTGATCATGTTGATCATGTTGCTATTGATCATGTTCACCGCTCGTTCGGTAGTTCTGCGTTTTATCGATACCATATTAATAATAAATGTCACAACATCAAGCCGGTATAAAAATCACTAAGCCTACTAAAACTACTACCTGCGAAAACTCTTTTAAAGAGTAAACTTACGTACTAACTTCGTAAAGTAACACAGCTCCCCGCTCAGGCGGGCGCAATATCAGGTTCCGTATAAAATATAACATGTTCTTTTACCTCCTTAGTTTTATTACAATTTTCTGAAACAACCTTAAATACTACATCATGCTTCACCAACATTACAAAATAGATAATACAACGCTCCCTACCATTATTAAATCCCATAGCATTCTCAATATTTCAATAGTTACCAAATGGAACTTGTTGTATAATGTTCTGTTCAATGCGCAATCTATTCTGTACGCATTGACTGCGAATTTACAAAAATATACGACGCAATGTATCGAATCATTTAAAAATAATATATTTTTAGTGGTAATACTTATATGTGTATCATAATATAATATTTTAGAACATTTCTTATCCGTTAAATCAAGCACTTATCGATTACACTTAAATTTAATCAATTGGCGTTTCCCTGAGCTTTTCATCCCAACATTCCTACTTCTCGAGCCATATTCCAGAAAAATTGTAAGTAAACAAGAGATTATAGTAAAACACATAATATATGACACGACCACATCCAGTATTATTAATTATTAATAGATATAATATATGTAGATAACCTACAATAGAAATAAGGGAAACATTTTTATAACATGATTATTCATTCACCCAAACATACTCTGACATAGCTTAACGCGAAATTATATACCTATTAAAATGGAGCAGAATTACTTCCAAATAATATATCCTTATGTCACGGATATTGCGAACTTAAAAGTTTATATTCTGTATCTTTTGCTGTAATAGATTCAATCGAGCGTGTAAAAATTGTAAATGGAAATCAAACGATCGTAAAAGTATCAGACAAAAACCGCACAATATAGCTGAAGATACCCTAGCTTAGACATAAAATGACCTTGTCACCGAAAGTCACATCAAGAAGCAATGTTACCCAGCCGTATCACTGATCTGTGACTGTGACTACTTCTTTTTGCGGAACTAAATCAACGGCTTTAGCTCACGTGTATTTTTGTCGGAGTATGCCCG
The DNA here is from genome assembly GCA_920104075.1 of Melanargia galathea. Taxonomy (NCBI): domain Eukaryota; kingdom Metazoa; phylum Arthropoda; class Insecta; order Lepidoptera; family Nymphalidae; genus Melanargia; species Melanargia galathea. The sequence goes on from OV049867.1 coordinate 7,426,340, forward strand.
ACTAGTTTCGAATCCATCCGGGGCCCTTAGTCATGGGCATGTTCACGCGCCGCGCCGCGTGAACATGCTCATGACTAAGGGCCCCGGATGGGTTCGAAACTATACCTGTATTGCTAATGCCCTGGAATTCTGACGTTTCATAATGTTACCAGAGATAAAACAATTCCCACAAAAAAGATAAAAAATTCAAAACTTATGCAAATACAAATCAACTGCCGCATGTAGATATGACAAATGCCTGACAGACACTTCATGGTGATAATGTCATTCGACATCCATTTTTGAATACATTTTTTCAATGTGCTTCTTTTGTTTTCTGTTGCTGTCAGTGTGCACTTTCTAGTTTCCACTCTTGGCGTTTTCTATTTTAAGGCGAAACGAATAATATATTACGCGGCATATGGCTTTTTATGATGACAGGGAATTAAAGTAGTTTGGGGTAAAATCGTACTTCGTAGATGTTATCCCTGTTCTCCATACAAATAACTCATCTGTAAATGACAATGACAGCTGTCAGAATTCCGGGGAATTAGTAATACGGGTATAGTCGGGCAAACTCCGACAAAAATACACGTGAGTTAAAGCCGTTGATTTAGTTCCGTAAAATGAATAACACTCACGACAGTTTAAACGTTAAAAAGACTACTTCTCAATGGACCGACGGGCGGTCTTACACAATACCTATTATCGCTTTGATACACGTACGAGACGAGGCTCGTTTGTCTTATAAAATTACTACATCTACGATTTCAGTAAAAAAACGTACATTTACTTGATGTTTACTTTACGAATTTATACACATTAATAGAGAAAACGTTATCACTAAATTACTCGTTACCGTTTACGAAAGTACAAAAGTATTTCTCATTACAAATTATGACACTCATACCCTGCTACACCCCGCACATTACGTAGTAAACGTTAGTCTAATTGCCACGCAATAACTTAATTATTATCTTTAACCAATTCGTAAGATTATCACCCGTTGAATCGTACTTACCACAGTTATTATTTCTTTCCATTTTAAACTTTTTGTCCCTTGAAGACTGTATCGCAAGCTTCGTTACGTTCCTTCAAATCGAGGTGTCTTTGTCATAGAGCAAACGCGTACTGAATTTATATTATATTGAATTTGGCAGTACCTACATAAAAATTGAGAAACCGTTTACTCTTAAATATAATTCTTCAGCGTCTAAAGTTGAACAGTGTATTTATATTCTATTGATCCAGTTTTTATTATTATAGTTTGTATCGCTGTGCAGTCTTTCGTGTTTGTGTACACTTGCTCTAAGACAATAGACACCCAAATTGCAATATTTCGATTAATGCTGTTAATATCACTTTTCACATTCTCATCGCATTTGTTACTTTTGGATGCAAACTCTTTTATTACTATACTGTATAATTTATATCAAAATGATTCAGACCCACTTGCACAAAATTGTTTAATGTGTTTAAGTTAAATTTTCTATATGTGTACTTTTTTGTCAACCCTGGAATGAACATGACAAAAAGTAATTATAAAAAAAATTTAACTAAATCAGATAAAGCAGTTTGGTGCAAGTGGAGAGTCACTCAAATTGATAAATGCGATGGAGTGCGATGACAAGCCTAGCTACAAAAGTTAATACAAAAGGTTAATACAACTACTAGTGTAGAAAACATCGAGTATCAAAATATAATTAACACGTTGATTTGAATCTTTCACTAACCAATGACAGCCGTATACTAACAATCAGCCAATGCGTTTGAAAATTTTGAGCTTCAAAAGTGGACGCCGGATCATAATCGATGCCTTGCCTCGCTTAGGCATTCCGAAGATTTATTGTATCTCTAGAAAATTTTAGTATATTACGTTGAAAATCAGTAACATTTCATTAATGAAACATCACTTATATAATATTTAATTGCAAATGTCCGATACAAATCCCAACATTCATGTAGCTTGAATTATGTAAACACTTTGTTCTCTGTTTTCTAACCATTTAATTCTTAACTACGCTTAGCTTTTTTTTACTCCTAGCATGCACGACCTAAGTCTTCTTATCTATCACATTTTGGGACTGTATATTTTTTTGGAAAAGACGTAAATACCTTACATTTTAATGAATTAATGCCAATCACGTATAGCTAAATTTAAATGTTATGGGGCAGGGTAGATTAAAGAGTGCAATAAGTTATACATTACGACAATGATAGTGAATTATTTGCCGATAAAAATAATAATGTTAATTTCAAATAACTATGCACAAGTAGTGCCTATGACCAGAATGTACACGATTTTATAACAATACTCGCTTGCCGCGAAAACATTAGCAATAAGTAGTAATGAAAATCAAGTGATGACTTATATATTAAATGTGATCACAAACACTCATCCCATCCATACTTTATCGTTTAAGAAAACATCTATGATCCTAAATGAGAGTTACCGTTGAAATAAGGTTAGACTAATCTAGGTTGGAAAGCAAGAGAATTAGTCCAGCACGTACTATGCCGTTGGATATCTACTGCGGTGTACTACTATGAACTACACTAATTATAGCATTCGATAGAATACAAGTTAAAATAAATATACAAGAGAACTAATACGAGATATAGTTTTATAATAAGTAACAATTTTCGATCCTAATTTACCAACGTAAAACACGATACAAGATTTCTTTAGAACCAAGATAACGGTTAGTCACTTGTTTAGTACAAACAATTGCGCTTTTCATTTAGGATTTACAGGCAACTATTACGTAAAGATTATCTAGATCACTGTTACTTTTACTTTAATATGTATTTGATTTACTTTATAAAATTTGCAAAAGTAACAAATTGTTTCTTTGTACTTTTAAGCAATTCACTAAATTACACCACACTAAATTATTCAACATGAAGAAATATCAATGTAGGTGTTCTAAATAAATTGTTATTAATTACAAAAATTTAACAAATATGTGCAAATAAACTAAGAAGTTGGCAACGTTCGTGTAATTACATATTTTATTTAAACTGAACAAATAACTAAGTGACTAAAATATGAATAATCAAAACATACTACGATTATGTATCTGTTGTATAAGAGAGTAGGAATAAGTCAAAACTATTTTATAAACGTGCCTCCCACCTAAATCTACACAACCTTCAGTTTCATATCAGATTGGTTTTCCATTTCACTACTTCAAGGAGCTTTGGTAAATAATATCTTGAGAGTAAATATGATGGAAGATTATTTTAATGATAAACCGAATTTTTAAAATAGTTCGACCTAGGAAAACTCTTAACAATATTATAGTTAAAATTATCAATAGTAAATGTACATATAATAATTCAAGTTAAAAAGATTAAATAAGATACTTAATATTATAGAAATGTAAAAAGGGGTAAATCAGTACTTTTAATCTGAAAAATAGAAATATAAGGGGGAAGATTTAATATTTTTGACTGGCAAGCAACTGTAAGAAACGCTTTCCATCATGTTTTGTACTGTGAAACTGAAAATACTACTTCTTGTATTTCAATTGAACCCTTTACACATATAATATATATATAAAGGCTAGTTTCGAAAACATATTCTTAATTTACGAGCATTCTGATGAATATATATAAATTTCTATTTAATTCTAGAGAGGTAATGTCACTCTTTATAAAATATTAATAAAAAGATCCGTATTGTTTCGGAGTACTTTAATTAACTCGTAAAGCTGGATATTTAAATTTCCAATATATCGTATTTACTTTGAATTTGTACCGGAGAGGGGGAAATGACTTGATGCTTCGAGTCACAATATTCCATTCATATATACATCTACGTTAGATGGCTCTGTATTGACTATTAAACAATATTATGTTTCTATAAAGTGTCGCTTTCAATAAATATCTCAAGTGTAATGGCACTCCACTTTTCATTTGTACATGGCCACCATCAGATGATCTGGTTCTTTTTTATTTTATATTTTCCTAAATATACCAACAACAGCTCGTTATTTTTTTTTTTAATTTTTTTTTTCAAATTTTTTTTCATTGGTTACATACATTTATATAAATGTACATTAAACTTTTAAATATAATTCTATATTCGAACGAGCAAACTTCGATAAAATTAAAATTGATTAACATATGATGTGACATTACACTTGCGCGAGATTGTTTTAAAATAATTAGGGATCTTTGATATTGTTGACATTATGTACTATCGATTTACGGCTAAACTAGACATATGCATTAATATTCATCTCAATAAACACTTCGTAAGCATCTGCGTGTAGAAAAACGGTTATTTACAATACTATACTGTGCTATCATAGTTTTCGATATAATATTCTCAATATTACAGTAACTGATAAGCGAGAGATTACAAAAATTTAAAGGTTTAGAGAGGTATTAATTACTATATACGTACAAACACACTCGACAAACTGGCTACTAGAGTCCGTCATATTTTCATTTAAAAAATACATATAAGTATATATATTTTTTCAAATAAAACGTAAAATCAATTAATTTTTTTGTTCTCCTTATTGTCTATTGTAATTGCTTTTGATTTAATAAAAAAAAAAAAAGAAATACTTTCTTCCAATTATACAAATATTGGATGAAATAATAATAGTTTGCCAGTTTGTCGCCACTCAAACCATGCCAGATGACAAGGATGACGACTGATGATGTGCGGTGATGCGGATGATAGCGTGATAGGTTATGATGCCCTAGTCCCTAAGGCTCTAAGAACTACGCAACGTGTATGAAAAAACGTATTCAGTCAAATATCATATGAACAACGGCTCCAAAACAGAGTCGCCCCCATTTTGAAACCTAGCGATTAGTTTAGTAAAAAGGTAAATGGCAGTTTTAATTTTTTTTTTTTTTTAGAATAATGCAAAAATTTTCACCTATAAAAAATTGTCAAGTCTTCATAGAATTATTGCCTACATTGTTAAACCTCTGCGTCCATGACGGATATAACGATATCCTAATATTCTTAAGCGGCTCGACCACGGGGTCTGTAACGTGCGCCGTTCCCAAAAAGCGTTCTCTCTTTGCCTAAAAATACCATAATTGGGATAGAAGCGCGCTTACAAACCCGTGGAGAAGCAGCCTAAAGCCACCGTATGCGCCTTCCGATCCGCACCACTCGGCTCCGCCACTAACCACTAAACACGCACTAGGCCTATAGAATGTTTATCACTTGTAATCACTTGCGAGTAGTAAGTATCAAATGTATCAAAAAACTTACCTAGAAAACGTTAACGTTAAACATTAATGAGTAAATGTGCATCACTTATACGCGTATTAAATGTTGAATCGCTATCCTTACAAATAAATAGACATCCATGATAATTATAAGAAAACCCTTAACCTAAAGTATAGACGTAGCCGAAAACTTTCTCGATAACAACAAAAAAATATTCATAAATAAATGCTTTCAGTGATAAGCGGACATTTTTATCTTATAAAATAATATCTGTTCCGAATATTTGAGGTTCTTTCGTTTGATATGGCACGATTCCAAAAGTTTATATATTCAATATAAAATTTATTTTTTCTGTATACAACAGCTCCGCTGATCACTGAACTTGATAACTGATGATAAAAATTACAGTGGAAACAAAACAGGTCGATAAATGTAATACACCTTACAATAAATGTAATACATAATATTGACGAGCTAATCATATTATTGGAGACACAGCAATCGCTTACAATTAAACTCCTCTACCATCGTTAAGTGAAAATATTCGTAAGTAAATGAAAATGATATTAAAGAAAATAACCTAAGAAGCTAAGATGGCATCTGTCATCGCTTCACAGACATCGTCCGCCATTTGGTGGGAGAGAAGAAAAAATCGACATAACCTACGAAAATATCGTATAACAAACACTTAAGGTTAAGTTTAAAAGTTTAAAATTTTGCTAAAATAAAACATAACTAATAAACTAAATTGAACTAAACAACACACCACTCGACGGCCTATTACATAGGGCTATCGTAACAGTATCACTGAAATCAAAGGTAAAAAAATTAATTCAAAAAACTTCTCTGACCCTCCTTCAGAAGAAATACTCACGGTATAAGGTTGAAACGAAAAAAAAAATGCAATTTCTGGTGTCGCTATTCATATATAACCTAAATCATTATTATTTTTGAAAAAATCAACATCTACCTAGTTTAATTAACAAAGTGCAGAATAAAATTAAAATAAAATCAATAGTACGATCTAAACCGATACATAAAATTATTTTCAATAATACCAACTTAATTTTAACAAAAATTATTCCTAGCGCCTCAAAGGAGGACACATATAGAGTTCGTTATCGTCGCACGGTTTCCACGAGCACGGTTTAAGCGATTTGGTTCAGGTAGTCGATGAAGTCGTTGGAGAACAACTGGAGGTTCGACGACGACTCGGCGAGGGGGACGCGCCGCGGGGCGCCGCACGTGCTCAGGGGCTGCGGGCGCTCCGCGGGCTTCGCTCGGAGCGCGGACAGGTAGCGCTCCGCGAGCGACTCCCCCAGGCTGATGGCGAGCGTCTCCGGACTGAGGCCGAGCAGAGACAGCGACTCCGTAATGCTGGCCAGAGACGGAGTGAGGAGCTTAGCGGAGTCGTCGTTCGTGATCGCGGGCGGCTCGGGCGCGCGGGACGCCATGCTCGTGTTGACGACCGGGCGCAGCGCCGGCGGGGACGCGCGCCTCGAGGGCGAGGGCGCGTGGCCCCAGGAGTCGGGGGGGGTGCCGGGGGAGGGCCCCGGCACCGCCGCGTGTTATGGCCACTGCTGGAACAGCGGGAAGACCCGTTTCGTGAAGCAGTAGGTGAGCGGCTTGACGAAGTGCGTGTCGACGACGCGGCAGTGCGGGCACGTCACCGGGTGCGAGTAGTCCGAGTAGTTGAGCCGCTGGTGCGGGTGGATCAGCGGCTTGTAGCAGTTGTTACACTGTACACAAAACAACACCTGTGAGCGTTTTCAACACAAATTTCATCTAGTTGTTGAATGAATTTTACTAACTTACTAATTAAAATGAATTGTATCCTACTGACCTTCAATCTCTCAGCGCAACAGGGCGTAGCCATGAAGATGTCATAGGAGTACATAGTGCCGAGCACGAGGGACGCGCCGTCCCACTTTTGTCCGCAGAAGCGGCAACGAATAGTGCGGTCGGGGTCGCAGCGCTCCAGGCAGCCCATGCACACGCACGTCAGGTACTGCGTGCGACCTTCCACTTTCACCTGCGTACAAAACGGGAACGGGTTAAGGAGAAGTCTCTAATCAATTATTGGAACGAAGTTCCTTATCGCGCGTTGCGAAAGGGGGCTAGACGGAAAAAATTAAGACCAAAAGTTATAATGACACTTTTTGCTATAGTCGTAAGCCGTGCGGCGTGCGCGTGTTTCTCTGTCTGTCTCTCTCTCTTATAGCAAGCAAGCCAGTTATTTTCGTTTCGTCTTTTTCTATTTCGCATTGAACAGTATGGTGTCGCGACGATTATATTTGTTGAGTGTATAAAGGTTTTTTGTACATACCTAATAAATAATAAAAAATAATAACAATAATGAACTTCGTTCAAGCTTCGTTCCAACTTCCAACCGGGTGTCCCTTAACACCTCAAGTTTTTTTACCAGTGAACAACTGTTTTTAACCCCCGACGTAAAAACGACGGAGTGATAAAACTTTGAAGTGTCTGTGTGTGTGTCTGTCTGTTCCACTGTAGCGCTCAAACGGGTGTACCGATTTGAACGCGATTTTTTGTTTGAAAGGTGAATAAGTCGGGTGTGTTCTTAGCTATGTTTGATGAAAATCGGTTCAAGATGGCCGCCGCCACAAAATGGCGGATCGCTTAATTTTTCACAACTCCCTCAATATGGGTATCAGATGAAAGGGCTTGACTAGTAGAATAGCAGTATGCAAATCCAAGATGGTCGCCACCATAAAATGACGAATGTCGGGGGTTTTTTAAACATTTAATTTATAGGTACTTGTCCAATACAGTTTTCCGTTTAACTAACACTCATTCAGTAATTAACTAACTTATAGTTGACTAAGTTCTTGAGTGGTCACAGAAAATCAGCTCTACTTTTTAACCCCCGACGAAAAAACGACGGGGTGTTATAAGTTTGACGTGTCTGTGTGTGTGTGTGTCTGTCTGTTCCCCTGTGGCGCTCAAACGGGTGGACCGATTTGAATGCGGTTTTTTTTGTTTAAAAGGTGAATTAGTCGAGAGTGTTGTTAGCTATGTTCGATGAAAATCTATCCAAGATGGCCGCCGCTACAAAATGGCAGATTAAATATTCTTTCACAACTCCCTTAATATGGGTATCAAATGAAAGGGCTTGACTAGTAGAATAGCACTATGCAAATCCAAGATGGCCGCCACCACAAAATGGCGATTGTCGGGGGTTTTTTAAATTTTTAATTTACACTTGTAGATTATGTTAATCCAGTATTTTATAAAGCAGTACAGATAAACCGTGTAAATTGCAAAGAGGATGGGAATCGTAATTCAGTACCTACCATCAAACAAACACCTAAGTACCTCCGAGCTCACATTCGCGTCGTAATTCACTGAATAAACAACGCCAGTCGAGAAGTTGGTAGCGAGTTAGAACACTCGTGTATTTTGTAGACTTAAACAAACTTTTCCAGATCTTATTTAAGTTGTAAAATTCTGCTACTTGCTACGCTTGGATATCATCTTTGTTATAAAACAAAACATAATGTTCTGTGTATCACAACAACACCATGTTCTATGATACCATCACTACCACCACTATAGCTTTTTAACGTCCCAAATAAAACAAGTATAAATTAAAAATTAAAAAAACCCCCGACATTCGCCATTTTGTGGTGGCGGCCATCTTGGATTTGCATATAGCTATTCTATTAGTCAAGCCTTTTCATTTGATACCCATATTGAGGGTGATGTGATAAAATATGTAATCCGCCATTTTGTAGCGGCGGACATCTTGGACCGATTTTCATCAAACATAGCTAACAACACTCTCGACTAATTCACCTTTCAAACAAAAAAAACCGCATTCAAATCGGTCCACCCGTTTGAGCGCCACAGGAGACCAGACAGACAGACACACACACACACACACACACACACACAGACACGTCAAACTTATAACACCCCGTCGTTTTTGCGTCGGGGGTTAAAAAAAGCCTACTAGTAGTAGCCTATTACAGTTTTTAGAGTTCGTTGAGTAAATATAATAAAATTGTAGATATATTGGCTGTGGCAGTGATTTTTAGGGTTCCGTACCCAAAGGGTAAAACGGGACCCTATTACTAAGACTCCGCTGTCCGTCTGTCTGTCTGTCCGTCTGTCACCAAGCTGTATCTCATGAGCCGTGATACTACTGGGCACAGGCCTCCTTTCTCATAGGAGAGATGGATTAAGAGATTAGACCGACCACGCTGCTCCAATGCGGGTTGGCGGGCTAGGTTACACAAAGTTCCATGATACACAATGTTTTAACTTTCTTCTTGTCAGGCCGAATACAATTTCCAAAACCATGAAATTCTTATTTAACTGCTTCATTTCCACAGCGAATCAGGGCGAAGATTTATGACTGTATTTTAAGAAACGGAATTCACAGTTGAGCAAACCTATCTAATAAATTTAAAAATACGAGCTTTGCTAATAGACCACTTTGATGGAGTAGCCCATTGTTTGTAGTAATTGTCCTCATAAACAACTTAAATAGATCTGAGTTGAATCGTTGCAACATTCACAATAAAAACTCAATACGACCGTTGCCCAATGATTATGGGATATAATTCTCTGCACTCCTTTTACCGTACTTAACTACTCCTAATGTAAAATAAGCTCCTGGCAGGAACATCACGATAAGTCGGGAGAGGAAGGCGCATATGTCCTTCTTCTCATATTCTCTAGTCTCTACAGTATAAGATCTAATAGAACTTTAACCAATCCTAAACCGAACTCCTAGTTAATATTGAATCATTGGGATATTTAAGTCATGTTTATCTTCGTTCAGATTTGCGTAATTTGGACCAGGACATTTACCTACTACCAGGTCAGGTGAAGGGTTACATTGTAGATGAATAAAAAAAGGTGTGTGTACTTATTTATGTACACACGTAAGAAGTTATATTTCTTTTCATGCAAATAATTAATTACAATCAGACAAAAGTTAAAAAAGCTGTGATAGCTTAGTGGTTAAGACGACCGACTTCTAATCGGAGGTCGTGGGTTCGATCCCGGGCACGCACCTCTAATTTTTCGGAGTTATGTGAGTTTTAAGTATTTAAATATCACTTGCTTTGACGGTGAAGGAAAACATCGTGAGGAAACCTGCATGCCTGAGAGTTCTCCATAACGTTCTCAAAGGTGTGTGAAGTCTGCCAATCCGCTTGGCCAGCGTGGTAGACTATGGCCAAAACCCTTCTCACTCTGAGAGGAGACCCGTGCTCTGTAGTGAGCCGGTAATGGGTTGATCATGATGATGATGATGAGACACAAGTTGGCGTCACAGACGGCCATGATTGTTTGCGAAGCCTCTGAAAGTCGAGAGGTTAGCGAGCAACTTCAACATGTTCGTTTTTCGCGTCACCCTGTGCGCGCGCATCATAAAAGTTCACTCTCATCATTTTTTAACCCCCGACGCAAAAACGACGGGGTGTTATAAGTTTGACGTGTCTGTGTGTGTGTGTGTGTGTGTGTGTCTGTGTCTGTTCCCCTGTGGCGCTCAAACGGGTGGACCGATTTGAGTGCGGTTTTTTTTTGTTTGAAAGGTGAATTAGTCGAGAGTGTTGTTAGCCATGTTTGATGAAAATCGATCCAAGATGGCCGCCGCTACAAAATAGCGGATTACATATTTTTCACAACTACCCTTAATATGGGTATCAAATGAAAGAGCTTGACTAGTAGAATAGCACTGTGCAAATCCAAGATGGCCGCCGCCACAAAATGGCGAATGCCGGGAGTTTTTTAAATTTTAATTTATACTTGTTCATAACGCGCCTAAAGAACTATAACTTCAAAAAGGTCACAAAAATTTTGAATCGGAATGTTAAGGTACCTCAACGGCGCTGCTCGTGTGCTGCCGCGGGCTGAGGAAGAAGGTGCCGTCCACGAGCGGGTAGCGGTCGAACACGTGCAAGGTGTCCTTGCACAGCGCGCAGGACACGCGCGGTTTGTGCTGCCCGGCCAGCGTCGACAGGATGAACAGCCGTGTGTCATCGTTGCCGTGGTTACCCTCGTCCTCGATCTAGAACAACAATGTTACTAATGGAAAAAGTGCTCAGTCGGCAAATGAATGCTTGAGGGCGAGATACCTTATAGAACTAATTCCAATAGTACAATGTAGAAGTACCTAATTAAAATATAATACACGAGAAGTTAAACACATTTATTTTTACTGTGTTATATCCACCACCACCACCACAACAGTCTTTTAACGTCCCACTGCTGCGCACAGGCCTCCTCTCTCATAGGCGAGAGGGATTTAGAGCTTAAACCCACCACGCTGCTCCAATGCGGGTTGACGGGCTTTAACGACTATTATCACATGATAGTGATAATAACCGGGACCGACTGCTTAACATGCTCTCCGAGGCACGGGGGTGAAACCAAAAACTTCCAACTCCGGGCTGGCATTGAGAATTTCTCGACAGAAATTCCTAATACCTAGCAAATTGGCCCGAGCCGGGAATCGAACCCGGGACCTTGTGATCTGCAGTTGAATACGCTAATCACTAGACCAACGAGGCAGTTATATATTGTATGCATATAAGAAAATAACACAGGGGTCGCTTGCGGCAAGCGTGGCTTCTTGGAAAAGCGCGTTTACGATTTCAATATTTTATAACCCCACATTTACATATTGCGATTAATGCATCCACCCAAGACACACCACAGCTACTCCCTCCGTAATAATCCAACCAAATGACTGCATAAAGTTGAATAATGAAAGGCTGAAAGGCAATTATGCTGAATTCGGAGTCGAAGTCAAACAAAGGCTCACGGGCGCCGCAGAGATCGATTTTGAGAACAATTCGTTCACGTACGAGCAATTTGCGAAGGCGAATAATAATGAAAGTTTAACGAGTTACTGCTGCGTCGTAGAACTTAATTAAACATATTATTATGAACTGTCAAAGCGTAATACATATTCCCCCTTTGCATAAGAAAAGACATACTATATTTATAAGGCCCCAGTATCGAATTGTCATTGATCATAACTCAATATCTATAGGAAACGCAGATCGCATATATACACTATCGGTAAATCACAGAGCGCATACCGGCATGTTTAATGTTAACATTCCTATTATTCTATTATTAGAATGACGTCGTGACACCAGGAACACATAAAACGTCTCGGCGGGAGCGTTGACCCACGCAAACAAACAATATGATTTGCAATATAGGATAGTGCAGTTTGCCAAGAGACGAGGCGAGGCGAGCCATCCGGTATTGCAAACTTAAACGCCGTGCCTGGCTCAGGGCTCAAACAATGTACCAAATTTTCAGCACGTACATCTGGATGATTAACGAATTTGCAAATTGCAATCATCTTTGTATTTATGATAAATAAATGGTCAAGCAGAACCATCTGCGGGAGACGTGTGTGATTTATTCGACCCCCCGAGTACCTGCTAGTTTAACACGCGTTCGCATATTATGATTAATAGCGGCTGTATGTCTGTCTATATTTGGTATGCTTTTATAGATACACAAACGAGTACCTAAGCAAACTTGCTGAACGATGGTAAATGATAACTGATGATCCTCATCCATGGAACAATAAACTAGCTTTATTATAATCCAACAGATATACCTACAGTGTAAAAATAGTTTCTTTATAGTAGGTACACCATTGAATTTAGCAAAATAATCCATCTTCTATAATATAATAAAACTGTAACAGATCCAATTCTGTACATTGAAGATATTTTGAAAATTTTTATTGGAGGGCAATCTATAATCGATTCTAAAGCCAAAACTGCAATTTTTTTCATTTTTGTCTGTCTGTCTGTCTGTCTGTCTGTCTGTATCTTGGCCGCGCATCACGCCGAAACTACTGAACGGATTCACATGAAACTTGGTAGGATTTGAGTTTATACTCCGAGGTAGGACATAGGATACTTTTTATCCCGAAATTCAGCACGGTTCCCTTGGGAGAGGGGATGAAAGTTAAAACGTGTATTTAGCTGTAATTCCTTAACGCGTTGTTCGATTTCACTCATTCTTTTTTTGTTAGAAAGGTAGTACTTTATTTATTGTCCCGTAAATATTTCAAGGTCATAGGTTTTTTAGTTCAGAAATGACAGCCATTACAACCCTCAGTATTGGGTTCAAATAACTTGGGACCCGGATCTTTGAACGTACGGCTTATTTTAAACTGGTGTGCGTTTAAATTTATGTTTGTCGTTCTGTCTATTTGTTCCAGCTAATCTCCGAAACGGCTGGATCGATTTTAATGGAACTTTCAATGTTATAAGGAGTAACAGGCTACATTTAGTTTAGGTACATAAAAAAATTATGGGATCCGATCCGATCCTATATAAAATCTATAAACACGCGGACGAAGTCGCGGGGGTCAGCTAGTATTCTATAAATAATTTGATTACGGTTATCTGCGGCCATTCATGCAAATCTGTTGAGATCTGACCTTTAAAAGGAATGCTTGTATCAAAACGATAATCTCCTTATAGCCCGGTAGTTATTGACAGCACAATATTGAGAAGAAAACGGTTCCTCGATTCGGGTCAGAGCGTGTTACGTTGAATCCTGCTATTATATTATCATCCCCTTCTAGACTTTTACTGGTAAAGAGTTTTATCATTGATCAGATTGTATCTTCTATCTTCATCAAGATCTTGGCTGTATAGTAATTAATTATCCAGGTGTAGCTTATATATATTTATATGTATATATACATATTTATATAGCTTATATAGTGTATATATACATGTATGTGTGTATATATAATATATATATATATATTTATATGTATATATACATATTTATAAATATGTATATATTTATAACTACGTGTAATTAATTTAGGTAAGGCTTCAGGATTCCAGCCACCTCTGTGCCAAGTCCATGTCGGTAAAACGGTTAAGCCGTTATCGTCCCTAATTTAGTTTTTTTAGTATTTCTTTATAGGTTACAGGTTTCTGATAACCAAATCTGGACTTACCAGAGATTGCAAGTGGCTGAAGTAAATTAAAGGATACTAAAGTTGTCGCCCAAGGACTAATGAGTGGCAATTAAATTGTAAGTGCCGCGTTAGTTTAGTCAGATTGCAGGTCGCGGGCGACGAACCCGGTGCGACGGAGCGTTCCAAACTTGCACAATCCACTACGTACGTACCTACTCGAACTACAAGATTGATGAGCACTCTCAGACAGTTTATTCACTCAATCCGATCACGCTTTGTGTCTGTTGCAAGTCGCCTTGAAGCAGAATGAAAATTAATACACAAACATCGTTAAACATTTTAACGTTGTTATTCTTAGTTCGAAGAACGGGTAGACGTCGGGGTTCAAAGGGATGGTGGATGGGATGGTGAACTCGCACCGGAAAGCGCAGTGTTGAAAGACCCTCACTAGTTGGACCGACGACATCAGACGAGTTGCAGGGAAACAAACGGCACAAGAACGCTGCTTGTGGGAGTCCGAATAAAAGACCTATTATCCAGCAGTAGACGTCATAGGTTATTGACGACGGCAATACCTACGTGAAAGGACGAAGGAAAGAGGAAGGAAGGAGTTGGAAAAAAGTTGATCAAGAATGTAAAGACTAAAGACTAACATTACATCATGATCATCATCATCGAAATGATGAAAGAATCTCATTCGAATGTTTGAAATAAAATCCCATAAGCATTCGTAAAAACTGAAAATCCAAAACTTCACTTTTCCCGTTTATTAATGACAATACGAATAGTGATCAATCATCATAGCGGCACAAATGAAGCAAGAGGTTTTCGAAATTCGGAGCAAAATAATTACGATTCCACCTATCCTTCAATATAATCGCGGCTTTCGTTTGTTTCGCTGTTGAAACAAACAACAAAAGCGTCAAGTGGCCGCTCTTTAAAGAGGAAACGAGAGGAACAAAGTACGCTTACGGCTTCGTTAGCCGGAGTCGACGTGCCGCAAAACGAATGTACACACATTAAAACTTCCTAAATTGAAGGTGATGTAATTATACAGATGCACGTAGAGACACTCCAGATTCTGTGAAGTTTTTTCGGCTCTAGTTATTGCAATTCAAGTATTCATTGCTATGCGCATGGTTTCAAAATGTTAAATGACTGTTTTCAAACCATTGAGATTTTTTTCTCTGACTGTACCTGATCCTATACCCTGTGTTGTCCTGGGTGTCGATTGTGGAAAAGCTGCGATCATTGCTACAATCTCAGTTGTGGTGATTGGCTGAATTTATTGTATTCTTGCTGCAACAATGTATTTAAGCCAATAGCGAGAGAGTGTCGGCCTGCGGCCAATCACGTAGTCCAAGCTACGGAGCCCTAAAAGTATCAAGGTCTGGGTAACTAAAATAAAACTGCTCAGTCCTAAGGGTGGCTTATTTTTAATTAGGGAAATGAAACTTTTCCTATTATATCCAACCGTCGTCGGCACTCAGCTCAGTGAACAGAGTACAAATAAAATTAATTTCACAAAACGGAAAAATGGAAAGCGGAAACGAGGAGAGAGATACAGCGAATTGTTAACCTAGCCCGAGCCGGATATATAAAGGTTCTATAAATAAAATTCCTTTATAAATATGAACCAGCTAGACTGTAATCTCCTTTTCTACTCGTATATTTCATGTTCCACTCAATCTAAGATAGAGCACTAACTATGGTAACTGAAATCGGATTATACAATGGTTAATTAAATACTTGGTTTAAGCAAACAATATATTGATGACTATAACGACCGTTTAATTTTCAGTCGATTATTCTGATGTAGACGCTGCATAGACTTCAATGTTATTTTTAAATAGGGCTGTTACTTTTAACCCCCGACGCAAAAACGACAGGGTGTTATAAATGTGTGTGTGTGTCTGTTTCACCGTAGCGCTCAAACGGGTGAACCGATTTTAATGCAGTTTTTTTTTGTTTGAAAGGTGAATAATTAGTCGGGAGTGTTCTTAGCTATGTTTGATGAAAATCGATCCAAGATGGTCGCCGCCACAAAATGGCGAATGTCGGGGTTTTTTTTAAATTTTTAATTTATACTTGTTAGCAATACATATATATCTATTAGGTATGCCAATTTAAATTGAAAGAAAACATCTCTTTTCCATGTAGTTTACAATATCGAAGTTAAGAAATTTTGAATTGTAACAACGATCTGAAGAACTTATTACTTTTGATGATGCGATGATAATGACAAATATAATGACTGGTGATAATTATTTAATTTAATTAATTATAAATATGGTCCTATATTAGCTGCTGGCACTCATGCCACTATATTTTGAAGATCACTTCTGTAATATTTCAACCATAAAAGGTAACATTTAGACAAATCATCAACAAAACACATTTGCGCGTTTAAACCATAGATTATATTTTTCGTTTCGTTTTGTTTCTAATGATGATGATATTTTCATAAAACTATATTTTTATGGTATGTGCTAACCCTGATGCCACCCACCCTTACAAACAATATGTCTGCCGAGGATGGTATTTGCGGTGCTCAATACATTTATTTTGATGCAAGCGTTACGTTTTGCTGAATATTTGCCATTGTCTGAAAGCTTCAGAGCGATGTTTTATCCACTCTTTGTACCAAAGATAGCATTTCAAGAAAATGAATTGTTATTCTGACGCATTCGATCGTTTTACTTAATGGAACATCGTAAACTTTATATTTTACATAACCAAAAATTCTTTGCATTATTAAACTGATAAACTAGACAACTATGATTCAATCTCTAAACGATTCTATAACTATAGACGAAACCCTCTGTTACAACAATGTTTTAAGATTATCAAAAGGTTAAACAAATACTTATTAACTATTATCTATAAGTACTCATGAGTTACAGAAGTAAATAAATTACTTGATAACAAAGAGCAGAAGTACGTATTTAGTTACATAATGGCAAACATAAACAAACACAGTGTGAGAAATTTTGTATCTCCAGAATTTAACGAGAACATTTTTGAATATCAAATCCCCGTGAATTCTCTAATTTCTTATCTCACAAATGTGAAGGATGAATGTGTGCGAAAATTCCATGTGTCGTATTCGAGTTATTTTCTCGCGTGAATTAGTCTCACGTCCCGAAGATTCCATATTCCAAGAAATAAGGACGCGCGACGCGAATTCCGCAATATTATGTATATAGTGTGTGATTGTGTTATGTGTGATTGTGTTTTAGTTTGTGAAAATTGTGTTGAAAAATGTACCATTAATAAATCAGATAGATTTCATATTTATTTTTATTTTGACAATTATACTTTAAACCAGACTAACAATGACTCTATATTTATGGCCCGAATCTAGTACATAAGCTCGACTGGTGGCTTGGCAAAGCTAACGTGGCAATGAGCGGGGCACATAGCATGGATTACTGATGTACGTTGGGAGTCCAGGCTGTGCCCAGGGTGCTCAAATGGCGACAGCGGTGTTGGTAGACCCCACTATAATGTAGTCATCATAGTGGACAGACGATACCAAACGAGTCTGTTGGACCATAGACGATAGAGATTATTACTCTTGATTCGGCAATTCTACATTAAAATAATAATAAATTAGGTGGTTTCATGGAAATTTAAAAAAATCAGGTTGCCGAACGGAAGTCAGAAGTATGATTTATTAAATATCTATCTGTAATAAAATTAAATTAGATATCCGAATTTTAATTTCGTTATATCTTAAGTATGTAATTAATTACTCTTAATTGTATTATGATCGCTTAGTCGGCTTTCAGTTTGATATTTAGAGTTCCTAATTATTATTATTATTTTATAAACTTAGAAACTTATCTCAATTTCCATGTTACTATAAATCACGCTAAGTATCATATTTTATCCCACTTCTGATGTTATGAAAAAAAAAAAAAAAACAAATCCAAAATATTTTATATACGTATCATAGAAATCTGATAAACCTGAATATCTTGTAGTCTTCTCTATATTACAACAATAAAAATATTCTCAAGATTGTCTCATTTAAACCTATAGGTAGGGATGCTGATGAGGTTTTGATGAGGTGCTCCTGGCAAATGCCATCGACGAGCCAGGACAGAACGACACTTTTATTAATGCCGATTGTTGGAACGGTCGCTTTGTTACTCAATGAATGAGGTTGTAATAAACGTCCCTAAAGAAACGGAACGCTATTTGATCAGATGCTGGAAACTTGACAATCTCAGATGATATTATGGGTCTAGATATAACCAAAGATGTTCTTCTTTATTTTTATGTGTGTATAACTAGATGATGCCCGCGACTTAGTTCGCGTGGATTTTGACCATTGGTTTCTGCGGGTTAAAAAGTAGGTTATGTCCTTCTCCAAGGTCTAGTCTATCTGTGTATCTTTCTTTAAAATCGGTTCAGCGGATTAGGCAAAAAAAGCGTAACAAACAAACAAGCTCACTTTTGTATTTATAATATTAGTTAGGATGTAAAATGTACATGGGCCGGTATTAAAACATAAAATAATAAGTTAACCAAGGTTCCATTTTATGATATTCTTACAAAGAGGTGCGTTACTTTATATCTGAACGAGGTTTCTAGTAAAGCAAAGCCTACTCCAAACTTAGTGACTAGTTCACGCTTCAGTGGTAGATACGATGGAGCTAGAAAAAATAAAATAAAGTACAGGTATTTCAATTATTTAGTTCCCAGACGGATACTTGTTAACATGAAAAACTACTTATCTTAACTACGTTTTATTGTTAGCCGTATTGTTGTGTCGGCTACTGCCATACTACCCATCCGTTCGAGTATAACATCATTAGTGCCAGTACATGATAGCGGAACACTTGCTTTGTGTATATTATTTAATGACCATGGTTTTTATGGTGTTTCGGTGTGTAAAATTTATATTATCGTAATCATGTTATGTTAATTCGTGATAATAAAAATATTAATTACTGTTTTTGTGGTGTTAATCTTCATCTATATTAAGGATGTTTTATGGGCCAAATTACATTTTAACTTTTCAAAGTCATTTATGTTGCAAGTAGAGACGGGTGGGTGCTGCTATATATTTATCCCACATATCATTTCGAAAAAGGGAATATTTAAACACAAATAGGGTGAGAATGAGACACTAGTCCAGCGGAATTACTGTCCTGAAGTGCTAACATGCGACGCACGAGAAAATTATCTCTACACTTTTTCTCGACGAATACAATAGAATTTGACGAGAAAAAGTGTAGAGTTAATTTTCTCGTGTGTCGCATGTTAGCCCTGCTGAACATGAAACGAGTGACGTCGTCAACCAATAGACGTCCACAGAATCTGTTCCTACAAAGATACTCTATGTCCATCTGTGGCACAGATGGACATAGAGTATCTTTGTAGGAACTTCCACACGCCGCGGTCTTGTGAAGCTTGAATCCAGCGGTTCCCTGCGACACTTCTGATAACGTCGGTCCACCTAGTGGGAGGTCTGCCAACACTGCGCTTTCCAGTGCGAGGTCGCCATTCCAGCACCATGGGACCCCGACGACCATCGCTTATGTGCCCCGCCTACAGTTTCGCAACCCGTTGAATGTGTATGTGACTCTGGTTCTTCTACGGATCTCCTCATTTCTGATTTGTTCGCGTAGAGAAACTCCGAACATAGCTCTCTCCATCACTGAACGACTCTGAGCTTTCTTATGAGTCCCATAGTTAGCGACCATGTGTATCTACTCTAATATTCCTTTGTTTATAGTGTGTAGATAATATAGCGCACTGAAACTTATGTACTATGAAATCTATTAAAAAAACAAAACTTCCATTAAACTACGCAAGTCATAAGAAAAAATTTACTAGTGAGATTAAAGTGAAAATGATTCAATCGTCTATTTTAAACTCGGCTATCCGCTTTATTGTCAGGAATATATCGTACGCCAGTAACAAGCTGCTTCGTCCAAAGTAAAAGACATAAATGACGCGTGTATTGATGTAGGTCAAGGTATACCTACTTGTGAGTAATTATTGCGAGTGTAAAACATGTTGTTACTTTGTTAATGTTTGTAAATATTAAAAGCATATTTGTACTAACTATATTGACTCACTACACCCTAACTACTCTTGGCAAGTTCACCCGATACCAATAGGCAAATCATTTAAAACTAGCTAAGCTTTAGGTTTAAATACTTGCAACCTTAGTAGGTTGTTAGTACAAGTTTTACTAACTAATAAACTGGCTAATCTGGATCTGACTGGATGCTGGCATCAACCAGCATTAAAGTTTTAAGATTCCGTGGAAACTCTTTGATTTCACCCTAGCCTAGGTATGTCCATCTCCGATATCCAAGCTATTTCTGAGCCGAAATTCGTCTGGGTTGGTTGTGTCAAAATGTATTTGATATCAACAGTTATCCCTAATATCAACAATTTTTATTTTCTTACACTGCACTGCAATCTTGAATATTTCCGGGATAAATTAATCTAGCCTAACTTACTTCTTGTACAATCCTCTGTGCCTGTGAAAATTCCATCAAAATCGATTCAGCCCATTCAAGCAGACAGACAAACAGACGAACCAAAATTTTAAAAACGTGTTCTTGGGTTACGGTAATACGAGTTCAATAAGAGGCTGTTATTTAGAATTCACACACAAGACACTTCAATTTTATTTATTTGAATAGACAATGCACGAAATACTCGTCCTAGGCCACATTGGGAGCGAAACGAACCTTGTGTTGCTCCCAATGTGGCCTGCGCTTTAGAATGGGGCAGCCCCGGCTATACGTATACCCGTATTACTAATTCCCCGGAATTCTGACAGCTGTCATTGTCATTTACAGATGAGTTATTTGTATAGAGAACAGGGTTAACATCTACGAAGTACGATTTTACCCCAAACTACTTTAATTCCCTGTCATCATAAAAAGCCATAATATGCCGCGTAATAATATTACTCGTTTCGCCTTAAAATAGAAAACACCAAGAGTGGAAACTAGAAAGTGCACACTGACAGCAACAGAAAACAAAAGAAGCACACTGAAAAAATGTATTCAAAAATGGATGTCGAATGACATTATCACCATGAAGTGTCTGTGAGGCATTTGTCATATCTACATGCGGCAGTTGATTTGTATTTGCATAAGTTTTGAATTTTTTATCTTTTTTGTGGGAATCGTTTCATCTCTGGTAACATTACGAAACGTCAGAATTCCAGGGAATTAGTAATACGGGTATAGTTCAGTTAAGTCATACGTACATAAATTCATTTCATAATAAATAATGAGTAAAAGAGCTGTTACGGCTTACTGAAAAATTCATAAAATTAAAAAGAGTAGCTGTGTCGTGAATCGTGATTCTTCTTTTATGCACGTTAGTGCGGTAGGTCGTTAATCATTGTTCTGGTATCGCGTGTTTGAACTACGCAGTTAGATGATTAACTAGCCCCTACAATGTGATAAGATATGACATACCTATTTGTTGTTTAACTTGAAAAACAAAACAATCAAAAATGTACCTCTAATATTAGCTTACGAGCTACATGGCACGGCGAACGCTGTGGTCTTACAACTGGAAGGTCCCGGGTTCGATTCCCGGCAGTGGACGAACATACATAGGTAATAGGTACGGCATGTTTTCGCAAAACTATTTACGTTATGCTCATACTCGTATTCTATTGTACATCATGTGGTAGTCTGTGAATCACTGTTATCACTGAACTACTAATATATTAGTCACTAGCCCAGACAAATTATATGTATATTTAGCCTTTAGGTAAGTGTATGTATTATATTTATTGTATACGTTTTGAACAATCCTACCAATTTTCAGCCAGGTGTGAATTATTGTAACCTCACCCCTATTTTTTAGTCTAATTTGACCGGTCTAAGATTTTTATTTTGTTATACTCTTCAGATAAGTATTAAAAAATTACATGAAAAACAAAAGACAGATAAGTACCTAAGTAGAAATGTACAACTGGTTGGCAAACATACGCGAATATTTTTCCTCGGTCTTTAGTGTTGGATTACGAAATTTATTTGTTTTGCACATCCATTATTAACGAGTATGTCTGCTAGCACGTAGCTCACTGTGTGTCTCACTTGCATAAATTATATCAATATTATTTTAATACCATTTCATCATTTGCAAGCCGTTCATGGTAACCGCAAACATTTTTAATTGCTTTTTGTTAACCGCAAAAGTTATTTTGCTTATTCTTGTTGAATTTATTTAAAACTATCATTATTATTCACAGACAGTGAGCACAACACAGAAAAGTCTATTTACTTGAAATGTTTGCATGGCTTATATTCTGTATTTACTAAAACCAATTAATTGTTAAATAAATTTCGTAACAAATGTAGTGCAATGTTGTGTGGCAGTTGTAAATTGTAATTATAATATCAATACCTTCATTTAAAAGAAATCGGACTTTTTTCAGTTTAAATAGGTACAGTAGATATGTAATTATAATCCATTAGAAAGAAATAGTAAAATTTAAAATATAATAGTACTAGCGGACCCGGCAGACGTCGTCCTGCCTGCTATTAGCGCCACCTACCGGGTCCAATTTCTACTTACAAACCTTCCTCTTGAATCACTCTATCTATTAAAAAAACCGCATCAAAATCCGTTGCGTAGTTTTAAAGATTTAAGCATACATAGGGACATAGGGACAGAGAAAGCGACTTTGTTTTATACTATGTAGTGATGTTATACATATATAAATAATTGATTTATATATGTATAAAGCAACATACGGATGAATTTCAGCAAGCAATGGTTAGCTTCCAGGCAAAAATATTTGAATAAATTCTATTCTATACAAGACATAAAACTTTATACAGAACATGTAAATATTTTTCTAGTATTTTATCAAGGTAGGTACGATATGATAAATAATAATTTTAAACAGTTCTTTATAAAAGACGCCTTATATCGAAGTAAGTATGGTGTCGTCAGCATAGTGATAACGAGTGTGACCACGTGCGACAGCTGAGTCAACATGGTTCGTCACATGCGGTTAACTCCTTACGAAACCACTGATACGAGCTGATGCCCCCGACTTTGTCCGCGTGTATTCATATAAATCTCATACAGATTTTCAACCCCTATCCCTTTTAGGGGTTGAATTTTCAGAAATCCTTTCTTAGCGTATTTCTAAGTCATAATACCTAATACCTGTCTGCATGCCAAACAACCCAATCCTTCCATTGGTTTGAGATGTGCGTTGATAGATCAGTCATTCAGTCAGTCACCTTTTCTTTTTATATATTTAGATTATGTACTTTGAACAAATTCAACGATCATTATTTATATTAAACATTCAAAACACGATTATGTGTATCATTTAATCGTATATATGTATATTTTTTATTACATGTGTAATTAATAAATTATTACTTACTAGCTTCTGCCCGCGGCTTCGCCCGCGTGAATTTCGGTTTTGAACAAATCCCGAGGGAATCGTGGAGTTTCGGTTCCCGTTCCCGCTCCCTTTTCCTACCTTTATACTTAAAATATCAAGCAAGGTCGCTATAGTAATCTACCTATAGCTGTAGATATAGATTTCGGGTTTTTCGAAATCCCGTGGGAACTGTGCATTTTTCCAGGATAAAAAGTAGCCTATGTGTTGCCAATGCATGCTACATAGCAAAGTATTGCAATAATGGTTTATGTGAGCGTGATTTACCTAAGAACAGTCAGCGCCCTCTGTGGCGTTTTGGAGGTCTATATCTATTTTAGTCCTACAGGAATACTTTTCCGGGATAAAGTAAAGTTTCTTTATGTGTTAAGTCAGGGCATAAGCTATCTCCATTCAAAATTTCAGCCAAATCGGTTCAGTAGTTGCGGCGGAGAAGAGGAACAAACATACACACAAACTTAATAACTTAATAACGCCTTTATAATATTAGTGTGATTGTTATTTTCCTCGCTAGAGAGCTCCGATAGCATACGCGTCTGATCGCTGCTAAATTCAAAATGCTATAGGGAGAACTTTACGCACCGCCCCGGCCGGCTGGAACCGCGCGCCGCGCGCAAAGGCTATGTCCCGCAATTTTTAAATCTGTAATATCTTCGAAAATATTCATTTAAATCATATGCTGTAAAGGGCCATATAGATCTATAATAAATCAACAATGTACTTAAGGTATTTAATTAGATAAGGATTAATGCTGTATTGGTTAAAATCGCTTCTAAAATTAGCCATTGTTTGTCGTAAAAAAGTAAATGACAAAAAATGTTATTGTGGGATATCCATAAGAGATAGACATATACCATCGCGGAGTTTTCTATAGACCTTTTCAATGTGTACAATACTTAGTACATTATATTGATAAATCTCGTAGGGTTCAGCCTGCGTTTGCAATGTAAGCGGAAAAAATGTAATTATTTACGACATCACATTAGAAACCTCAAAAATAACAGTATTTCTCCACAATTTAATGGATGTTATTATACATATAAACCTTCCTCTTGAATCACTCTATCTATTAAAAAAACCGCATCAAAATCCGTTGCGTAGTTTTAAAGATTTAAGCGTACAAAGGGACATAGGGATATAGGGATATAGGGACATAGGGACATAGGGACAGAGAAAACGACTTTGTTTTTAACCCCCGACGCAAAAACGACGTGGTGTTATAAGTTTGACGTGTCTGTGTGTGTGTGTGTGTGTATGTGTGTGTGTGTGTGTGTGTCTGTCTGTTCCCCTGTGGCGCTCAAACGGGTGGACCGATTTGAATGCAGTTTTTTTTGTTTGAAAGTTGAGTTAGTCGAGAGTGTTGTTAGCTATGTTTGATGAAAATCGATCTAAGATGGCCGCCGCTACAAAATGGCGGATTACATATTTTTTCACAACTCCCTCAATATGGGTATCAAATGAAAGGGCTTGACTAGTAGAATAGCACTATGCAAATCTAAGATGGCCGCCGCCACAAAATGGCGAATGTCGGGGGTTTTTTAAATTTTCAATTTATACTTGTATACTATGTAGTGATTACCTACATTACATATATAAATTTATTAAAAATGCATGCATAAAAATGTGGTTTTTTTTTGTTAATCAGAAATTGTTAACCTTTTGAATTTATTTAAAATACTTATTATTACGCAAAAATTTATAAATTTTATTATTTTGACTCATTTAACATTTGAAGCAGATTTAGACCTCAGCCTAGAGTTAACATGTCGATAATGAATTCATGAAGAGTATAGTTATACAATTTTATCTACGAATTTAGAATCAACACTAAAGTATTAAGATTAATCGAAGAAAGATGGGTTTGTCTCAATATAATTAAAACAACCCCGAAAAAAAAATATACCAAACCAAAGACGATTCCAATTACTTTCTATTCAATTAGCTTGTTTGATTTCTGTGAAATTGAAACCCAAGTAATATTACTATATCTAATCTAATTCTCTCGCTAAATAAACTCCGCTTTTCTGAATTAATTGGCTCGATATCTCCTATTCGAACAAGTTCAAATACTAATAATCTGATATAAGCACCGATCTATACCTATGTATCTGGAATTGTATGGAAGAGTAAAATCAGTTTAAAAACATTCATCCAACCTCTGAGTTTTTCTGTTCTTTGGTGGAATTTTGGAAACAACATTACCTCATTCAATGATATCCTATCAAGGGAGTCGAATACCGAAGCAATACCAATTAATACTTAACGATAACATGATCACTTTTCTACACATACATAGTACATACTCGATCTTGACTCTTGTAGGCTAAGTCAGAGTTGCAAAACTTTAATACATATAAGTACATCTTCCATTTCACCTTAATTTTGAAGTGTTTAATGAAAAATGCTATCGTATATATACAAGTGTAAATTGAAAATTTAAAAAACCCCCGACATTCGCCATTTAGTGGCGGCGGCCATCTTGAATTTGCAATAGTGCTATTCTACTAGTCAAGCCCTTTCATTTGATACCCATATCAAGGGAGTTGTGAAAAAATATATCATCCGCCATTTTGTAGCGGCGGCCATCTTGGACCGATTTTCATCAAACATAGCTAAGAACACTCTCGACTAATTCACCTTTCAAACAAAAAAAACCGCATTCAAATCGGTCCACCCGTTTGAGCGCCACAGGGGAACAGACACACACACACACGCACGCACGCACGCACGCACGCACGCACGCACGCACGCACGCACGCACGCACGCACGCACGCACGCACGCACGCACGCACGCACGCACGCACGCACGCACGCACGCACGCACGCACGCACGCACGCACGCACGCACGCACGCACGCACGCACGCACGCACGCACGCACGCACGCACGCACGCACGCACGCACGCACGCACGCACGCACGCACGCACGCACGCACGCACGCACGCACGCACGCACGCACGCACGCACGCACGCACGCACGCACGCACGCACGCACGCACGCACGCACGCACGCACGCACGCACGCACGCACGCACGCACGCACGCACGCACGCACGCACGCACGCACGCACGCACGCACGCACGCACGCACGCACGCACGCACGCACGCACGCACGCACGCACGCACGCACGCACGCACGCACGCACGCACGCACGCACGCACGCACGCACGCACGCACGCACGCACGCACGCACGCACGCACGCACGCACGCACGCACGCACGCACGCACGCACGCACGCACGCACGCACGCACGCACGCACGCACGCACGCACGCACGCACGCACGCACGCACGCACGCACGCACGCACGCACGCACGCACGCACGCACGCACGCACGCACGCACGCACGCACGCACGCACGCACGCACGCACGCACGCACGCACACACACACACACACACACACACACACACACACACACACACACACACACACACACACACACACACACACACACACACACACACACACACACACAGACACGTCAAACAGCAAACTTATAACACCCCGTCGTTTTTGCGTCGGGGGTTAAAAATATGGAGCTAATTTGTTTGAGCATATTATAGAGCTTATCTTTGTTTTGATTACGAAAAGGAACACAACTCTTATCACTGTTTAGACCCCCAATTTTCTGATACACTGATAAAATGTAGGTATTTAGGTCTTTAAATTATTGTTCACTTAAGATAAAAATAATATGCACATTTGCAATGTAATCGTTTTTAATTTAGGACATCAGTCCGCTCTTTTATTGGAGGCGTTATTAATTTACCATGCATAATGCATATCTAAAATAATCTATTACATACCTATTTCTAATTGGTAGTATAAAAACACTGTTATGTTATGGTTATGTTACTGAAATTAATTATTATTATTATATTATACATTCTATTTGAAAATTAACAATATATTTTCCTAATGTTACATTCCTTTGTTAAGTGAAAACAATGATTTAGGTCATGTAAGGTTAGCAAATATAGCCCAAGGGCATACTTTAAATTGTTGGTTGGTCTATTATAGCAACTTTTAAATGCTTTAATAGAAGGGAGAAGGGGTTTGTTCAAGAGTAACTTCATATTCTTTAAAAATGTAGGCAGTAAAGTAGTAAATTGACTAGACGATAGATAAAAAGCATTAACGAAAACGAAGCATGCCCGTACCCGTAATAATATGCTAAAGTAGATGCCAAATCAATTCTTATTCTGTGACTTATAAATAGAAATTAATTTATGTACAATTTTATTCACATAACCTTAAGATATTGAATGGAAGCAGGCGTTACTTTGCGGAATTCCATGATATACAATGAATATAAAATTATTTTGCTATAATCCGCTAACAGTGACAAATTTGTAGGCACAACACCACACAATCTTGTAGGCACAACACCACACAATCTTGTAGGCACAACACCACACAAATTCACCACAAAACAAACTCGACGATCGTTTCGCTCCGACACCGGAGCATCTTCAGGAGATGTCGACTTCACAACGGACGATTGCAAAGTCGCTTTGCAATCGTCCGTTGTGAAGTCGACATCTCCTGAAGATGCTCCGGTGTCGGAGCGAAACGATCGTCGAGTTTGTTTTGTGGTGAATTTGTGTGGTGTTGTGCCTACAAGATTGTGTGGTGTTGTGCCTACAAATTTGTCACTGTTAGCGGATTATAGCAAAATAATTTTATATTCATTGTATAACCTTAAGATACGTTCTTGGAATGTAAATAACATGAGTACTGTTGGTAATAAAATTAAGTAAGATTTATTAGTAATTCACCTACTATCGATCGTACAAACAATATGTTTCGATAAATAACGCCAACAAACGACACAATATAATAAACTACTGCATAATTCAAGTATAAATTAAACGAAACTATTCTCCTAGTTACCGTGCGAATGCTAATATTAGATTTGAACTGATAAATAAATCCTTCTAGTTAATGCCCGCGAATTTGTCTACATAAATGTTGTAGCAGAAATCTTTTGATTTCACGCTTTTCGTGTTCTTTTTTTTTTGACGTGGTGGAAAAGCTTTATAGCAACCCCCGTTCCTTGGGCAGAACGGGGCTTCTGTGGGACTCCCCCCCGAGTGGGGGTATACCCTAACTAAAAACCACCACCGGCTGTTCCCTCTTGCTGACTGTGCTGGAGTCTGGACGCCTGGATAACACGTTGTATACGGCCCAGGCGTCAGTCAGCCGCCCCAGCCACCAAGTTGAATAATAATATCTGAGATTTGAGTTTATTAAAATAAAATAGGAAGGGTAACAAGAGTTTTATTTTTCTGTTGCATTTTTTTTCTGTTGCAACATAAGAACTCCAATAGTTATTGAAAAATTATTCGGTACAAAATACCCATGATGACATGATATTATATTATATACCAGGAATTTCTCAATTTATTGAAGAGAGAAAATATGGTCAGGAAAAAAATATCGTTCACACGGACATTATTTTGAGCGTCTACATTCCATAGTAGCAAATTTAGTATTTAGTAATAAATACCGCATTAATTACGCCTTAAGAATTCGTTACGATATATTGTAACTAGGAGTGGCGTAGGCGAATAGATTTATTTAACAAATATCTGAAGAGCATATCGAATACATATGACAACAATAAAGTACCTAATTGCAAGTAAAAGCTCTGCCAAATAACTGCGTTTCTGCAGCTATTTGGCATAGAATATTTAGAATATTAAGCTAAAATACTATTTTGAGGCGTCGTAAAAACATAAAAACTAAGTAACTGGCTTCATGAAAGATCAGCGCTGTGCCCTAAACAGACTGAGTAAAGACTCTTTTGGGGACTAACTCATGCCCTTTACAAACTTCTGTTTCTACCCCAAATAAATAATTATTTCTTTCTTAATAATATTTGCGATGATGGAATACATAGAATACTAATAAGCTAGCACATACTTAGTTTTGTGAGATGCATATCGAAATTCCGGTCCAATAATTTTCGCAGATTTGTCCATTATTATTTGGGAGACTCCTCATTATATAACTAAACAAAAACTGAGAACAACTGATATACTAATAAAGTGAATCTACTGCGGTTTTGTGTAGCTAGTGATTTCATAATAGTGCACTTGTGTAAAACAACTTTTAAAATTAGCTTAAGATAAAGTAGATAACATATTTTATTCACAACAAGGTCATATTGAAATAAATTCATTAATAAAACTTAACAATGCAATACGGTGTTATCGCAGCGAACGATCTCGGTCAGACAACCGTTGGAAAGACATAATCGCATAAAGCACAGATAAGATCTTGAGTACCGTATAAAAAACTTGTACTTGATTACATAAAAATCTTGTAATAAATGATTTTTGAAGAGATACGCTCAACGCTGGCGTTCAATGGCGACTGTTGTAGTAAACGTACAGTATATTTTTACATAATATGATACACCTACGTTTATATACTTACAAATATTTTAATTCATAAAAGCCTGTCTCTTTGTAACGGTTAAAACGTTAAATCTATCTATATCTTCTTCTTCTTCTTCTTCTTAATAAATAAAATTGAAGTGTCTGTCTGTAATTTCGAAATAACTACCACATATTAAGCTCATATGGTTATTTGAACGATACCATAACCGAATCACACGTTTTTAAAATTTTTGTCTGTCTGTCTGTCTGTTTGAACGGGCTAATCTTCGGAACGGCTGAACCGATTTTGACGGGACTTTCACAGACAAGTAGAGGATTAACCAAGGAGTAACATAGGCTACTTTTTTAACCGACTTTCAAAAAAGGAGTTGTGTTGAAATCGGTAAGTACCTATGTTAAAAAACGCCCTGATAGGTATTTTCGCTGCGCGCGACGGCCGCGTACGCGGTGCGGCGGGCGGGTGCGGTGAAGAGGGTGCATGCTCCAATCCAATTCCAATCTCCATTTCGAACGAGGGAGCTAATGCGTGCGGATGTGTACTGCGTTTGTTGCGTGCGTTTTCGTAATTTTTATTTTGAATCGGAGATTTTGTTTTAGGGGTTATGATGTTTTTTATTTCTTTAGTTTGTTTTAGTCGTATGTATGTCGAAGGCAGGGTCACTGCCAACCGCGCCAACGGGCCAGTCAAAACTACTGAACAGATTTGGCTGCAATTTTGAATGGAGATAAAAAATTCCCTAAGTATAAAGGTTGGAAAAGGGAGCGGGAACGGGAACCAAAAATCTACTTATCCCTCAGGATTTGTGAAAAACCGAAATTCACGCGGGCGAAGCCGCGGGCAAAAGCTAGTAATCTATACTAATATAATAAAGCGGAAAAGTTTGTTTGTTTGAACGCGCTAATCTCAGGAACTATTGGACAGATTTCAAAAATTCTTTCACCGTTGGATATGTACGTGATCCTTGAGTGTTATAGGCTATATACGTACCACGGGCGAAGCCGGGGCGGACCGCTAGTAATATAATAAAGCGGAAGAGCTTGTTTGTTTGAACGCGCTAATCTCAGGAACTACTGGACCGATTTCAAAAATTCTTTCACCGTTGGATATGTACGTGATCCTTGAGTGCTATAGGTTATATATGTACCGCGAGCGAAGCCGGGGCGGACCGCTAGTATAATATAAAGTTAGAATAAATATTCAGTTTGTAAAAAAATTGATGTTTTTTTTATTTATTCACCTACAAGTTAGCCCTTGAATGTGATGTCACTTGACTAACGTGGAAGAGGTATGACAGTTATTTTTAAACCCATACCTCAGATCGGTTTCTACGCGGCAGCATAGGTGAACGCTAAGTCGCTTGGCGGCACGAATTTGCCGGTAGGTTAGTAACCATGTTTAAAGCCTCCCACCAGACCTGACCAGATTCAATTTAGAAATTATAAATTCCCAATTTGCCTTGCCGGGAATCGAACCCGGGACCACCCACTTATAAGACCACAGCACTCACCACTGGGCCAAGGAGGTCGTCAAAATAGATAAACCTATAACATGAAAATGTGGAGCACTCTGTTTCATCAAATCTGATAAGGATCAGTAACCCATACTGTATGAGTTTAACGCCAGTTGGTTAATGTATGCTCAATGTATGAAGCACATGCAAATATTAGGATAATCCGAAACTTAATCTTATCTCAAATTTAAACAAACAGATAAAATCTTTCAAAATATATTATTATCGTTAATAAAAATAACGACATGTCATGACACGTCCATGTCTTCACATGGAAAGAAAGTAAATGGGCAAAGGTTGAAAGAAGCAGAAGTTATGTTCTCACCATTCGGTACGGACCATTGCAAAAATCTGCAGGTAGGTCTGGTATATAGGTACTTTGTGTTTCAATTATAAACAGCATACTGGTATTTAAATTCGATTATTCTTTATTGTACTCCTTATTGTTTCGTAACTCTTATATTTTTGGTTTTTAAAAATTAAAACACATTTTTTTGCAGGCGGTAACTATGTGATAGATATGCGAGTTATGAATTGCCTTGCAGGATGGTATTCTTAATTGTACACACACATAGTACGCTGTCGCGTTATTATATGCAGCAATACATAATTGTATTATTAAAACGGCAAATCAACAGTAGGCACTAAAAGCTTGACGATGAGAAATGTAATGAAATGGAACTGTGATAACATTATCAGTTCCGATACGGGTATAAACCGACCACGCAATGATAACCCTGCACTTAGTTGTGTCACCTCCACGCTGGTTATCAACCATGTTTTGCAAAGTTGCCAACATACAGCCTTGTGAGTTATCGGTGGAACGAAAATAAAAGTGACAATAATGATAAAGTGAAAATAAACAAAGCAAGTATAATAAATAAATAAGCTATAATCGATTATTATCAACGAGCTTATTATAATTCTAAGTAGAACCAAGTAATAAGGCACTTTTTATATCCGTCCCCAATCCCCATGTTAAAAGGTTAACAGATAGACAAACACACTTTCGTGACATTCGTGTGGACTATCTAATCTAAATATATATTTGTACATATATAAAAGGAAAAGGTGAGTTGACTGACTGATCTATCAACGCACAGTTGAAACCACTAGACCGATCAGGCTGAAATTTGGCATACAGATAGATACACGACGTAGGCATCCGCTAAGAAAGGATTTTTGAAAATTCAATCCCTAAGGGGGTTAAACAGGGATTGAAAGTTAAAAAGTCTCTAGTCAGGCTCTACCCGTACAAGATTAGAATAACGAATAACGAACAAAAATATGTTGCCCTTATAAACACAATTGAGTAATTGACTCGCTGTTAAAGGTTCACATCATACAAACCATTTGCTATCTTCATCGGACAATCTCCTGTTTTTTTTACATATCAATGCGAGTCTTTAATGTGACATTGGAAAAATATTTGTATTGGCATGAGTGGAGATAAAAAAATAGTGTTAAGAAAACATTGTATGCAAATTGTTTCTCTTTGTATGCAAAATATCGGGTAGACTGTAGAGTAACTCGTGAATGTAGTGCGTGTTCTTTAGACTTATTAATCGTACACGACTCTAATTAATCACTCCTGGTAATAGTCTTTCATATTGTATGATCACCTCATTTATCCTTACCTACGTTTCACGTTGAAAAAATTCATTCATCTAAAACAAAAGCGACCGTACAAAAAAGGCAGATTCATTTGCGTGTTCAATTGGTATTTTGTGTTTGTGCAATAGTGGTAACGAAGCGATTCAGAGCTGCGTCGAGTTCTGTGTGCATTTGCATTTCACCGTAGGCCCAGTGTTGCAACTGTCATTGACTGCAATAGTTTTGTTGCACGTAGCTATTCGCGTTTTGAATCGACAAGTTGTAAGAGCCTAGTCTCAACTCTCATGAATTAATCTTGACGTATTCCTTATATGTTTGTTGCTATTTAATATGAAGTATAAACCTATAACTGCCTCGTTGGTCTAATGGTTAACATGCAGATCACGAGGTCCCGGGTTCGGGTCTGTCAAATAATTGCTAGGTATTGGGTTTTTCGGTCAAGAAGTTCTCAGTGCCAGCCCGGAGTTGAAAGTTGGCGCTGTTTAACCCCCGTGCCTCGGAGAGCACGTTAAGCAGTCGGTCCCGGTTATTATCTGTATCACTATCATGTGACAATAGTCGTTAAAAGCCCGCTAACTCGCATCGTGGCGGGTGTATAAGCTCTAAATCTCTCTACTATGAGAGAGGAGGCCGGTGCCCAGCAGTGGGACATTAAATGCACAGCAATGGGCTTGAATCACAGCTGGGGATCACTGATGAACTTTGGGGGTGCTGGGATGGATATTCCTCAGGAACGAAACGGAGACAGCAACTGGATACAAATAGAGCAAGACCGCTGAGTGCGGAAATCCGTTTCAAGACGCCTGTCTAGTGTATTTCAATCGGTTGCGATGACAACGAAATTATAGTGTTATAGTTAAGTTGTTACAAATTTCTATACTTAGTTGCGTACACTTAGTATGATAAATTGTGTTTTTCCACGGAACGGTTACGCGAGGTGTACAATTTGTCACACAAATATTTTACGCAGATGTTCGCGAGTGAAGGTATCACAAGACTTAGCAGCCAGAATAAAACACATATGGGACATATTGTGTTTCTCATTGAAAACCCCACTGGAAAGACGCAAGAAAGCGCTGTCTTAGGTAAGTAGATACATACTGATTGTGCTTGGTCTATAGTCCTGCCGATTCGAGTTTATAATACCTATGTATAAAATGCATGCTGCGTGAATGGGAGCGTAAAAAACTTCAACATAAAACCTCTTTAGACACGTTGAAGTGGTTAAAATTATTATGCACCCTTCTGTCTGAATGCTAATGCAAATTGTGTCGACAGCAGACGTATCTAGAAACTATTTTTTGTCTAACTAAAATGAAAACTTCATTACAACGAGCGGCATATGCTGAAGAGATAAGTCCATCGCGTGTGTTTTATTTTTTACTAGCTGATGCCCGCGACTTCGTCCGTGTGGATTTTGACTGTTGGGTTTTCCGGGATAAAAAGTAGCAAATGTCCTTCTCCAAGATCTAGTCTATCTCTGTACCAAATTTCGTTAAAATCGGTTCAGAAGTTTAGGTGTGATAGCGTAACAAATGAACAAACAAACTCACTATCGCATTTTTAATATTAGATAGGATTTTTAAAAATCATATTAATGGAAACCATGACCAATACACACCCATGACCCATCTCCTCCAATAAAAAAGGAGCAATCTCCTGCAATTTTAAAACGAGCGAAATTTTAACCTATGATTTTTTGAATCATACCGATTGCGCCACTTTAATAATAATGAAATGATAACGCAAAGTCCTGAACTTCAGGATTCGATTTGTACTTATTATGGAAATCTCGAGTTTCAAACTTACAACATAAAGTTTTAATTACCATCTTTCGGCCACTTGTTTCGGTCTCCTATACCGATAAAAAATAGACATACATCATTATCGCGAAAAATATTCTTAATTACAATTTTTTAATTTGATCTTTTGACATACATTTTATAGAGCTTGCCCAACAACAAAAAGGCGCACTTAAACAAAACAAACGTATCTTATCTGCGCGCTTATGTAATTATTTACTTGTGGCATTACTATCAAATATTGTTTACGTATTAAAATTTAAATATAAAGTGACGATGTTATCTTACGCCTATGCGATAAAAGATAAGGAAGATTTAAATATTATAAATCATATAAGAATAATAATAAAAAATAGAAAAATAAAGTTTGTATAAACTGCATATTAAGATGCCACTTGGATGCAGTACAATGATCCTTACAGCATTCTGTAAAGGCGCCTCTACACGTTGGCCAACATGATGGCGGATATGTTGGAAGGTGTTGGGCGAGGAGTTTGTGTTCGCGTCCACACGTTGGAAGGTCCACAGTATGCTCCGGGCCAACCTGCGGGCCAACTTGCGGGCCATCGTTCCAATACCTTCCAACTCCCGCTCTACACGTTGGCCCAACATATTGGGCCATAAGATGGGCCAGCATGTTGGCGAACGTGTGGATGAGCAGTAACAGATGACTGGCGCGTTGGCGCGGTTGGCAGTGACCCCGCCAGCCGCTCTACGATTTCAGTTTGATTCCCGCCCCGAGCTGTATATATTTATGTAAATATATAACTATAATATATATTCTGTATTATGTGGCTGTTAGTAGGTAGGAGAGAGCCCAACATTATTATGATAATAGGTTTCAAGTAGCAAAATGTCACATTTCATACGAAAAATACTTTCAAAACAACTAATTAGTTTCCTTTCTCTGTAAAAAAGAGCTCAAGATATTTCCGTCACGATTTGATAGTCACATTATATTGTTATGTTATTTATAGAAAATAATGATTTAATAGGTTGTTTATATAGGTACAGTATTATAAATATTTACATATTGCTACAATATTCATTTAAATTCTCTCATACTTAATAAATAGATTCAGTAGTCACGATAATGGAGCTCGCCGTCTACAGCGCGGTAATCTATTTATAGTTGCATTTTATATCTATACTAATAAATAAAATTGAAGTGTCTGTCTGTAATATCGAAATAACTACCTCATATTAAGCTCATATGGTTATTTGAACGCTACCATAACCGAATCACACGTTTTTAAAATTTTTGTCTGTCTGTCTGTCTGTCTGTCTGTCTGTCTGTCTGTTTGAACGGGCTAATCTTCGGAACGGCTGAACCGATTTTGACGGGACCTTCACATACAAGTAGAGAATTAACCAGGGAGTAACATAGGCTACTTTTTTAACCGACTTTCAAAAAAGGAGGAGTTGTGTTTTTCTACCTATGTACACCGATATCTCCGAGATTTCTGAACCGATTTGCGTAATTTTTTTTTTTAATCGATAGAGAAACATTGCGACCCTGTTCTATAAAAAAATTGGATTCCAACTCCTCAATCCTGATGCTGTAGGGGACCTAATCCCCAAAACTAATGGATTTTAGAAACTTTCGGTTATTTACATTGATATTGGGGGTACCAATTAAGGACTTTATCGTTGAATGAACTCGAGTAGGTACATATCCAACTCCTCAACCCTGATGCTGTAAGGAATTGTATTCCGAAATCGTGGGGATCCCACGGGATTTTTCCGTTTTGGGGACGGGTTTCTACAGATAAGCTACTTTTTGTTCTGGAAAATCGAAAGTTCCCACGGGATTTTTAAAAACCTAAATCCACACGGGCGAAGCCGTGGGCATCATCTAGTTAAATAAATAATATGGTATGGCGCCTAGTTGAAACAGACTTTTATCTCGACTATTGAGTACGCATAATGTAAACAATTAAAGGTACAGTTGATGAATGGTGATATTAAAATCTGTATGTAGGTACGTTGAATAAACTTGATGTCAAATAGCAAAATGAAAATAGTGCGGTGAGAATGGGGGATTGAATTTTAATTAGAATGCTATTGAAATGGACAGATGAATTTGATTTAGCTTTAACTTTGTCGAATAGTAATTTATTAATCAAATGGTTTATTTGCCAAATCAACAAAGCCTCTATTTTCGATTTGTATTGAAACATAATGTGTTACTTTAGCTAAAAGGATCAGAATTCCTAGCTAGGTAGGTACCTACCTATAAGTAATTTGTCTAATTAATGTCGATCGAGTGTCGAGACTTGTTATAGATGTTCTTTTGATGCAGTGATTTGATTAGTTGATGCGCTGGTGTGATTATTCACACCAGCGCTGGGCAAATGAAATAACACAGCTTGAATATAAATAAAATAAGAATGAAATAATATGACTTTTTAAAAAAATGTTTTTTAAAAAATTAGTTTTGTTAGAAAAAACCATACCAGAGTACCTACTATGCGAGAGTAAAATATTAGCACAGAAAGATAGTACGTACAATACCTTTAAATTAAAAAAAAAAAATGTTTTGTCACTTGACATAAAGTAAAAAAGTGACAAAACTTACGTTTAGGTTAGGCTATCTAACACTTATCAGAAGATGGTGAAATAGGCCATTAATTTTCTAGTCAAATATGAAACCTACGTTATTGTAAACATCGAGTAAAAAATAATACTAAAACTATTTTTGCCGCTAATTACACATGCGTCGGTAACACAAGTGTCATATAGATAGAGGATAACGGCCCTTCAAGGCGAACATAATAAACAAACACCAAGGGCGACAACGGTTGCACCCTTCTAACACTATAGGCTAGTCATTTGTTAGGCGGAGAACTTGTGTGCTCTACCGTACGGCCCTTACGCAACACGTTAGAAGTTGGTCCAGCACGCCCTAATAAAATATCATAACTTTGCTATATAAGTAAGCGTAACAGAAAAAAACTTGATTACATATTTTTAGACTTATAGAGCGTTGTTTAGGGTTGGGCTTTTTAACAATTTAACCGTTTGGGTTTATTTTAAATTTAATTGCAAAAACATAGAGAGTTATAAGTGTAAGTTGCACAATAGATAGTGCAGCTTTTGTTAAAAATGTATTTGTTTGCTTGGAAATGGCTCTATTACAATATAGATAAAATATCTATTACCTAATAATAATAATCCATGGTAAAGCGGACGATATATAGCCCCCGGCACGTAAGTCGAGCGGTGACCTTCAAGTGCGCGCAGCGTCGTACGAGTGAGCGGGACACAATACGATCGGAGAGCCAATCAGCTCTTACGAGGCATCCGCGAGAGCTAATCAGTGCTTACGAACGATCCCCACGCCCTCCCCGCGACCCCCTCACACCCCTATTTATCTCATTTTCGACTTCTGCGCATTGAAGGTCATCGCTCGACTTATTTGCCGTGACTTGTACAATGACGTAACTATTTGTATCAATACAAAACAGTTTAGTTTCACATTAGGTATATTAATTTAAATAATATTTGGAAGACGCACGACGTCTCACCACAAAATTAATCACAAATTGCTTACCCACTTAACCATATGATACTAATATCACACGAGTCTAATATGATCAATATAATATACTCTTGGCAGCAAATAAATCTAAAGAAGGACCGTTTTTTCATAGAAAACTGTAATGAATAATGACGAAACCTACTAATTTGGCGTAGGTATTTACAAGACTTATGAAATAAGTTTTGTAGTTTTTTTACATTAAATTCTATTGGAATTATTCAAAATTGGAATCCGGAATTATCTTGAAATGTTTTGACAAAAAAATATTATTTGATGTATTTGATAGTACGGGCAGTAGCCAGTAGGTACTAGGTACCCCATAATATCATCATCATCATCATCAGCCTGTGGACGTCCACTGTTGGACATAGGCCTTCCCAAAGAACGCCACCACACCCGGTCCTCAGCTTTCCTCATCCAGCCACTTCCCGCCAGCCTCTTTATATCGTCGGTCCATCGTGCTGGAGGGCGTCCCACACTACGCTTGCTTAAACGCGGTCTCCACTCAAGGACTTTCCGGTTCCAACGACCATCGCCTCTACGACAGGCATGACCTGCCCACTGCCACTTCAGCTTGCTAATAGTTTGGGCTATGTCAGTGACCCTGGTTCTCCTGCGGATCTCCTCATTTCGGATCTTATCCCTCAGGGAAACTCCTAACATAGCCCTCTCCATAGCTCGCTGAGCGACTTTGAATTTATGAACAAGGCCGTTTGTCAGCGTCCACGTTTCAGCACCATAGGTGAGGACGGGAAGAACACACTGGTTAAAGACTTTCGTCTTCAGGCACTGAGGAATTGACGATGAGAAGACTTGACTCAATTTCCCAAAAGCTGCCCAACCTAGCCGAATTCTTCTGTTGGCTTCCTCGTCGAAATTGCTTCTACCTAATTGAATTATTTGGCCAAGGTAATTGTATTGTGAAACAATTTCGATGCCAACATTTTCGACGCTTATCGGTGACGGGACAACGTGTTGATTGAACATTATCTTCGTTTTGTCGAAGTTTATCCCGAGACCGACACGTCTGGAAGAATGGCTTAGGTTACTCAGCATCTCCTCGAGATCTTGCGGAGTTTCTGCTAGAATAACCACGTCATCAGCGAACAACCCCATAATATACAAGTAGGTATAAAGTTCGTAAACTAAAACCCGACTACGCTTAATAATTTAATAATAATTTAGTGTGCAGAAAGCGCGGGGCAAGCAGCTAGTGGCGCCATCTGTTATATTTATCTGAAACTAATTTAATAATCTAGAAAGCCACGCGAAGGTCACTTCTCGATTTTTTTGTAAATAAAATGTAGCCTATGTCACCCGTATCATAAAAACGAATCAATAGACACCTCATTCATCAAAATCGGTCCATTAGTTTAGGCGCTACGGTGGTACACACAGAATCTCATACAAAAATCGGTCACAAACATACCACCATACATACATAGACTGCTAAAATCATAACCCTTCCTTTTACCTTTGCCGTAGTCGGGTAAAAATAGATATTCATTCATAAAGTGGAACAGACGTGAGACGAGGAGTCTGAGGAAGGTGGTATTGTAAATAGATGCTATGTAGGCGTATAAGAAGTGTGTAAGTAAACTGTACCGGTAAATATCGTATTAGAGTCTGACAGATGTTCGAGGTTACAATCATTCATCTAATACTATAATTCAAATGTGTTCCACTTATCTCGCCAACATCCGGAGTTTCGAGTAGCAGCTCGTAAACATTCTACTATACTAGGTACTTATAACAATTAATAGTGAAAACAAACTTATTAAAGGTTTGTACTTACTAACGGAATCCAGGTACTTTAGAACACGTAATTACATTTCCATTTTGAAACTGATATAGCAAAAACATTACTGCATTCATGCTAGCATGCCATTCGTAAAATTTAAATAATTACTATAATTATTTTTTAACAAAAAGCTGTCTGTGTCAACCCTAATGAACGAGTCAATCACACGTCTCTTTAGCATAATCTCGATTCAACATTCTGCGAGTGATAAATAGGTGTGGTGTCACGTTAAAACACGTTAAAATAAATAGTATTTGAAAGCTTCAACTACTATAAAGTGATCCTACTACCTAGTTCAGGAGCAGGTATTCTTAATCTAGACGCACGATAGTGCGTCCGGCAAGTTCCGGCCTTTGAATAAAATATATTCCAAGTAGAATCAGCAACGATCTTCCGTTGATAAGGAACATTGCGTACAAGTAGAGGATTTCGATAGACAGACCTCTTAGGTAATAAGCAAAAGCTATGAAGAAAATTAGGTTACACATAGGATACACAATAGATAGTTACACAAAAGATATGAAGAAAATTAGGTTACACATAGGTACATATCTAGTTTTATTTTTGAATAAGAAATAATAAAGAAAATAAATAAGAATAAGAGCCAAACGTGAAGCGATAACTTTAGGTGTATTCCTATAGGTAGATATTCGGTGTGACGGAATTAAAAACAAACGTATTTGAAAATGTTTAGGTAAACTTTGGATACTTTGCGTCTCTTGAGGCATTTGCTGATTGGAATTGAAGAATTAACCAAGAAAGTCTTAAGCACAAATTAGACGGTGCCCCGTTCATCGTTAATTTTTGCAATGAAAGATGCACGATACGATATTTGATATGGCAAAGTGCCTGTGAACGATGAATAATCGG
Source organism: Melanargia galathea (assembly GCA_920104075.1). NCBI lineage: Eukaryota > Metazoa > Arthropoda > Insecta > Lepidoptera > Nymphalidae > Melanargia > Melanargia galathea. Next base: position 7,467,422 of record OV049867.1, read on the forward strand.
TGTTTAGACGGTTCATTTTCGATGATTCATCGATGAAGCCTCGAAAATGAAAGCAACAATCTCGAAAAATGAACCGTCTAATTTGGGCTTCACGGTTGTGCTAGGTAGGTCTAAGTGCCGAATAATATCGCATTTCGTCGCTGCGTCAGCGTTGAAACCGAGATTGGGTTTAGAGAATATCAACCGAGTTCACACCTTCTCTGCGAACCAATCTGCGGTTCGTAATTAGTAATTACATTGTACGCTGGCACGTGTGCACTTTACACGTAATTGTTATCGATTTCACGGGTAATACTCAAATGAGTAAGCTGTAGAGTAAGTATTGAAGTTTTTATCTCGTCGCACACATCGGTGATCGGACCGTGTGTTTACAATAATGCCCGGTTACATAACACTTCGGATTATTGTGGTACAATGACCGATAGAAATCGGAGGGCGTAGTTTGCCTTGCGAGCGCCGCATACAGCAAGCAGGTTTCCAACTAGCTGTACAAACACTGAGGCAAGTAGGTAGGTAATGTTTATATAGCATAGGTTCTTAGGTCGAAGGGAGTGGCAATTAGGTAGATAAATAGAATACTCTATAATGTAAATTATACATCAGATTTGCATAATACTGGAATAAAAAAGATAAACTTCAAAGATTAAACTAGAATAGACTGCTGTTAATAAAAAGCTGTGATAGCCTAGTGGTTAGGACGACCGACTTCTAATCAGAGGTCGTGGGTTGAATTCCGGGCACGCACCTCTAACTTTTCGGAGTTATGTGCTTTTTAAGTATTTAAATATCACTTGCTTTAACGGTGAAGGAAAACATCGTGAGGAAACCTGCATGCCTGAGAGTTCTCCATAACGTTCTCAAAGGTGTGTGAAGTCTGCCAATCCGCTTGGCCAGCGTGGTAGACTATGGCCAAAACCCTTCTCACTCTGAGAGGAGACCCGTGCTCTGTAGTGAGCCGGTGATGGGTTGATCATGATGATGATGATGAGACTGCTGTTAAAAACAACATCACGCGGTTGAACGGTCCACATTTCAAAAATAATTCTACATTTTCAAAACATACTTAACTAGCTAGTAGCGGCTACTAGCCGCTACTACTAGACTTCGTCCGCCTGGATTAATATTTGTCCACCTATGTATTTACACATTTGTCCACCTTGAGGGTAGGTACCTACCTACTGGGGATGGTATTTCGAAAAACCCTGAACTTGAAGCACGTGTTTCTTTATTATTAACAGAAAGTGCAATTTCATCAATATGTATACGAGTAAAACTAGAAAAATGTATAGAATATGACGATTTTCATATTCACGCCATTTACGAACTTTTCCCATCCCCAATAAAATGCCCCAGAAGGGTAATACATGATTACACAAATATTATACAGGCACTATGAAAAACAACGCCTGTTTTTATTCAACACTAGAGGATGCCCCGCGACTTCGTCCGCGTGTAATTAGGTTTTTAAAAATCCCGCGGGAGCTCTTTGTTTTTCCTAAGCTCCTGTAAGCTTATACTGTTAAAAGTCGCGCATTAAACTGGAACTACAGTAATTCATCATCATGACACTAAAACTAACAAATGGTTTACAACGATTGATGCCAACAACGCAAATAATGTCATACCAATTTCAACGACTCCATTACGTTAATATGCAAAATAACTAGCATGCCTTGCAGCTATGGAATTGAGATTCATCAAATAGAGGCCAGTCTCAAACCATTATAATTAATGTCTAGCACGAAGGAGCTATTTTACCTGCTATGAAATTACTCCCGTAAGATCGGTTTTGCGTTATTTTCTTGCCTAATAACTCTATTACATGCGATGTGTAATCCTACTTTGTTTTATTAGGTACTATCAGTTAAATAATTCATAAGACGATTGTTCGTATCTTCAACGTCTTCATCAGCAGAACGATATCCGTTTTTGTTACCTAATTTAAAATTCTCGTATTCACTACATAAGTATAAAATTTTATTTTTCCTCATTACAATAACTTAATTATATGCAAAATTATATAATTCTCCTTTTATATCCGACTACGACAAAGCCAAAAGGAAGGGTGATTTTAGCAGACTATGTATGTATGTATGTAATGTAGGTATGTATGTGGCCGATTTTTGTATGAGATTCTGTGTGTACCACTGTAGCGCCTAAACTACTGGACCGATTTTGATGAATGAGGTGTCTATTGATTCATTGTTATGGTCCGGGTGACATGGGCTATATTTTATTTACGAAAAAAAAAACGAGAAGTCATCTTCGCGCGGCTTTCTAGTTTATAAAATTAGTTTCGGATAGGCATAACAGATGGCGCCACTAGCTGCTTGCCCCGCGGTTTGCCCACTAAATTGATATTAAATTATTAAGCGTAGTCGGGTTTTAGTTTACGAACTTTACTTGTTTTATATTTAGTTAGTTATATGTATAATTCTCTTGATGATGGATAATCTCATTACCAAATTATAAAAAATATGGATTAAGAATAATAAGTAGACATAAGGAACATAATAATAGGACAAGAAGCATCGTCTCATTTGCATAATTAGATTTTCAATATCGTCCAAAAAAGTTTTACAAAGGGTTGAAAGTTGAAGTATGTTACAATATTTTCTTACGCTGACAAAGTCACGTTCATGCTAGTAAGTTATAACTTGTAAGCTAAGTGGGGTCGGTCCAAGTGAGAGCATTGTCGGTCGCAATCCAATTCCCCCCGGGCAAATTGAGAAATATCTGATCTGTTCATTGAATAAACTAAAACAAGGTACACACTAGGTTGGGTAATAGATTGCTCCAACTTGGTAACTAATTCAATAAGTAAATTGAGGTAAGTAGGTACATTCTCATGGCAATATTATGGCTGTCCTAGATTTAAATCATTCAAACCGTTGCATTTACTTTTACCGCAACTAATAGGCACGCACCTAAGTACGCATTAAAAAACTGTTCCAAGGCCCTTCTTAGTGAATGAACTACATGAAAATTTTTCATAAATATCACGGGATTTAAATGTTCAAGCTCTTCACCTACCCCTAAAATTTCTGTCAAGTGTACTACAGAGTAATTCAGTTTTTAACAAGATGAAGCGTGAAAGCATGTTTTAAACGTTATCGGGATTAGCTCAGTCGTTAAGGATTGAGCTAGCGGTGTTTAAAGTAGGCTTCCCATTCATCCGCGGTCGGCTCCTTGGGGACGTTAAAGGATTTAAAGACATAAACGCGGAAAACGAAGTAACTTCGTCGGCGGCTCGGCGCCCTAACCACGAATTCCTCGAGAGAAAATTGAAGATTTTCAAGATTACTTTTGCCGTCTTGTCTCTTAAAGACTTGTATTTTGATATTTATATATGTAGGTATGTATATATATATATGCTGAAATATGTGTCACGTATTTGGAATACGTATTCACAAAGTTAGCTCGTTATTTCGCTTTTAATGTTAGGTATATTTATTTTTATTGCACAGCATAAATAATTTATAATATGTATAAGCTAAGTAAACCTAGTCACCGATACCGTATCGTGTGCCAAGTAGAATGAAATAATGCCTAAGGTCTACGACCTATAAGTAATTCATAGAATGGGCGAGCGGGCGCGAGGCTCAGCCCGATATGGCAGGTGTGTTATGTAAGCGCAGGCGCACTTACTGATACCAAATGCCACTGTGCTATTCCTTAGCTAGTTACAACCAAGGCCTCCAAACAATTGAAAGTAGATGAAACCCGTTTACAAACCGCATACTCCTTAATGCAAAACTGACTCCAGTAACGGTAATAGGTATAACTGTTAGACCCAATTGAACAGTCTAAATTAGTTCAAAACGCGAGCTTTCGCGTAAATTATGCTCCATTTGTATCAGATGCTGTCTAAACTACGACCGGTGAGCTGCCAGACTTTGTAATGATACAGTCCATTAGGTACCTACCTGTCATAACGATAATCGTGGGACGGAGTCGTTACTATCCCGTATAGAGAAGTACTTTAAAAGCGAACAATTTAAAACATAAATTAGATAGTGCGGTGTCTAAATACGGGAGGACACCGGGAGGCAGCCTCTACCGGGTGGTTAGGGACGATGAATAACGAAGCGAGTGGGATGGGTTATCGGTTACAGCGAGCTAGACAGTGACGGGGCGCGGCACGAGTGCAGCAGCCAGGCTGTGTGCACACAGACAGCGATCGATTAGTGGGCCCGCCGCCCGCCGCCGCAGCCAATCTATCGACCTTTGCTTTCGCATTCCGAAATTACCGCCCAATTGTTGCGAATCACAATAACAACGTTCTTCCGTGACCTTTTCCGCCCAAGCGGTGTAAACAGTTCTAGTTCCTTAGCCCGTACAATGAGAGACAGAAAGATTAAAAAAAAATGTAAAAGTGTATTCGAGTTATGGTATCACAATAATTATGAGCTTAATAAGAGGCACTTGTTTCTAAATACACAATAATTGCATAGATGTGGAAAGGATAAATGCAACTGCTGCCGCAACCACTCCTTAACCGTAAGCATTGTAGAGCAAGCGGACATGTATCGATGAAAAACAAAAATTCTCATATGAGGAGCTGGCGAACAAAACGGCACAATTACACCTCTCGTCAAAATACTTTTTTTTTATCTGGTGGATTTTGGTCTGCTGAACAATAATCTCAACTTATTTCTATCGAAAACGGTCTAAAACTGCATCAAAATTGCATCCAAAGTTCGTTGGCTACGAACAAGTCTTAACAGTTTTGAATACGTTTTTTGCTTCTGTAAATTTTTATTTTATGTAATTATGCCGTTTTGTTCGCCAGCTCCTCATATTCCATTGTGGATTAATCTCCAATATGCAGAGCGCACCAACGAAGCTGGCGCCCCAGGTGGCGATGGAAAATCATTTCGAGTTCGCATCACGTCGCCGCGCCGCCCGCCCAGTGATCACTTATTTAACTCGGGAGGTGCCGTGATTATATAGAATTCATCGGATAAGCCACCGACGTCTCTTTTTTATTTATGAAAATTTCATACCGTACAGCTTTCATCTAGCAATAGGGATCAGTAATGGAATAATTTCGATTGAGCATGATCTGCAGTATTCAAAATATATCTCAGTGCAAAACCACGCTGCTGCGATTGGATCGGCATTGCTTTGGATCTTTATAAGGAGTATTTTCAAGCAATTAAAGATTACTCGGATAAGTTTTCAAACTTCTCAAAACTATTACTGAAATAGTCATTAAGTTGAGTGACTATCTCATTAATCCCGCCCCCCGATTGTCTAAGAGATGCATCAATCATTGTTACAGTCTCAACTCTCAATTTGTGGTGATTAGCTGAATTAAAGGTACCTTCTTGCAGCTATAATACATTTTAGACAATAGCGAGAAAGTGTCGACCAAGAGGTGAATGCGATTTTCCATACTATTGCTGTCATTATTAGACCCTGGGCGTTGATACCATAAATTCAGTCAATCACCAAAATTAAGAATTGAGATTGTAGTAATAGTGATTGATGCAGATTTTACTTTTTTATTTGCCTCGTTGGTCTAGTGGTCACGAGGTCCCGGGTTTAGTTCCCGGGTCGGCCAAATATAATTGTTCGGTAGTGGATTTTTCTGTCAAGAAATTCTCTGTGCGATTTCGGAGTTGGTAGTTGGCGGTGTCTCACCCCCGTGCCTCGGAGAGCACGTTAAGCAGTCAGTCGGTCCCGGTTATTATATGCACTATCACGAGACAATAGTCAAAGTCAGATTAAATCCCGCCAACCCGTATTGGAGCAGCGTGGCGGGTCTAAGCTTTAATCCCTCTCCTATGAGTGCGGAGGCCTGTGCCCAGCAGTGGGACGAAATGTAGTGGGTGATGGTAATAATTTGTATCAAATAGTCACATTATAATTATTAGTAAATAGTAACTAAGGCAAATAATTTCGTTATCAACATTTCAATATTAATGAAGTAGACAATGAAAACAAATAAGACACAAATAATCTCAAACGATTCAATATGCATCAACTAACAAAATTTAATAAGACAGTCATTAAAAGCAAAGCAAATATAAACTTATCAAAATACTTTTAGTTAAATACATATATACGAACATCACCCATTAAGTCTTGAAATAATGGCTTAATATTGCCGCGAAATTGCTTCAATTCATCAACATTACTTTTTATTGGACGTAATTGCTTTGTTACAGTGTCTTAAATAGGTAGGATTTATTTTATTGCAGCTAAATCATAAAACTGTTGTTGTTTTTATGTCTATTTAGTCTATGGGAAACTGCTGGAATAAGCGCAAATAAACCTCAGCACTGAGCAATTCTTTACAACGAGCGGATACCCGCGACTTCGTTCGCGTGGATATTGATTTTAATAATCCCGTGGGAATCATTTTGTTTTTCCTAAGCTCTTTTGAGCTTATACCTTGCTAAAAACTGTAAAAAGTTCACTGGCGGATGTTTAGGTACATCAAAATGTAAACATCCGCCAGTGAAAGTCCCATCAAAATCAGTCCAGCCTTTCAGAGATTAGCCAGTAGTCTTTAAAGTATCTACTTTCTAACAAAAAAAGAATGAATGAAATCGGACCACCCGTTAACGAATTACAGCTAAGTACACATTTTGCCTTTCATCCCCTCTCCCAAGGGAACCGTGCTGAATTTCGGGATAAAAGGTATCCTATATGTTACTCCATAGTATGAACTTAAATCATGCCGAGTTTCATTTCAATCCATTCAGTAGTTTTTACGTGATGCGCGCACAAACATACAGACAAACAGACAAACAGACAAACAGATAAACAGACAAACAGACAAAAATTTCAAAAATAGCTTTTTTACGTTCTATTACTTATCCCTAACATCCCCCAGTTATTATTTTGCAAAAATCTTCAATGTACAGACACGGCAATTCTACGATTTTATTATATGTATAGATATAGATAGAGAACCTGTTTATCTGTACAATTCTGTATTTATATCTACTATATAAAAATAAGTCGGGTTTTCCTTCCTGACGCTATAACTCCAGAACGCACGAACCGATTTCCACGGTTTTGCATTCGTTGGAAAGGTCTCGGGCTCCGTGAGGTTTATAGCAAAGAAAAACACGCGAACGAAGTCGCGGGGATCAGCTAGTAATAGATAAATGTAGTAAAGACAAGGCTTTACATATTAATATGACACTGATTCGGACACAATAGTGCCCGACGTGAATTAATTTTAAAGTAAAAAATCCAAAAAAAATTATACTAAAGGCCAAATTAGACGGTTCATGTTTCGAGATTTTTGCTTTCATTTTCGAGGCTTCATCGGTGAATCATCGAAAATGAACCGTCTAAACACCGACCGTTCATCGTTCACAGCACCGTCTAATTTGGCCTTAATAAATACTAAATATTTGAAGCTCTAATTGTTATAGACCCGTGCAGTAAAGTCTGTTCAATGCGCTCCCTTCCTTGATTTCTGATTGCGTTAAAATCTACCTACCTAATTTAAAATTCTGAATTGTTTGAGGCACTCTTAAAATAATTGTTGCCAGAATAAAAATGATTTCTAAATTGAAAGAATAGGGCGAAGCAGGCCCTGTCTCAGTTGTGTCGTTGTTCAAATAATAATTAAGAAACTTTTAACTTAAATGGTTTCTTTATCTAAAAGTCAGTCATTAGCTGTATCAAAGAAAGTAGTTATGCTGACGCAAAGGGAAAGAGACGACTTACAAGTTACAACAGGAAGCCAATGTCAGCCGAGCTTGTAGCAAGAAAAGAAACAAGTGAACAAGTAATGTGGAATGATAAGATACGTGGTTCTAATGTACTTATCTTGAGCCAAGTGTACGACTTAATTAACTTTACTATTATTATCACGCCCAAGAAGGCAGATAAAAGTGTCGCATTCTACTCTATCTTTGTACAAATATAGTGTCGCAAATACTCGCGTGGGGCGAATCAGAAACCGATAAAGAAGCGGTAACAACCAAACTTATTTTATTAACTAGCGGACCCGGCAGACGTCGTCCTGCCCGCTATTAGCGCCACCTACCGGGTCCAATTTTTCTACTTATAAACCGCATCAAAATCCGTTGCGTAGTTTTAAAGATTTAAGCATACATAGGGAAATAGGGACAGAGAAAGCGACTTTGTTTTATAGGTACTACTAGATGATGCCCACGGCTTCGCCCGTGTAGATTTAGGTTTTTAAAAATCCCGTGGGAACTTTTGATTTTACAGAACAAAAAGTAGGTTATGTGTAACCCGTCTCCAAAACGGAAAAATCCCATGGGATCCCCACGATTTCGGAATGCAATTCCTTACAGCATCAGGGTTGAGGAGTTGGATATTTACCTACTCGAGTTCATTCAACGATAAAGTCTTTAATTGGTACCCCAATATCAATTTAAATAACCGACAGTTTCTGAATCCCATTAGTTTTGAGGATCAGGTCCCCTACAGCATCAGGATTGAGGAGTTGGAATCCAAATTTTTTATAGAACAGGGTCGCAAAGTTTTTCTATCGATTAAAAAAAGAATTACTTAAATCGGTTCAGAAATCTCGGAGATATCGGTGTACATAGGTAGAAAAACACAACTCCTCCTTTTTTGAAAGTCGGTTAAAAAAGTAGCCTATGTTACTCCCTGGTTAATTCTCTACTTGTATGTGAAAGTCCCGTCAAAATCGGTTCAGCCGTTCCGAAGATTAGCCCGTTCAAACAGACAGACAGACAGACAGACAGACAGACAGACAGACAGACAGACAGACAGACAAAAATTTTAAAAACGTGTGATTCGGTTATGGTACAGTTCAAATAACCGTATGAGCTTAATATGAGGTAGTTATTTCGAAATTACAGACAGACACTTCAATTTTATTTATTAGTATAGTTAATTAAGAAATTAAAGTTATCTGACGGGTACATGTAAACTTCGAGAATTCATATTACGTTCTAAATGGGATCGGAGAACCGTCGTCAGGAGAACAAAGCTTCGGCTAACTTAACAATGTGTTTAGTTTCAAGATTATACCGATCCCGCCCGACACCTAAATACGGATTTTAGATAACATTCAAACTCCAACCGCACTGAATATAAATGAGATTTTAGAGCACCGCACGTCTTCTAGGGCTCTCGTGCATAACTACTACTACAAGACTATAATGAGATTCGACTGCGTTGAGTTGGCGATGAGTAACTTTAATTTATCTTAATAATGCTCTCAGAAGCTCTAGAGCCAATTTGCAAAGTACACAGTTCGATTGTGTTATTGATGATTCTAGTAGGTACTTACTGGCTTGCTTTTTTTACAGTCTGATCGAATCAAAACGACGGGCCGGCGAGGGTCGCTGCGGAGGGCCGGCACGCACCCTCGCCTCCCAGCTGTTAGCGTCTATTACGATTTCAATGTCAAGACCGATCAATACAGGCCGGGGATGTAAAATTTCGGCTGGTTTCGGCGGGTTCCGGGAGCCACGAGCGCCGAGCCGCGGGCATACTAACCTACCGTAATGCGTCGGGGTGCGTGCTCCGTAAACGATCAATAAACGCCGAGTAAGGACTCGAGCCCGCTTTATAAATAGTCTTGAACTTCACCTTCGCGGCGTTACAAAATTCGTGGGCGAAAGTGTGAAAATAGCCCCGCTTGTGCTACGATCGCGTGCCTCGTGTATGAGGTGCGACAATGAATTCCCACCTCGCTGATACAGTTTGTGAGCCGAGATGCCGCACAATGCCAGGCGTCTCATTATTCAAATAAGATGCACAATCTGTGTCGAGGAGAAAGTTGGAATATCTCAATAAGACATGTCGGTCGACAGCTGATGTGAATGTTCCACTGAGTATTCATGTAAATCGACCTTTACGAGGTGTCTCGACGGCGATTGGTGCAATGGCTGAAAAAATGTCACCGAACATTCGAAAAACAAGTGCGGGGAATAAATGAAAGCCCGAAATACCAATATCTGTACATTATATACGTATGTATTTGTATTTATAGAGGGGACGCCTGCCGTCGCCAGGCGGGTGATCAGTCCTTGTGAGGACCATTTCACCCAGTTCCCCGTGTTTGGACACAGGTTACTGGTGTCCTGGCAGTCTACCCCCCTCAAACCTTCCCGTGGCTTTTGTAAACCTAACAATGTGCCCTATAGAAAGGTTTGTTAAGTCTTCTTTTTTGATGATATCCTTACCTTGTAGTTCCCATCTTACCAGTGAGTACATAGGGCACTCAGCTATGAAGTGGAAGCTAGTTTCTTCTTCACCACACTCTGGGCAGGATGGGTCTTCTGCGAGTCTCATTATTGTGAGATGTCTATTGAGCAGATAGTGTCCAGTTGTTATACCTACTACCAGTGCTATGTTAGTTCTGCTTTGTAACATTAGTTGCTTTGTCTTCTTCTTGTCGAATGATTTCAGGAACATTTTTGATTGTCTATATTGTGTAGACTCGTTCCATCTTGAGTTCGATTCTCTTTCCACGATTCCTTCTATCACTCTCTTGGTGATCGTGTATGGAATGGGTAAGCAAGGTTCGGGTCCGTAGAATTGGACACTTGCTCCCATTCTTGCTAATTCATCTGCTTTTTCATTGCCATTATTTCCTTGATGTCCAGGGACCCAGGCAATCGTCACTTCTGTCTTTTCAGCTAGTGAGTTCAATGCTTGTTTGCATTCTTTCACTAGGGCCGAATTGGTCTCCTGTTTTTCTAAAGCTTTTAAAGCAGCTTGGCTGTCACTATATATGATAACTTCTTTGGTGTCATTGCCTACCGTATCTATTAGGCCGATCGCGCACTCCATAATCGCGTATGTTTCGGCTTGAAATACGCTTGCAAATTTACCCAGGCTAATTGCTTGACTCTTTTCAGGGGTAGTTTCGAGGAAAATCCCAGCACCACTGAGCTTTGTGGATTCCCGCCGTGAGCCGTCCGTGTAGCAGATGACTGTTTCTTCATAGGCGGTTTCTATCTTCCATTCATCCTTCTGTCCTATGTGCACTCTATATTTCTTGTCGAAGATACGCTGTTTTCTGATAAGATCATTATTAATGATTATCATTGACAGTTTATCTCCATATAGTTTTCCTATATCGGTGTGTCCTTCATCCGTGAGCCTGCCTATCCATTGTCTCGACAGTTTCATCCTATACCATTGTTCTAGTGCTCTTTTTTTGACTACTAGATCCAAAGGATACAGTCCCAAAAGAACCTCCAGCGCCGCGGATGGTGTTGTCCTCAAGGCACCTGAGATCATCAACGTGGCCATCCTTTGTACTTTAGCTAATTCTCTACTAATTGTTACCGCAGCTGCTTTATGCCACCATACAATTGCTCCATACAGAATTCTTGGTAGTATGATGGACGTATATATCCATTTTACTACAAACGGTTTCATACCCCAAGTTCTGCCGACTGTTCTTCTGCACTGCATCAGGGCTATTTTTGCCTTTGCACATTGCTCTTCTATATGCTTTTTAAATCTAAGGGTGTTATCTAGAATAACCCCAAGATATTTAATTTCTTTAGTCAATTCTAACACTACGCCATCTATTGCGATAGGTATAAGATGTGTTATTTTCCTTCGCTTGGTAAAAAGAACTAGTTTGGTTTTTGAGGGGTTGAGGTTCAGGCCCCTCTCTCTACACCAGTGTATTGTAGTCTTGATACCACTATTCATAATGTTTCTCACCGTGTTCAGGTCCTTGCCTGTCACTAGTAGTACTCCATCATCTGAGTAAGCTTGCATATAGATCTTCATTTCATTGATTTTGATTAACAATGAGTCTAGTAAGAGACACCATAACAGAGGTGATAAACAGCCTCCTTGAGGGAAACCTCTGGTGGATGTTATTGTGTGCTCTTCTCCTCCTAGTTCCGCTGATATAGAGCGATGCTGTAGCATGTTCATAATCCAAACTTCTACTGCATTCTCTATGCCATCTCTGTGTAATGCTGTTCTAATTGCTTCCCGACTCGCTTTATCGAATGCTCCTTCTACATCAAAGAAACATCCGAGGGCGAATTCTTTGTTATTGATTGATCTTTCGATCCTAACCACTAAATTGTGCAGGGCAGTTTCTACGGATTTGCCCGTCATATATGCGTGTTGATTACTGTGTAGTGGTAGGATACTCGAGTCTATTTTGGATCTCATATGTCCATCTATTATCTTTTCCATGGCTTTTAGTATGAAAGATGATAAACTTATGCATCGAAAAGACTTTGCTTCTTGATAAGTCTTCTTTGCTGGCTTAGGGATGAAGATCGCTCTGACACGGCGCCAGTCGGTTGGTAAGTATCCACTAGCCAAGCTAGTTCTAAATAGTACTAATAGTATGTCTGCTATGTGTTTGTATGCTATTTGCAACATTTTCGGAAATATTCCGTCCGGTCCAGCTGCCTTGTATGGAGCAAATGAGTGTATGCTCCATCCTAGTTGTTCTTTTGTTATGATTGTCTCAGCTGCCAGCCAATCATAGCTGGCATTGGGCATCATTATTTCTTTGTCGTTTATATTCTGGCACTCTGGAAAGTGTGTTTCTAACATTTTGCAAAGTACCAGTTTGGGCTCAGATACTAATTCATTGTCTATTTTAATGCTACCGAGTCTACATGTTCTTTCTTTGGCAAGTACTTTCATTAAGCGTGCGGATTCTGGATAGTTTGTTATTCCGTCGCAGTATAAGTGCCAACCAGTCCTTTCTTCTTTCCTACACATAGTGCGGAATTCAGATCTTGTTACTCTGTAGGCGCCCCAGCTTGCATCATCGTTTCTTTTGAGTGCAATTCGGAGAGCTCTACGTACTTTTTTCCTGTTTTTCTTCAGCTCTTTGTTCCACCAAGGTTGTCCTTTTCCGGTTCTTATGTCTCTCAGTGGGCATGCAGCATTGTGCGCTTCCACCAGACATGTTACTAGTTCTCTTGCACCTGTTTCTAATTCTTCTATGTTACTAAAGGATATACGGCTTGGCTTCCATTTGCTTACTGTTGAAGCAAATTTTTCCCAGTCCGTTTTCCTAATATTCCTAACTTTTACATTTTCCACTTTACTGTCAATGTTGAAGGTTATTCTTCGGTGGTCCGAAAAAGATTCATCCTTATCAACCTTCCATTCATTGACATATTTGGAAATATCTCCAGTTGCTAGTGTAATATCTAATACTTCTTGTCTTGATTTTGTAACAAAGGTGCTACTGTCTCCAATGTTCATAATTTCAAGACCGTTGCTTACAATAAAATCTATTAGTAGCTCCCCTTTACTATTCGTGTTAGTGCTGCCCCACGCCTCATGATGTGAGTTTGCATCACACCCAATAATAATGGGAATTCTCTTACCTCTGTATTTAATTACAGTTTCTTCAAGTTCCTTTGTTGGTGGTTTGAAGTCGGCCTCGCTGGGAATGTATGCCGATATGAAAGCCACTCTCTTCATGCTCCCATCAGCTAGCGGTATGGTTGTTTCAACCGCCACCAGGTCTCTGTAATGCTCAGATACTATTAGTCCTAAGGACTTAATTCTATTACTGGCATAGACGCATGTTCTGGGGTTGGACTCACCGTTACTCTGGTAAATCACGTCGCCAGTCAAGCGTCCCAAGCCGGCCACGCGCCCTTTGAAGACGTATGGCTCTTGTAATAGAGCTAAGTCTATTTTCTTGTTGACCACAAATTGGCAGAGTTCGTTCATGGCCTCTCTGCAGTGGTGCAGATTTAACTGAAGTATTCTTAGTGTATGTGTTGTGTGTTTTGTGTTTGTGTGTCTGTCTGTTTTGTTTTTTATTATGATGTGTTTAGTGATGCGTCCTTTGTGTAGTGTCTCCTCCAATACATGTCAATGCTGAGTCCGTCAACGGGTCCCAGTGAAGGTTCCCGCGAGTTTCTCAGCATCACTCATGTATCGGCTCTTTTGTGAACCGGTATTGACCCGCGACGGGCCCGCCGTTCCAGGCTCTTCCGTACCGGGAGGGCACTGTGGGGGGGTCCTTTGGTCCCCACTGGCACCTCCGCAGCTTTGGTCCGCCTTACCCGACGATGCTCGTCCCGACTCGCCACCGGCTACACCCGACTGTGGGCATTGTGTTGTGTCGTCCATGTCCACGTCCGGCGTGCTACCCTTTGCCTTTGGTTTTAGGACTTTGACGTGTACCCGAGTAAGCTCATAGTACAGCCAAACCCCCTCCTTGTCTATGAGCTGGCAGACTTCCTGAGGGACTCCCAGTATCAGTCGCTCCCCCAGAGGGAGGGGCTCCCTGACAATGAGACTCCACTCAGGCAGCTGCAGCTCTGGTCTCTTCCTGTTCTGGACTTGTAGGTATTCCAGAGGGTTGTCGAGTTTTTTGATCCCTGGGATCCATACTGCAACCCTGCCCCTATCTCGTCTTGTCAACCTTATCTGAACACCATTGTACAGGCCCAGGTCGCATGACAGTAGCCAATCCCTCGCCAGAACGTTCATTGGTGTCACAAGAAAGAAACCTTCTGACACCAACCCCGATGTGGCGAAGTTCAGCTTATCACTGTCTTCCTGTTCCCTACCCGCTTTCAGGATAAGGTTGCTAAGCCTAGTCCTAATGACCTCCGCCAGATCAGCATCGACCAGGGCGCCGTCAGCGCGATGTATGGCCACGGCCAGATCGCTCTGCTCTTTTGCAGCGCAGCGCGGCCCGTCCCGGATCCCCTGGTTTCGGCGTTTCGCTGGTCGACGCTCATCTGGGTCGGTGCTTTGCCTCTTATTCTTCGGTGGTCGTACCGGCCCCGTCCGCCCAGCTTCCGCCGAGGTACTCCCCGATGGCTGTTGGGAATTCGGTGGCTGTTCCGACACCGTTTGCTGTCTTTTAAGTCTTCGTTCACGCTTCAGACTTCTCTTTGAACGAACCGTAGTGAAGGCGCCCTCACCCTGGCCTGACGGCCCTGGTGACGGCGACCTCAGTAGGTCCTCTTCGTCCCTTATTTGAAGGGTTCTACCAATGCTTAATTGAAGGTCTTTGGCCGAACCTTCGACGGCGCGCGACACACCTAAAAGCGAAGCATTGCCCTCTCCAGAATACGGGGGGCAGCCTGAGGCGACTGTTCGGGCTGACCGATCAGTCGCCTCAGCAAGGGATTCTCCGTTTCCGGTACCCTTCTGGAGTAGTTCTATTTTCTTTTGATTCGCTTCCATTTGTGTTTTGTGGGGGGGGGGGAGATAGGAATTGTATTTGGGAAGGATAGGAGACATGGGATGTTAGGTTAGGGGGGGGATAGGGGACGTACCTGCTGCGAGGGGAGATCGCAGCCTGTACCGCCCTGACCACATTTGGCTGTTGCAACCCGAGGAAGGTGTAAAATTAGGCAAGCTCGTTACTGGCTGCAACATTGCCCAGGGTGTACGACTGAGCCCCCTGAGCCCACCCAAGCACAGATTACTCCGAGCCCGAATGAGATCAGGAGGTCCAGCATCGGGGACGTGTGTGGTTCGACTTATGACGGTGCCCTGTAGCTCAGCTTGCCTTCCTGAGCGTAGCACCTGTCATCTACACCCATTATATACGTATGTGTATACCTATATTAAAATTCACAAAGAGATGCAAACATAATTAACACACACACGCTAGATTTGATTTATAGAAAGCAATATAATTTAAAAAAAATGAGACTATATTTTATCAGAAATAACTAAAATATAATATGAAGCGCAAAGAGTTGCAACGGATGAAATGGAAATAGTTCCATGATACGGGGGAGCAGAAGCGGTAATATTAAAGTCGAAAACGAGCGCTTCATTACTCGAAAGCTGGCAATAACAATACGGCTAATGGCGCTCCGAGCAATCGTCTCAATTCCCGTTTCTACTTAAAAATATTCCGCTACAAATCTCCGCCATCTAAAATCATTACTGGGAATCTTATTCACTTAGAAACGCTTGGCAAATGCTAGACATAAAAATTTGGTTGCTTTGAAATGGTTTACATTACTAAAATAAACGGATAGGAAATTCCTTTTAACCTTTGGCACATACGAGTACCTACACACTTCTCTTCAGTCATTCGTACGGCACAAGTATAAATTAAAAAAATTAAAAACCCCCGACATTTGCCATTTTGTGTGGTGGCGGCCATCTTGGTAGACCCCCCACTAGGTGGACCGACGACATCAAACGAGTCGCAGGGAGCCGCTGGATGCAAGCGGCACAAGACCGTGGCATGTGGAAGTCCCTTCAAGAGACCTATGTCCAGCAGTGGACGTCAATCGGTTGATTACGACGACATTACTAAAATAAAAATGGATTTATTAAAACTGAGATTCAGAGATATGTGTTTACTAAAAACTGCTATCTGTTCCAGGTTAGCCTGCTTCCATCTTTAGACATCGTCTCCAGGTGAGATTGCAGTTAAAAGCTGACTTGTAGCTGAATATGACGGTTGTCTTTTTTTCCATTGTTAAAGTTAGTATTTAGCAGACAAATCAGTGTTTACTGTTTATCAATTGATTGTTAGAAAACTTCATAAGTTAACTCAACTCGATGATTTAATATAATCTTATACCAACTACTCCTATCTAATTATTAGCAGTACAAAATTGATGTACAACTACAAAATTATAAAAAAATACAGGATTTAATTTAAAAAATGGAAGCATGTTTAATAAATATAGACCCTTGGTCTGTAATGTAACTGTTGATACAATATTGTCAATTAGGTGAAAGTCCTTCATTTAACTCTGCAGCATTAACAACTTTATAGAAAGAAGAAAATTCAAAAAACCCCCGACATTCGCCATTTTGTGGCGGCGGCCATCTTGGATTTGCAATAGTGCTATTCTACTAGTCAAGCCCTTTCATTTGATACTCATATTAAGTGAGTTGTGAAAAATATGTAATCCGCCATTTTGTAGCGGCGACCATCTTGGACCGATTTTAATCAAACATTCTCGACTAATTCACCTTTCAAACAAAAAAAACCGCATTCAAATCGGTCCACACACCCATACACACACACACACACACACACACACACACAGACACAGACACGTCAAACTTATAACACCCCGTCGTTTTGCGTCGGGGCGGGGGTTAAAAATGGTAGTTAAATAGTCAAATATAAAATTGTTAAATAACCGCAAAACGCTGAGTAATTCCAATAAATTGGAAGTGATCCATGTTGATAAACAATCGAGAGCTCAATTAAATCACAATACATTGTAATGCGATGCCAACAATAACGTGCACAACATAGCGAAGTACATGTGTTAATATGTTAATTACAGTTTACAATAATACATTGTCCCACCAAGAGTAGAAACGCAGTTTGTTTTAACATATTCCTTCCATACATGCGAGTTGTTTGGTATCGTAACGCGCGCAACGTGTAGGTAGGTCACGTAGGCACTGATAATTTAGTTTTATTAGCGCTTCAAGAGGTACGGATAGGAAATTCCTTTTAACCTTTGGCACATACGAGTACCTACACACTTCTCTTCAGTCATTCGTACGGCACAAGTATAAATTAAAAAAATTAAAAACCCCCGACATTTGCCATTTTGTGTGGTGGCGGCCATCTTGGATATGCATAGTGCTATTCTATTAGTCAAGCCCTTTCATTTGATACCCATATTGAGGGAGTTGTGAAAAAATATGTAATCGGCCATTTTGTGGCGGCGGTGCACGTGCACACACACACACACACACTTACGCACACAGACGCGTCAAACTTATAACACCCCATCGTTTTTGCGTCGGGGGTTAAAAACTGCATTCAACAAGAGTCATACATTATGTAGAAGCAAGACAATATTAATCCTACATTTCACTAATTGCTTTAAGTCCTACAAATGATCACTCATTAGTGATTTAAGTCTAAAACAAACAACCTGCATGGTTTTTAAAGTCTGTCAAATATCGGATAGTATAGTAATGTCGATGATACTTATAATACCACGATATTTCTCAAACTGACTTCCAACATGTACATGTCATTAAAATTACATTAGGTGTAGATTAAATAAAAATGACAAAAAATAAAATAATAGGTATTTATTTACTATTATTAATACTAACTAAAATACAATACAATGAAGTTAAAAACAGCTACAGTAATATATTGATACTTAGCATTAATAGTATGATTGCAGTATTTAAAAGTATGATAGAACTGTAGATTTAATAATTACACGTTTATTTAGTCCCTATTTCTATTCACAAGATAACGAGAAAAAATAGGAATATGGTAGCTATGTGCAAGAATGAAGATTCATCTGATATTAATAACTTAATAAACACTAGGTATTCCGATACAACAGTAATAGCGGCTTGAGAGCAATCATGTGGCGATCGGGACGTGTTACAACAATTTGTTGGAGCTATAAAATATCTAACACACCTCGCAATTAGATCTTGATTACGCGTCTATATTATTAAAGCCTGCGTACTTAAACTGTACCTTATAAGGAAAATGAGATAAACGCATAGATATGTCGAGAAGAGATTTACGTCAAACAGCGATTAAAATACAATTTTGTATTGTAAGTATCGTCCATTAAAAACGGAGCAGCTTCTTAATTTGTAGCGTAATAAACTAAATTAGTTTTTTTTTTCGTTTGTATCGAACTACATAGCTAGCTCCTTTTTTTAGGAATTCAAATGAGACAATATAAAACATCAGAAGTGGCACAAAGCCCATCTTTGGACCTTTATTGCTTTCAAGTATTAACTTGAAGTAAGCAAGATTAAATATTTTACTTGTTACTCTTATTTCGTTTGATTAAGCTTGCAATTCAATTATAATTATATGTATGGAACTTATCCAATCGACTCTTGCTAGAGCACGTAAGATAGGTGCGAGCAAGCAATCGATTAATCAATTCCACGATATTAATGTGTTTTCAATCTGATCTGATCTCATTAAACATTCCACTCCAATACCTACCTAGTAACTATGTGCATGTTTTGGATGCTAGCGGTTAGTTATTATATTATGATTTATGACCATGAAAGCTATTTCATCTTAATATTTAACCTATAGTTTAAGTTTGAGGCTTATGTTTTGACAATATTTAATTGAAGTTATTCAGAATAGGCATGTTAAAGCTGTTGATTACAAATAAATAAAAAAATATATAAATAAATCATGTGTATTTATTAGTGACAGAAAATTATCTTAACTGCTTAATCTAATTGTAAGTCAAATTTATTTAACGTTTAATTTATTTCGTGCTAATATTATAAATTAACAGATAATATTTTATGAGTATCATGTTAGGCTAGGTAATAAATACCGAGCCGACGATGTCGTGTTTCGATCAGTTTGAATTAAATAAATAATTGTGTATCCAATAGTTAGTGCTTTATTAGAGAACTAGTTTCTGCCCGCTTCTTCGCCCGCGTGGATTTCGGTTCTTCACAAATCCCGAGGGAATCGTGTATTTCCGGTTCCCGTTCCCGCTCCCTTTTCCAACCTTTATAGTTTATACCTACTTTCAAGGAAGTTTGCTATAGTAATCTACCTATAGCTGTAGCTATAGATTTCCGAATTTTCAAAATTCCGTGGGAACTGTGGATTTTTCCAGGATAAAAAGTGTAAATGTTAAGTCAGGGCATAATCTATGTCCATTAAAAATTTCAGCCAAATCAGTTCAGTAGTTGCGCCGTTAAAGAGTAACAAACATACACACACACAAACTTTCGTATTTATAATATTAGTGTGATTTCTAGGTTCGTGTCGATGAATGTAAACTTTATCGGCGGTTTGTAGGAACGCAACAACAAGTATAAATTAAAAATTAAAAAACCCCCGACATTCGCCATTTTGTGGCGGCGGCCATTCTGGATCTGCATAGTGCTATTCTACTAGTCAAGCCCTTTCATTTGATCTTTCATTTGATACCCATACTGAGGAGGTTGTGAAAAAATATGTTATCCGCCATTTTGTGGTGGCGGCCATCTTGGACCGATTTTCATCAAACATAGCTAACAACACTCCCGACAAATTCACCTTTCAAACAAGAGAAACCGCCTTCAAATCGGTTCAGCCGTTTGAGCGCTACGGGGGAACAGACATACAGACACACACAGACACGTCAAACTTATAACACCCCGTCGTTTTTGCGTCGGGGGTTAAAAATGGCGGCAGTTTACGATTGTATGCGGCGGAGATTTGCAAGCGTTGCGCAGCGCACAGCCGTGCACTCTAAGTGGGCCGCGCGCGTGCGTCGACCTCACGCCCGACTTCAGGGTTATACTTGTAGTCGTCGGCCATGCCAACAAACTCTTACGTAACCTCATTAACATCTACACCATTCTAACCACCTATTATTATGAGCGTATTCAGTAACATGCCCCTGATTTTATAATACACTAGCCCATGAGTCTTGACCGTCAGTCAGTTTGTCCGCGTTTTGTAAAAATTCCGTGGAAACTCTGTTTTCTTCATAGGCTCGTGATTCCTCAATTACGCCTCAAGGAGGTCCGACAGTCGTTTGTGGGAATGGGCGTAATGTTCTATAATTTAAATTCTACAAGAAATCTTAGACTTGCCTTTACACAAGTTTAAGAACTCTATTAAAAGTATGCTCATGAAAAAAGCATATTATACATTTATACAATTATACAATAATTGAAGATCATAATATAAATGATAAAAAAGCGTGGATTTGACTCGTTCCAGTAATGCGCGAAACGGCATTTCAATCATGTACTTAACATAAAATTGTTATTGTTATTTTAAAAAAAGAGCAACCGCCGAGTTTCTTGCTGGTTCTTTTCGGTTGGAATGGCATTCCGAAGCAGTGGTAGATTCAATTGACCAATCAAAAGTACTTGTAAAAGTTTATTTGAATAAAAACTTGTCTATTCTATTCTTTCCCGGGATGGACAATACCACATCGATGACAATACCCTGTCACTCTCCAGGTCCTCAACATACTTCTGCGAAAAATCACATCGATCCATTTGCGGGGCGATTAAAAGACAAAAACATACATTCGTATTTACAATATTATGTAGTAGGAAATATGTGATGCCTATCACTTCCTCTAAAAATGTTTTTTCATATTTTAACAATCTATCCCTTTTCACCATTTTAGGAATGGAATTAAACAAGTATAAATTGAAAATTTAAAAAACCCCCGACATTCGCCATTTTGTGGTCGCGGCCATCGTGGATTTGCATAGTGCTATTCTATTCGTCAAGCCCTTTGATTTGATACCCATATTAAGGAAGTTGTGAAAAAATATATAATCTGCCATTTTGTAGCGGCGGTCATCTTGGATCGATTTTCATAAAACATAGCTAACAACACTCTCGACTAATTCACCTTTCAAACAAAAAAAAAAAACGCATTCAAATCGGTCCACCCGTTTGAGCGCTACAGGGGAACAGACAGACACACACACACACACAGACACGTCAAACTTATAATACCCCGTCGTTTTTGCGTCGGGGGTTAAAAAACCCCTTCTTACTGCACCTCTATATAGGGTACTCAAGGAATATTTCCTCCTAATTTCAAATCTCTAGCTCCAATTTGCGATGCCCGTCAGTCAGTCAATCACAGTATGTTTTCTAGGTACATATGATGTAAGAGGAAGATAAACTCGTAAGACTCTTACTTTGACATCCAATCATTCAATGAAATATTCAATGGAAAATGCTTTGCTTTTAGGCGTCGATAATGTAATCATTCTTAAAATCCATCAGAAATAAGGACCGGTAAATAAGTAATCTCAATCTAGGTAAGTAATTACGACGATTAGCTCCAACTCGACTATCTAAATCTATACTAATAAATAAAATTGAAGTGTCTGTCTGTAATATCGAAATAACTACCTCATATTAAGCTCATATGGTTATTTGAACGGTACCATAACCGAATCACACGTTTTTAAAATTTTTGTCTGTCTGTCTGTTTGAACGGGCTAATCTTCGGAACGGCTGAACCGATTTTGACGGGACTTTCACATACAAGTAGAGAATTAACCAGGAAGTAACATAGGCTACTTTTTTAACCGACTTTCAAAAAAGGAGGAGTTGTGTTTTTCTACCTATGTACACCGATATCTCCGAGATTTCTGAACCGATTTGCGTAATTTTTTTTTAATCGATAGGGAAACATAGCGACACTGTCCTACAAAAAACTTGGATTCCAACTCCTCAATCCTGATGCTGTAGGGGAACTGATCCCCAAAATTAATGGGATTTAGGAACTGTCGGTTATTTAAATTGATATTGGGGGTACCAATTAAAGACTTTATCGTTGAATGAACTCGAGTAGGTACATATTCAACTCCTCAACCCTGATGCTGTAAGGAATTGCATTCCGAAATCGTGGGGATCCCACGGAATTTTTCCGTTTTGGTGACGGGTTACTACAGATAGGCTACTTTTTGTTCTGAAAAATCAAAAGTTCCCACGGGATTTTTAAAAACCTAAATCCACACGGGCGAAGCCGTGGGCATCATCTAGTAACAAATATATTTATTGTATCACGATAAATAAAGTCAATCTTAAGTACCCACCATTTCCGGCAATAGTCGGTTTACTTCAGACAAAATGTAGACGAAAATTCAGGTTTAATGGATGATTAAAACCTACATACGTGCGGTTGCGGTATACAATATTTTGGCCCGATATCAAAACACGTTTCACCAAATATTATTTAACGTTATCGAGATAATAATAGTATCGGCAGAGATCAACGACCGCTCCAGTTCTATTCTAGTGCCAGTCGCTGCGACATGTTACTACTACAAGGCATATAATTTCATGGAAAAGTTACTATAGTAGATAAATACGAATTCACACTAATATTATAAAGGTGAAAGTTATTGTGTGTGTATGTTTGTTACTCTTTAACGCCGCAACTATTGAACCGATTTGGCTGTAATTTTGAATGGAGATAGATTATGCCCTAACTTAACACATAGGCTACTTTTTATCCTGGAAAAATCCATAGTTCGTACGGGATTTTGAAAAAATCGAAATCTAGAGCTACAGTTATTACCTATAGATTATTATAGCAAACTTCCTTGATAGTAGGTATAAAGGTTGGAAAAGGTAGCGGGAACGGGAACCAGAAATCCACGATTCCCTCGGGATTTGTGAAAAACCGAAATTCACGCGGGCGAAGCCGCGGGCAGAAGCTAATATTATAAATGCGAAAGTGATTCTGTCTGTAAGTATGTTGTACGATTTTGACGAAATTTGGTATAGGGATAGACCAGACTTTGAATAAGGGCATAGGCTGTTTTTTATTGAAAATGAAAATGAAAATTATAGAGTTCTCAAAGGATTCTTGAAAAACCTCTTGAAAATCCACGAGAATGACGGGCTGACAGCTAGTTACTTTATATACGTATATATGTCACCGGAAATGTATGTAATCGTCATTGTATACAATTCCTAGGAAATGTATGTAATTCCTAAAATCGCACGGAAAAGTGTAAAATAAATTATATTAGACACATTTCCTAGGAAATCTATACATTTCCTAAATAGCAATCGGAAATGTAAAACATTTGGAGATATCAACACAACAAGATATCAATGGGTACGCGGGGATAGCGGGGCGAGGGGAGGGTATTGCATCTGATCAGGCGATTGCGCTGGTGCCGCATAAACTGTCAGTGCGCGGAAATCATATTTTTTTAAATTATTTCTTTTTTTCAGAAGTTAGGTTAGGTTAGGTTAGAACATAAATATCCATGTGGTCCATCCATCCACTTAGGTTCTATTGGGTCCTAGGTAGAATGTGAACCACATTTTACCTAGGACCCAACATTCAAAAGAAAGCATTATTTTTATACATTTCCTAATACGATATAGGAATTGTATAAATTTCCTAGGAAATGTATACAATTCCTAGATTACATACATTTCCGGTAACATATATAGTACATACAATACAGACGTCAGAATTTTAGAGAGAGCCCGAACTTTTTAATTTATTTATGCTGTGCAATTTATCAAACGCTTTATTAATAAAAAATATCTATTCTTTTGTTGAAACCCTTTGATTTTTTAATTTAGCAGTAATCGATACTAAAAGTCTGAAATTAAACTTTCACTTTAAATTAACAGAAAGTAATTATCTTGTCTGAAACATAATTAACACTCCGATCACCAGCTGCAGAGTACAATGGAGTCTTCTTAAAGTTTATTTAGTACATTTTAATATGTAGGAAGTATTTATTGTAGGCGGTCAGAGTCACGGTGCATAGATATTAAACTGTGTGGTATCAAGTTTTATAATAATGCGGTAGAAGAAACCGAACACTGTCATTTTACACATTTCAGACATCTATAAAAACATAGCACCTCTAACGTATAACATATATATACTGACTTGTACACTATACTTAATTATACAGTCTTACAACTAATTTGTACAGCAAATAGTTGTAAGACTGTATAACTAACTTGCAAATAACTTGCACACCAAACATACTGACTTGCACATTAAATTATTTCTTACTTACTTTTAGGGTCCAAGACCGAGCGAAGCGAGCTCGGGACTTGTGGCACCCCGACTCAGGTAGGTTAGGTTAGGTTTCTTTTTATACCATCCGTCTACTTAGCGATCTACTATTAGAACATCTATTTAGCGATTTACTATTATTACGACCTCTCTGGCGCAGTGCTGAGCGCTGTAGTCTTATAAGTGGGAGGTCCCCGGTTCGATTCCCGGCAGGGGCAATTTGGGATTTTATAATATTTAAATTGTCTCTGGTCTGATCTGGTGGGAGGCTTCAGCCGTGGCTGGTTACCACCTTACCGACAAAAGCCGTGCCGCCAAGCGATTTAGCGTTCCGGTATGATGCCGTGTAGAAACCGATCAGGGGTATACATCCATATCCTCTTCCAAGTTAGCCCGCTTCCATCTTAGGACTGCTAGACTACTTTTGACTCTTATACTATAAGACTAGCTGTTGCCCGCGACTTCGTCCGCGTTAAACAATTTTAAACGGGAACCCTTTGTTTCCCCGGGATAAAATAGTAGTCTGTCACTTTCCAGGTCCTCAACTAAAAAAATGCGACTGCAAAAAATCACGTCAATCTGTAGTTAAATGTCCGATGATAATAATATGTTGAAAGGAAACCCCCCTTGAGGTGGATTTTCGTCAAATTTTTCTTAGCTTATGCCTACCTACCCCCTAGAAAGAACCTAACTTCCAAATTTCAAGTTAATAATAACAATAACTTAAATTTCACGTAAAAAGTTTCATCCCCTTTTTTACCACCCTTAAGGGGAGATTTTCCTGAACAACTTACACAGGTTTTTATTATTTAAAATTTATAATCTAAATGCCTATTTTCATATCTGTAACTTCAAAAACATAGAACTTTCATATAACCTTCCTACCCCCATTTTACCCCCTTAGGGGAGGATTTTCGTGAAATCTTTTCTAGGCTGATATCTAAGCCCTAGAATGAACCTATCTTCTAAATTTCAAGTTGATAATAACAATAATTAAAACTTAACATAAAAACTTTCAACCCCTATTTTACCACCCTTAAGTGAAGATTTTTCAGAATAAAATACACAGGTTTATATTATTTAAAACCAATAATCTAAATGCCGATTTTCAGGTCTGTAACTTTAAAAACATAGGACTTTCATACAAACTTTCTACCCCCATTTTACCCCCTTAGGGGAGGATTTTAGGGATACTAAATAGCCTATAACCTTCCCAGAAAATTGTACTACCAAATGCAAAAAGAATTTTTCAAATCCGACTGGTACTTCCAGAGATTAGCGCGTTCAAACAAACAAACTCTTCCGCTTTATTATATTAGTATAGATATAGATAGTATAGATACACATGAACCGCATTGAATCTGTTCAGAGACGTTGCCTTAGTGTACTTAGTTGGCGATTTGGTTTTTCTCGGGTTCTCCAAGGCTACTTTGAGAAATCGAAGTACTTTAAAGTCACACCTCTTTATCTAAGACGTAATATGAGCTTTTTAATGACATTACATAAAATTATACATTTTAAATTGGACTGTTCAGCATTATTAGAAAACATAAATATAAACACCAGGCATCAATGTAGGCGTTCGAATGTTTTCATATTACATACATACAGAAACAACACATCTTTTTATAATCCTTTAGTTAGAATGTGCAGATTGTACAACGATCTGGCATCCAAGGCTCAGGAGGAGCTAGATATTTTTGACCCTCGTGAGGGACCCTACAAGAATAAAATAAAAAATGCGTTGTTTCGCGTAGCAAGTACTAATTCCCCTTACTAAAATATTATTGTTGCAATATGTTTTAAACTTAAGTATTTCAATTATTTTTATTTAGCTAACTTGAATATTTTTATTGTTTCTTTATTTTAAGTAGTTGTATAGATCGACCAGAATCTCATGAAAAATAGGGAAATTAAATTTTGTAGTAAGCAACACTAGGTTAACTCGGCTGCCCTAGTAATAAACAAAGTAATTACATTCAGAACACCTTACCTGGGATCGTTTCACGAAACGAAAAATCAAGCAACTGCATTTTAAATACAAAAACAAAGTAATCAACATCCAATTAGGGGAGAGTCCGGCAGTACCGCCACCCTAAGGTTTATTTGGTATAAAATTAAAATCTCCAAAGTAATATGTTATATATTTGCTGATTTATGTAAAATAACTCATAATGTATAAATAAAAATAATGTAACATCAATATATTTGGAAAGAATCAAATTTATTAATAAAATCTAAAGACACTAAAAATTAATAGTAAAAAAATTGTCCTCCAGTACGGGCCAGAAACAAATACCATTTATACTAGGCAATAATCACATATTTTATTGGTTTAATAATTCCAAAATGTTTGCGTAAGCCTTTTGCACCCAAATCTTGCAGTTTCCACACTGAATGCAATCCTCTTTATGAGATTCGAGGCACAGAGGGCATATTGTTTCTTCCTAAATCTTTCTTTGAAAAAGGAGCTAGTTTTCATTCTTTTTCCTGTCTTTTTTGTTGGTATCGTTGCCTGATAGCAAAACATCCTTGCCTTTTTTGTTAACTTCTTTATCTTTAACCGTGAAAAGTTTACTAAAAGTTTGCTTATGGGCATTAGCCTATTGTCTAAATCCTTAATATGTTCTGCCAACACTTTTTCGTGTTCAGGCGAGAATGTGTCGTGGAAACGACCCATAGCAGGCTTAAAGCTTTATTATTTTTCTCTTTATAATTTTCAATAGCTTTAATTCTACCTTTAAAGTCATTCTTGGTACTTTGAATCTCAGCCTGACGCGCATTCATTTCTGTGCCTACTTAAAACTTTTCCACGGCTCTATGCATTATGGCAGGTTCCCAGGTGCGCTTCTTTGTCTTCCTTTCACGTCCACTGTCATCATCTAACATATTTATGTACCTATAAAGAAATTAAACCATTTAAAATAAACTCAACCAGTGGCCGGTACTGACGGACAATTTCGTGGCCCGTACTGGAGGAAGCGAAATAAAATTTCGAGATCGCTCAATTATAAAATGTTACGTATAAAGCATCAATTAAAACATTATTATTGTAGCTATATAAATAATAAATACATACCACGATTAACTATTGTCGATATATTCCAATAATATTCAATTATCACCCCCGGTACAATACTTGTGTAACGAATGTCACCGCGCGCAACGCAATTCTTTGCACTGACAGTTAGTCGGTAGCTGACAGGTCGCCGCCGTTTTGGGCATAGACTTGTCAAAGTGAACTACTTAAATGGAGCTAATGGTGTCAGCGTTAGCTGTTATATAATCTTAGAAATAGCAACTGGCCGGTACTGGATGCCGGCCCGTACTGCCGGACTCTCCCTTACTTTGTTTTTGTGTTGTGCTTGTTGTTTACTTGGTTTTTGCATTTATATTTCGGGTTAGTGTGTGCAGTTACTTTTCAGATTTCAGTAAACGGTTCAAGTTATTTGAAATATTAAACTGTGGTAAAAAACTACTCGACATAAAACTTTTGTTAATGCAAAAAGTCAATTTCACAAAAAATGTCTGTTACTTTGTTTATCGCTAGGGCAGCCGTAATGTTGCTAACCTTGGAATTTCATTTCCCTATTTTTCATGAGATTCTGGTCGATCTATACACACATATTTTGGCGAGCAGCCGGTTTTGAGGTCTCTGTTCTGTTATTTGCTATTTTTGTTTGGTTGCTAGCTGTTTTGTGTGTCAAATAAATAAATAAATAAATAAATAAATAAATAAATAGACTACTTTAGAATATTTTGTTATACGAAAGGGAATTTATATGTGCACGATTAAATACTACCCTATTATAATATGTATGTAAATTAAAAAGGCGGACAGTAAAGGGCTAAAGGCATCACACTTGTTTATAAAATGCGAAATATAGTCGAAGAAGACGATTTCTTAAAGGCCACTTGTCTGAAATACTGTCAGTAACTGTTCAACGTTTACACTCTCCAATACACGCACAATAGTGCACGGTATTGAAGAATATAAAATGGCATTAAAATAAAATGATTCACAATTCAGATGCCAGTGTTGTTAGCGAACGTGGGCGCCTGCGCCGACCGTGTGGGTCGAGCTCATATTGCACTAGCATAGCTTTAAATATTCTGCGATTACTTTGTTTACTAGAGGCTTTCTATGAATTCATTTACTGCCTCTTTTTTCTAGCGGTTAGCACGTCCGACTTTGGATCACAAGGTCCTGGGTCCGAATCCCGGGTTGGGTTAGGTTGGGTTTGGTTGCCAAAAAATATGAAGTATTGGGGATTTCTGTCAAGAAATTCTCAGTGGCATCCCGAAGTTGGAGGTGTTGGATACACCCCCGTGCCTCCGAGAGCACGCAAAGCCGTCGGTCCTGCGCCTGATCTCTCTCCGGTCGTGTCGCTTGACTACGGGAGTGGGGGAATAGAGAGTGCACCTGTGTATGCGCACACACTTGTGCATTATAATCCTGCGTAGTTGGCTAGTTTCCGCCTCGGTTGAAAAATATTGAGAAAAAAATAGAAATAACAAAGATAAGTAGAAAAAGATTACGCGAGACATAATTAAATCAAACTTTTATGATACAAGCGATGATAATGCAGATATCATATCATCGCCTTTTGAAATATTTAACGAAATTCGTAAAATATGCAAAGAAGGTATAAACCCTTATCAAGATTGAATAAAACACAGTCCGATGGTAAAAGAAACCGGCTCGCGATTCATTTCCATGTATGGCATTAATGTTTTCTGTAAGTTGCGATAACTTCGTAAAAAGTTGATCAGAGGCACACGAAATGGTGGAACCAGTAGTCGTTGGGCGAAGTTCCCAAGCTAGCCATTTATAGCGTTAGTGCCTATAAAATGATTTCGAAAACTCTGCTTAGCTGGAAGAAAATGTGCAAGACGCATTTATTGCACCATTATTGCATCAGCTCGCACGAAGCGCTTTCGATCTACGTTTCTGAAACGAACCGCTAGGGTGTGGAACGACCTTCCGGCTTCCGTGTTCCCCTCCTCGTACGACTTGAGTACCTTCAAGGCAAGAGTGAATGGGCATTTTCTAGGCAAGCGCGTTCCAGCTTAGACCTCATCATGGCTTTTCAGGCATGATTGTCGTCAAGCGTGAGCCTATTTTTCAATAATAAAAAAAAACGGTAACAACTATACCGATTACGCATTGGCCGATTTAAGGGCTGCACTAGACTTCAGCAATCAGCATACTTCTCGAGCATAGAAGTCATTACGTGAAGTGCTGTCTTACGAAACGATCGATATCTGAACTAGTATGAGATTGCACGTCATACTAACGTCGGAGCCGCAAGTTTTTCTGTCACAAGAAAGTTGCACTACTAGACCCAACAGGCTCGCAACCCTATTGTATCTATTAGCTGGCTACTTTCTTATTTCTTGCCATTTACGGTTCGTTGAGAAAATCAAGACGCATTTGTAATAGGTATTTGTAGTAACATAAAAAACTACACGACATGTTATGGCTGTAATCATTGAAGTGTTCTATAACAATCTTACGGACGTAGCCGGGAACCGCTGGCGTAAAATCGAGTCGTTACCACCAAATTATAGCCGTAAGCGACACTTTTGTCGAATATTCGTTTTTAATCGACTCTAATAATATTAGTTTTGACGATAAGTCTTCATTCATTTTTCATTTTTGTTTTATTTTCAATCATATATTTAAATGTCTAAAAATCATTAATGTATGTGAATTTTTTATTTACTAGCACACTTCTGTTTAAAAATATTTAATACCTTCTCCTGTAAAATTTGGTTTTTGTCGGTTGCGCTAAAACGGCGGTAAAGGCTCGAAATGTCAGTTTTAAATCGAAGCGCAGATATTTAGATTCAAAATGCTGAATCACAACAACTGCATAAGTATGATAAAATCCAATTTAAAAAATCAGTCATGGCCCACGCGAAAATTGAGCGTTCGGAAATGTTTTCAATTGAGCGAGATTGGATTTATCAATCCAATAGCGCGCCCGAGCCAAAATGATAAAGCTATTATCTCATTGTGTGTTCGGCAAGACGATTTAAAAGAAAAACACAGTGCTAATCCACAATCCACATGGGAAGCCTTGAGGGGAGTATCGGGTGGCCGCGCGACTCGCGAGTCGCGACTGCGAGCTCGGCGGATTTAGTTACACGGGCGACCGCGCGCCCGCCGCACCTCTTTCCGATTTGCTCATGGAATTGTTGTTTCTTTCTTATTATTAAAACAACTATCTTATTATTAAAACATCTATACTCGAATTACTAGTTCCGTGGAATTCTGACAGCTGTCATTGTCATTTACAGATGAGTTATTTGTATGGAGAACAGGGTTAAACATCTACGAAGTACGATTTAACCCAAACTACTTTAATTCCCTGTCATCATAAAAAGCCATATGCCGCGTAATTATTACTCGTTTCGCCTTAAAATAGAAAACACCAAGAGTGGAAACTAGAAAGTGCACACTAACAGCAATAGAAAATAAAAGAAGCACATTGAAAAAATTTATTCAATAATGGATGTCGAATGACATTATCACCATGAAGTGTCTGTCAGGCATTTGTCATATCTACATGCGGTAGTTGATTTGTATTTGCATAACTTTTCATCTTTTTTGTGGGAATTGTTTTATCTCTGGTAACATTCCGAAACGTCAGAATTCCACGGAATTAGTAATTCGGGTATATTTAGTATTATTAAGAAACGTCTCTATCGAGCGCTCGCGAGCATTGTAGCCACGCCCTAGAAACTAATATTTGTGTCTGTGGTTTGTCTGATTTCCGTAAAAATGTATACCCACCATCAAGTTACACGGTCGCGTAACTTTGTAACTGCATATTTTTACGGAAATCTGACAAACCACAAACAGAGCGTTGCTACGAAATTCCGTAGAGTTTGATAGTTAACTATCCGAAACTCCTCCTAATTGTCAATAAAGCAAATATTGAAAATTTACCTATATAAATAAAACAAAGTCGTGTTAGTTCGAACACTTATAACTCGAGAACGGCTGGAGCGATTTTCATGGTTATTGATTTGTTGTATTTGTCTCCATCCCGAATAGCAGAATAACTATTAAAAACATTAGAAAATTGACGAAAAAATAAAATAAAAGAAAAAATATTTTCCCATAAAAAACGTTCACAGGTTGCGTAACTGTCAAATATTTAATCCCGTCGATACGGTAAACTCTCACCCGTACCTCTCATACAGTAGGTACCTATGTAATATATCTTCTGCGCGTGTGTTTGTCACCGGGCAGGACGAAGTCTGCCGGATCCACTAGTTTTATATATAACAGCATTAGTATAAATAGCAAACATCTGAGACTGAAATATTCTTCTCATTTAAAAGAGCCAGAAACTGGTTCGTAAGCACGAAT
Organism: Melanargia galathea; assembly: GCA_920104075.1. Classification (NCBI taxonomy): domain Eukaryota; kingdom Metazoa; phylum Arthropoda; class Insecta; order Lepidoptera; family Nymphalidae; genus Melanargia; species Melanargia galathea. The sequence continues at coordinate 7,499,213 of OV049867.1, forward strand.
TAATGCGTACACACAACTATGCTAAAACGAATAAAAACTCTTTAGCCACTTATAGTCCAATGCGACAAATAAATCTATTAGGACATTTTAAGAGAGGTCTCGTACTCGTTAGCCGGTGTTTGATCGTGATGATAAAATCTGTTTATGTACGGGCGACGCGATGTGAAAATCGCTTACATGATGAATTCATACGGCAGGTTTGGTGCGCGCCGCCAACCGGTCCGATCAATATGCTGGTAGACATCGAACACCATAAATAGAAGAAGTGGTCGCGACTCGCGGTCTTTAATGATGTTGCTGGCAAAAACGTGCCTCGGTTGTCACTATTATCAATCACTTTGTAACTGAGTATCGTTTCACTCCCGTTGCTGTTACCACATCCGAGGGCTTTTAGAATAAAGAGAGAAGTTCACTTGAGCGATACAATGAATTTATTGTATCATAAAAAAATTGATTGTCCGTAAAGTCGGTGTACGGACGATAATTTCAAATCAAATCAAATCAAATAAACTTTATTCAAAATTGGTACCTACACTGTACACTTTTTGAACGTCAATTTAGGAACAGGCAATGGTGATAATTACTTACGGAAACTTAAAACTAAGAGAGAGCGCTCACGGAGCGGTTCGCACCCGCGCCCGCCGCGGTTGCGGGCCCGCAATACTCGAAATTCATACAAATGTCGAGTGCAAAACTCACGACGCGATTTACTCCCGCAGAGTTGGCGGTTGCTCGCGGCTCCCGCAGAAGGCGGGCAGCGGGCGCCCGCGAGCTTTGCGGGCGTCGCCCGCAAGCTCTGCGGTTTTTTGGCGGGCGCGATCGCATTTTTCTTATAGGAGCTGGCGAACAAAACGGTATAGTTGCATCAAACTAAAGAGTAAGAGTCTTTATTTGCAAAAATGTGGTACAAATATTATGGATCTTAAAGCTTATTGTCTTCCAACACATTTAACTAATAAATTAGTGTGCAAATTGAATTATTGATTTTAAGACTAAACAAAATGACGTAAGTAGCATACATGTCACCGTTCTAAAGATATAAATATAAAATTAATTGCAATAAATAGAATTTATGTCATATATTCTTTTAAATTGTAAAAACATTTCTCCATGAGCCAGTTAATTAATTACACTCAGCCAAGTCCAAAATGGCAGCATTTATTCGATGAGGGTGTGATTGCTATCGCTGCCCTCAATCAAATATCACGACCTAGACGCTGAAGCATCTAATAGTCGGTTGAGTCTTTGGAGGAGACTCAATTCATGGCTTCGAAGTACCCGTATTTATACCAATAATTCAAGATGGCGGTTCGGCGCCACTGAATGAATCAAATGTCAGTTAATTCTAACCTATTTCAATTATGAAATTAATAATTCGTAAACCATTTCTAAAAATTCTAATTAATTTTCAACAATAATTTATCAGTCAGTCAATATTTTGTAAGTCAGTCTGACCTTTGTAAGTTAGTTTAGGCCAATTTCAACATAAATTGTTTAAAAACTATTAGTGAATAAAGTTTTTAAATGATAAACTTTTTAATTAAAAAAAAAATTCTTAGTAAAAAAAAACAAATTTTTCTTCTGAAAAAGAAATAATCATTTTGATTGACATCTTACAAAGTATGGAAAATAATCCATTTTGAACGAAAACGTGCTCGATTATTCAAATCTTTCGAAACTTTATTGTAATTATGCCGTTATGATCGAAACCACGACCTATGGATGCAATTTTGATACAGTTGCGGGCCGTTTTAAGTAAAATTAAGTTGATATTCTTATTCAGCAAGCCAAAGACCATCGGATTAAAAAATATAACATTTTGTTCGCCAGCTCTTCATATATAACTATAACCGCCGCTCTTGCGGGCGTCGCCCGCCAACTCGGCGGGCGACGCCCGCAGCCGCGGCGGCTGCGGTCCCGCAAAAACAAGCGGGCTCGTGAGCGCGCTCTCTCTAACCTCTCTCCCGCAGCCGCGGCGGGCGCGATTCCAAACCGCTCCGTGAGCGCTCTCCGTAAATCTACGAGAGTTCCAAACGCGTAAGTGCTAACATGCGACGCACGAGAAAATTATCTCTACACTTTTTCTCGACGAATACAATAGAATTTGACGAGAAAAAGCGTAGAGATAATTTTCTCGTGTGTCGCATGTTAGCCCTGCAGGTCTGAGAAGAGAGAGAAAGAATTTTACGTGATAACGTCATAAGAAAACAAATAGAGATAGAGACGTCCAAGTCGAACGCTTAGGCCCATCGTACCTTCTCTATCGCTTGTTCCGCGCTCTCGCTTGCACGCGGTACGTGACAATGAGTCATGTTTTTGTGCGTGTAGCCGGCGCTCATGGATTTATAAGGCATTATCACGTCAAAAAAATCCTATTGTACATTTGTTTATGCAAAAAACTTCATTATTGTTAGTTTCTACTTATCGGTGTAGTTGTTAAGTTAATGAATTAGTTGGTACTTGTAAATAACATTATTTTCATTTATGATTTTGATTGCGTAAGCGAAAACCGTACTCAACCGTCAAGAGGCTCGCAGCCACTCATCTTACACAAGGCCTTTGAGAATGTTATTACTGTGGTAACGTTTACGTATGGTATGGTATGTATTTCTGTGGAATAATTTGGCGATACCTTCCTTTATCATTATCATTTTCATTTATGTTCTCTTTTTAACCCCCGACGCAAAAACGACGGGGTGTTATAAGTTTGACGTGTATGTGTGTGTGTGTGTTCCCCTGTAGCGCTCAAACGGGTGAACCGATTTGAATGCGGTTTTTTTCGTTTGAAAGGTGAATTAGTCGAGAGTGTTGTTAGCTATGTTTGATTAAAATCGTTCCAATATGGCCGCCGCTACAAAATGGCGGATTACATATTTTTTCGCAACTCCCTTAATATGGGTATCAAATGAAAGGGCTTGACTGGTAGAATAGCACTATTGAAAATCCAAGATGGCCGCCGCCACAAAATGGCGAATGTCGGGGGTTTTTTAAATTTTTAATTTATACTTGTTCTCACATTATTTTATGAGTCACATACCGTTAATTTGGAAAATAACCAATCCTCCTTAATTCGTTTTAAATGACTTTCCAAATTACTCGTTATCCTTGATAATGATTTTAAAAACACTTAACAGCGAATCAATAGAAGCAGGGTCCATCTTCTCTTATAAAATGATAACTGGATGATAAATGGATTTTCAACAGACTTTATAATATTGATGTTATTAATATTATTGGTTTTAACATCAAATTGTATTGGAATTATCCTGATTTTTTTATCAGAGGATAAGAAATTCCAGCATAGTAACAACAACTCATATCTGTTTCGACTTATTTGCTGCCAAGTTAATAATAAAGATTCTTGATAAACTCACAATCAAAATGTCCAAAGTAAGTGCATACTGCATACTTCGATATACTAACCAAATACTGTCTTACATGTATTTGAACATTTAGGAAGGTTTATAATCAACTAGCAGATGCCAGCGACTTCGTCCGCTTGGATTCTTATAAATCTCACTTGGGGGTGGAATTTCTAAAATTCCTGAAACACGTAATTCTTTATTTTTAACCCACAATACACATACCGATTTTCATTGATATAACTTTAAAAATGACGGACTTTCGTACAAACTTTCAACTCCCATTTAACCCACTTGGGAGTAGTTTTTCCAAAATTCTTTAAACTCTTAACTCTTTATATTTAACCGAAAACCTAAATACCAATTTTCATGGATATAACTTGAAAAATGACGGACTTTCATACAAATTTTTATCCCCTATTTAACCCCCTTAGGGATGGAATGAAAAATTTCAATAATCCTTTCTTAGTGTGCGCTTACGTTATAAAAGGAAGCTGCTGTGAAAATTTCAAGTTTCTAGCTTCAGTGGTTTTGGCTGTGCGTTGATTGTCAGTCAGTCAGGACAAGCTACTTTATATTATTATAGACTAGCTGACCCCCGCAACTTCGTTCGCGTGTTTATAGGTTTTATACAGGATCGGATCGGATCCCATTATTCTTTTATTTACCTAAACTAAATGTAGCCTAAGTTACTCTTTATAACATCACCTATCTGCCATTGAAAGTTCCGTCAAAATCGTACCAGCCATTTCGGAGATTAGCTGGAACAAATAGACAGACCGACAAACATAAATTTAAACACACGCCAGTTTAAAATAAGCCGTACGTTCAAAGATCCGGGTCCCGAGTTATTTAAGCCAAATAAATGTCTGTCATTTCTGAACTAAAAAACCTATGACCTTGAAATATTTACGGGACAATACTTGAAGTACTACCTTTTTAACGAAAAAAGAATAAGTAAAATCGAACCACGCGTTAATGAGTTACAGCTAAATACACGTTTTAACTTTCTTCCCCTCTCCCAAGGGAACCGTGTTGAATTTCGGGATAAAAAGTATCTTATGTCCTACCTCGGAGTACAAACTCAAATCGTACCAAGTTTCATTCGAATCCATTCCGTAGTTTCGGCGTGATGCGCGGCCAAGATACAGACAGACAGACAGACAGACAGACAGACAGACAGACAGACAGACAGACAGACAGACAGACAGACAGACAAAAATGAAAAAAATTGCAGTTTTGGCTTCAGTATCGATTATAGAGTGCCCTCCAATAAAAAGTTTCAAAATATCTTCAATGTACAGAATTGGATCTGTTACAGTTTTATTATATTATAGATAGATAGATAATAATAGATAGATATATAGATAGATATAAATAGCGCTAATGCGTAATAAGCGCATGGGAACACAGCGTAGACAAGTAGCAGACGAGAGCATTATAAACAAATTGCGCTGATGCTATTCGAAAAATGTTTCTGATGGCGACTCCGTATACCTAATAGACTTAATAGATAGGTATATGGGAACACAAAATTATGAAGTTTCCCCCAGTGGTGTACAAACGAGGCACTGTCACGCGAAGCGGAGCGCAACGAGTGTACGAGACAATACTGTTCGTGTTTGTACGATAAAGCCGGGAGAGAATGTTTTAAATTAATGTCGTGGACTAGCCCTGAAGCACGTCGCAACTGATTTTTAACCCCCAACGCAAAAACGACGGGGTGTTATAAGTTTGACGTGTCTGTGTGTGTGTGTCTGTCTGTTCCACCGTAGCGCTCAAACGGGTGAACCGATTTGAATGCGGTTTTTGTTTGAAAGGTGAATTAGTCGGGAGTGTTCTTTGTTATATTTGATGAAAATCGATCTATAATGGCCACCGCCACAAAATGGCGGATAACATATTTTTTCACGACTCCCTCAATATTGGTATCAAATGAAAGAAAGGGCTTGACTAATAGAATAAACTATGCAAATCTAAGATGGCCGCCACCACAAAATGGCGAATGTCGGGGGTTTTTAAAATTTTAAATTTAATTAAGTATATATAAGTACTTGTTTAATATTGGTAACAATTATAATGTTTGTTATTGGTGACATTAATACTGCAGTATGGTCACAAAACTGATAATGAGATAATGATGGATCCACACCACGGCATCTAATCCTCACCACGGCTGCAAACATCTGTGAAACTCACACACTCAACGTAGAGGCTAAAATAGGAACGTGTTTCACAAGTTTTTTTTTTTTTTTTTTTTTTTTTTTTTTTTATTGTATAATAGGCTTACGCTTGACGACAATCATGCCTGAAAAGCCATGATGAGGTCTAAGCTGGAACGCGCTTGCCTAGAAAATGCCTATTCACTCTTGCCTTGAAGGTACTCAAGTCGTACGAGGAGGGGAACACGGAAGCCGGAAGGTCGTTCCACACCCTAGCGGTTCGTATCAGAAACGTAGATCGAAAGCGCTTCGTGCGAGCTGACTGAACGTCAACCACATAGGGATGCCATCGCTCACGACTTCTCGCTGTTCTGTGGTGAAATGGTGAAGGAGGAACTAGGTTAAAAAGTTCCTGAGCACACTCTCCAAAGTATATCCGATAAAAGACCGATAGACAAGCGATGTTGCGCCGGTGCTGTAAACTGAGCAATTTCGCCTGCGTTAGTGACCGATCGCCTATAATTCTACGGGCGCGGCGATCAACCGAGTCTAATGCGTCGAGTTGGTATTTGGCAGAGCCGTCCCAGAGGTGGCAGCAGTACTCCATGCCTGACCGGATTTGAGCCTGGTAGAGTGTGAGGCGCTGTGCAGGTGTGAAGTACCGCTTCACCTTGTTCAGGATACCAAGTTTTTTGGCAGCTGTTTTGGCCTTTAACTCGATGCATTTCCCGAAATTGAGTTTGGGTGAGATGTCAATACCCAGAAGCTCAATGTGATCACTAATCGGAACAGATACACTTTGGAAAGTAGGAGCCAAGGTGAAAGGGCTCCTTTTTGCGGTGAATAAACATGCTTGCGTTTTGGTGGCATTAAACTTAACTAAATTGGCGTCACCCCAATCAGACACCTCCTTGAGAGTTAAGTTAATGCGATTCACCATTGCCTCTCTTTGCTCAAGGATCTCAGTAGCACTGGCTCGGGAACTGGACATGTATCTATCTGTAACGGTGCTGTCATCAGCGTACCCAAAGATACCGGGTTTAAGAAGATCGTTAATGTGCAGCAGAAAAAGGGTTGCGGATAGAACAGATCCCTGAGGGACACCGGCATTGATAGCCATTAGGTCAGATGAGCAGCCGTCGACGACTACCCGAAATGACCTGTCACTCAGGAAATCAGATATCCAGTTACAAAAGCCAGTGGGTATTCCATATGATGGAAGTTTACTGAGAAGACTGCCGTGCCAGACCCGGTCAAAAGCCTTTGAGATGTCGAGAGAGACGGCTAGTGCCTCTCCGCGTTTCTCAATGGCTTCTCCCCAGGTATGTGTGGCATACACTAGAAGATCTCCCGTAGACCGATTTTTCCGAAATCCGTACTGGTGGTCAGACAGGAGATCGTTAGCTTCTAGGTATGCGAGGAGTTTATTATTGAGAACACGTTCCATACTCTTACAGAGGATGGACGTGATCGCAATTGGTCTGTAATTTGCCGGGTCAGCACGACTCCCCTTTTTTGGTACTGGTTGCACGTTTGCAACTTTCCACGATTTGGGGACTTGAGCAGTTTCCAGAGAGAGGCGAAACAAGCGTGTTAGCACAGGAGACAACTCAGCGGCGCAATTCCGCAGGACTATTGCAGGTATACCATCAGGGCCGCTGGCCTTACTCACGTCGAGGTTCCGAAGGGTTTTAAGGACCTCTTGCTGGTGTATGCGTATCTCCGGCATACTGGAGTCGCATGGTGGAAGAGTGGGTGGGAGGTTGCTTCCAGCATTCAGCCGTGAGTTTTCTGCAAACAGAGAAGCAAGTAGGTTGGCTTTGTCTGTCGCAGTTATGGCCAGTGATCCATCAGGTTTCTGCAGAGGCGGCAGTGAAGAGCGGCAAAAATTAGATTCGACCGACTTTGCAAGGGACCAGAAAGCTTTACTGCCATTGGGGTAAGTGGCAAGCTTACGTCCGATGCGGTTAGTTCGGTCGAAACGAGCTCTTTCCAAAACCCTCTTGTAGGACTTGGCGGCAATATTGAAATCTCTCTTTTTGATTTTTACGTCCGGTGCTTTGAGAGCGCGGGCGTCCGCCCATGTTACAAACGCTGATTGCTTACGGGCTTCTGCAACAGCACACTCAGCATTGTACCAAGGGGGAATCTTGCTATCAGAAGACACGTCGGAAAATGGTATAAAGTATTCCATTGCCCGGCGTATCACATCCGATATAGCACTCTCACAGCTCGACGGATCGTTGGAGGAGAAACATATTTGCCGCCATGGATAAGACGCAAAGAAGTGTCGCATCTCATCCCAATCTGCTGACCTGTATCGCCACACCCGCCTCTTAACAGAAGATTCGGAGGCAGGAGGATAAAAGTTGGATACAGATTTCACCAGACAGTGGTCTGAGGTGCCCAAGGGGGCAGAAACAGACACCGAAAACCTGTCTGGATCGGTTGTCAGCAGAAGGTCCAAACAATTGGGTGTATGTCCATCGACATCCGGTACCCGGGTGGCTTCCTGAACTAGTTGAGAGAGATCTAGCGATAATGCAAATTTGCGCGCCTCTCTCCCAGCATGATCAGTTTTCTGGTATGGGAACAGCCACTCCTGGTGGTGGGCATTAAAGTCCCCCAGAAATACCAGTTGTGCGGACGGATATCGATGTTGGATGGTGTCAGCCGTTTCACTGAGGTAATTGAATAATTGAGTTGTCTCCTGGTCACCACTATGCGAACGGTAGACACAGGCGTAGACTGTTTTCTCAAAACCCGTGTCTACCAAACACCACAGAACAGAGAAATTCGGTACCTCCAAATTACGGAGACGTTGGCAGCAGATGTTATCACGAGCGTACATACAGACTCCTGCGCGAGGTTTGAAATTGTGCTCAAGCGAGTATCCGGGGAACTGTAAGTACGCAACATCCGCTGGACTCATAATTTGCGTCTCCGTAAGAAAGAGTAGATGCGGCTTAGCGGTCTCGAGATGGTGATGGACCGCACTGAGATTAGAGTGCAGTCCTCGAATATTAGAGAGGTGCACTGCGAACGAGAGGACGTGCAGCCGCTGTGAAAACCGATTTCTCTTTCTTTTTGGCTTCATTTATTTTGGGGAGTGAATAGGTTTAGGGAAATGGAAGTTGTACGAGATGCTGCATTCTTGACACCATGACCTTCAAAGCAGAGGTGCTGATGGTAGACTCAACTGGAGACCGCGGGGACGCCCGAATCCCCCTGGGAATCGCCATCGGGTCCTCTCTCCGGTCGCCAACCGGCACGATGGAGGCCATCCCAGGATTTTTCGCAAGGTGGCGGGGCAGCCTTTCATAGGTGGCGAACCTACTAATTGGGCCCCCTACTACCTGCGGTCGGCCAGCGGTGCACCGTGCTTCGGATCCCGCTGCCCTCCATGTTGAGCCGCCCGGCATCCCTACAATTCAGGTCAGAACCTGTCAACAAATGCAGCACAACAGTACAGACCCATTCCTCTATGAATGGCTACAGCGAGCATCGTTCCGGAACACGAATCAACCTGAAACACGCTGAGTCGCTTGGCGGCACGACTTTGCTCGCTGGGTGGTCATACTAGCCTCGGCCAAAGCCTACCACCTGAGAAGGTGTTACTCATTTTGCACCAACCGGGGGTCACGTGTAGGGTAAAGAGGATTAGGACCTGACTTCGGTATAACCTACGGACGCGAGTAACCTTAACCCCTCAAGTTAGGTAAGTATCTACGATATATATAATTTCTCGTAACAGAAGACTTTTGAAAACCACTGAAAATATCGAAGGGCCCATAGATGAGGACTGAGGAGGAATTAAGTAATTCTGTGGGTCCTTGTTTGCAATGCTTTAGAAACAATTACATATATTACGTTTTTAAAGCATTGGAGTGATGCAAACTGGAGACGATAGCATAATCATCGAAACTGTAAACCGAGTGGCGAGTACTAACTCCAAACGCCTGGTAATAAACTTGTAATAAATATCAAACAAACAGTGGGTAAAAATAGAAACAGGCACGGCGGGCGGGCGAATGACCGTCAGTTGACATACAACGGACTCAAGGCCTGTGGAGATTAGATACCAACTGCCGTCGCATACTCATACAAGTAAGTACCAATGCGGTGGATAAAAAAAATATACATTTTTAAACAGAACTAAGCAATTGTATGTTAAGTGTTCAACGAATGTTGTCTGCATGTCAAATGCAATTGATTTAGCAGCAGTTCCAGTTCTTGAATTATATTTTATTAAAGCCTACACATGTCCACTCCAGATATAATTAAGAGATGTCACTGTTAAAAATATCACGACCATTTTAATCAAACCCTCAAGTTTAACATCAACAATCAACATTAGGTTTGTTCAGCTTTTAACACTTAAGTAATTTGAGGTGTGCTCTCGTCGCTACGTACTTTCAAATAAACATTTGAATTCAGAAGGAAAGTCAGTAAGGTAGTCGTAAAACACCTAGTGGCGCGATTAAATTACACGAGAGTTACGTTTATTCGGTAGAGAACGTGGCGAGGGCCACACGGGCGCCTCCCGTGACGGCGTTTTATCTCGAAAAGTGTCAGCCCAGTGTTTTTACGGCACCTCTAACAAAAGCAAACTTTCACCTCTGAAAAGCTTTTTCAGTAATAAATATATTTTACGCTCGCATATCTCACATATCAGACCTTTGAAGCTGGATTAGATGGTAGAGATTTTTATTCTGGAATCTGATGTAAAGCAAACACTCCAATTTATATGAGCTAAGTTGAATAGAATCAGGCAAGGAAATGTGAGCGTAAGTGGTCTAAGTGGACGTGATAACGAGACTAATGAGTTAAAAGATAAACACTTGGATACTTTGCTGGAAAATTGTAATTAAAAGAAGTAGCTGGCTGTATGAATATCTGAGGGGTAACATAAGACCCTTCATTTCAGAGATACTTTTTTTTCAATTTTCTCTGTACTTAACATGAATTGAATTACACACTTAACAGCTATTGAAAAGGAACTTCCCTAAAAGTACACATACGTAAACTAAAAACAGAAGCAGATGTTTCGGTGTACGGTAAAATAACAAAAGAATTTAAGATAGGTACAACTGAAAGCAAAGTTTAAAACCATTTTTTCTCGTCCGCCAATCTTAAACAGTTTCTACTTCAATCGATAGTAAGTGGTTCAAGTGGATGTCATTATTTTGTTACAATGAATTTATGGCTGAGAACCCATTACGTTTAGTTTAACACGTCACGGTGCAAAAAGTAATGTTTGCAAACAACAATGATAAACAAAAAAAATTCAATTTATTTATCTAGCCATCTCTACTACACACGAAAAGGAATATTGAACTTTTATGCAAAGCAAATTGACACTAACCTTTATCTGATATGAGTTGACTTTGTGCTTGGGTAGAAGGTTGAATGTTGAGAAGTCCAGTCTTCTTGAGAATATGCCATTCGCACCAGCGCCCGCTCTGTGAAAAGAAAATTTTATTATTAAACTAAAATATAAAGTAAATTGTAATGATGGTCATAATTATAAAGCTTGTCCCCTAACAATAGGGGAAATAGTAAATAATCACTATAAAGGTAAGACCGCAATGAGCAGAACTGCACTGCAGTGACCATAGCGTATAATACACCGATGGACGCGGCCAAATACCTACTACTGTTTACATAAAATCGTCTGAAATAAACGCACTAAAATGCAGCGTAACTGCGCGGCTGAGATGCTCTTACTAAAACCTTTCCTCTTCACGTATTATCACGTCTGTCACTTCGGTCCATCCTTAACTCAGAGTTTGTCGAACGACTGACAAAAAACGACGCGTACTGTCGCCCGGCTCCTGAGTGCTTAGTCTCAGTTTGAAGCGCTCCAAAACTAAAAGTGAAAAGTTGAAAACAAATGACTTCAGAGCAAAATGAACCCAAAGACTCTTATTTTAGGTCCATTTTACTCTAAAGTCATTGTGATTCGATCAATAGTATACTTATAGTATACTATAAAGTTTTGGAGCGCTTCAAACTGAGACTAAGTACTCAGTTCAAGTGCGGTTTACAAAATGGAACCGCATTGTGCCGTGCCGCAGCGCAGTTCCGCTTAGTGCGGTGTTTACCTTCAAAAATATTAAAATAGTAACAATATTATACCTAATAGCAACAAAATCTTGTTAGATATCTCAAACGAAAAGATCAAGGAAAAGAGGAAGTTCTTTTCAGTATAGGTACAAGAAACCCGGCAAAATATGAATTTAAATATTTATTGAATATAGAAACAAATTAATAATTTATAACATAATTTGAAAAAAATAAACCTAAAATAAAATATCACTAACGTCTCGAATAATTTTATTTAACGGAACGAGAAACAAAACACGCTATTTTTAATTAATTTCAATATAACAAACAAGCTATAATATTTCAAAATGACTTCTTGATAATACCAACGTATAAAAATAACAAATTCCTATCAGTTAATATCAACACAAACATAAAGAAGCTTTGTGTACAAACCAGCCATCTTTATATACAAAAGACCTTGGACTTTTAATAAATATGGAGCGAGAATACAAAAATGAATATGTTGACGTTTTAATAAATTCATTCCATTTGCTCAAACCGAAATATTACTTGCTGTCTCTTGTTCTGTTTATAATAACATTACGTCAATTTATATTCACATTACCATGCACGTGTTCAACGTCCATGTAGCTTCGAAGAATCGAAAATTAAGAACAAAGACAGCCAACCTTATTAATAGCGCAATTCTTTGCCGTGCGACCCAGAGTTTTATCTTTATGGTCGAGCTCCCAAAACATATTTTCCCCCGACAAGGCGATCAATTACTGAATATTGCATTAACAGTTTGGACACGAAAGCACTCTTATAAGACTTTATCTGGACAGTGAAAATGGTCACTGTGAAAACTGTCAGTCCAGACAGATCACTCTTGCAAGTGGATTTCTTTTAGCTACAAAAAATTAAAATAGTAAAATTTTACATTAAAATCGCAATCAAACGGCTAGTTCTGATTTTTTTAATATGTTGTTAGGACCACTACCAGTAGTCTAAAGCCAATTTTGCAGCTTCGAAAGACTTTTTTTTGATATAATTCTATTGATGGAAATAATATTTTCGTAGCACATCGGTGGCGCCACGCAAAAAGCAAAATAAAGCATCAAGGTTACGCGAAAAAACTTGTTTTTTCATTGCCAAGGCCAGTCGAATTAGATACCGGCTCTCATATCTCGTTGGGGCGTGTCAACATAGCATTGTGTTTACATTTGCGTGCAGATAAAAAAACGGCGATTATGTTGTTGACGTCTACGTTTTATGGGTTTTGAATTATTTAATTTTAATAGTTTACAGTCCGCTAAGTAAGATTTTTCCATTTAGTTAATGAATTATTTTTAAATAAATTATGAAATCATCAGAAAAATCATCGTCTCAGGTTGCGATTAACTTAATACCAAAGAAAAATTACATTATTCTCATGTATTCTTGAACGACGAAAAACATACTATAATTGTGATTCCTACACTTTAAAAGTCTATTAATGCGATCCATACCAATTATGTAATGTAAAATGATAGATTTTATAACCGTTTCCGATTATAAATATTTCTAGACATTTTTAAGTAAAAAATTATTTGCAAAACAGCACACTCACACATTTAATAACAAGTAGAAGATTTCAGTATAAGAAACTTTTACAATAAACAATTTCCTGGTTAATTTTAAAATTTAAGACGCATTAGTAACAAAAAATATATTCCTAAAAGGCGGGCACGAACAGTCTGGCGGAAATACGCTCGGCTTAATATGGGTAACCTTGGGCTTGGGAACACAATGGCTTAGTTATTTTAATGTAATCGACAAAAACGCCAGTAAAATGGTGGCCCAATTACATAAGAGGAACGAGGCACGCAGTTCTGGTGCCTATAATGCTGGCATTTAAGACTCGAATACGATAAGCGATCAACACGAGGTGTAAGGTCGAGTGACTAGGTAGAGTAGACAAGTCCACGTTATTAGATTAATCTGACGTTTAAATTTAATTAATGACTCTCAAAATGTCATTTAGATAATACATATATCAAAAGCATATTTTGCTGCGACCTTAAGGTTTCCTCACGCAAAGTTACACGTGCTGCTTTTTAACCGCTGACGCAAAAACGACGGGGTGTTATAAGTTTGACGTGTCTGTGTGTGTGTGTGTGTGTCTGTCTGTTCCCCTGTGGCGCTCAAACGGGTGGACCGATGTGAATGGTTTTTTTTTTGTTTGAAAGGTGAATTAATCGAGAGTGTTGTTACCTATGTTTGATGAAAATCGGTCTAAGATGGCCGCCACTACAAAATGGCGGATTACATATTTTTTCGCAACTCCCTTAATATGGATAACAAATGGCTTGACTAGTAGAATAGCACTATGGCAAATCCAAGATGGACGCCGCCACAAAATGGCGAATGTCGGGGAATTTTTTAATTTTTAATTTATAGGTGGGCATTTCTCTACTAACTGGAAACTCGTCCATACAAAGTTGTCCCGACTCTATTTTTTTTGAAAATTAAGAAATGATGTATATTTTTCAAGAAGTAGTAATGAAGTTAATACTAATCCACAAAAAACAATTGAAATTTTGACAAAAAAAATTTTTGTATGAAAAAAATAATTTTTTCGTATTATTATTTTTCTAAATTTAAATGTTTTCATCATATTGCACGTTTAATGGACATTATCAGTAAATAAAATAGGTCTTTGTAGCATAAAACAGGTAATTTGTGCTATAAAATTCCAGAGGACTGTTGCCCAGAGGACTGTTTTTTTTTACATAAAAAGTGTCATAGAATTAAATCATTTAAGATTTTGTTTAATATTATTGTAAGAAGTGATAATGCTCGCACTGGGTTATTGTTGTATAAAATTATTACAATTGAATCTCTTATAATACTAAAAATATTACTCTCCAGAGGACTGTTAAACAAGCTGCCCAGACACGTGATTCTTTTACACAAACAGAGATAAAACTGAATAAAATGGCCGCGGCACCTTGTACTTTACTTTCGAACGAACTTCACACTGGTTTCATTGCGTTTTACGACATAAATAATCTCAGTAGTGCATAGTAAGCTTTTGACGCGATATTCAAATTGTATTCGGGGAAAAATCAAAAATCGTGCGGACAACATTCGAATGCCAGTTTGTAGTATCAAAAATAAACCTAGAATTATCATTGTGTTTTCTAAACATGCTATCTGTATCCTATTATTGCTTGTATATGTTTAAATTTGTCTATTTTAATAAAGGAAATAAATATTCATCGTAAGACTTGTCATTCTGGAAATAGGACATAGCCAAGGACTGTATTTTGAGGTTTTCAACTGAATTTGATAGAATATGACAATGTTATATTATTAAATGAACTTGCCTCCTTTAAGATTAGGTAGTGTACTATCATTATTGATATAAAAAATTAGTATTATTATAGCCAAATAAGTAAAAAATGCTTGGTACAACGATTTTCCCGTTAGTAGAGAAACAGCCAGGTACTTGTAATAGATGCAAAGTTCCAGCCAATTTTTTAATTTAATAAAGCAACGTTTGGTTCCTTTAAACATGTGAAACTTGTTCCCGATAGATTTTATTATAGACGTTACGCAAGCTCAAGACACTTGCTTGTCTTTTTTCAATAATACGCGATAAGTAGGTAGGTACTAAATGGTATCACGTCGAAAAGAAACTGCAGACATTAATAAAATTGTAGGAAAAATAGACCGTAACCACTAGCAAATTCAGTGAGCCTAGCCCATTTGTAAATATTTTAGTAGGGAATTATGCTAAAATATTCTTTGCACCTCGTTTTTATTTTCAAATGATACATAATAAAAGACCTTGTTTACGAGTTACAAACTTTTTTGAATCGATACATAGTGAATGCAACATGGCGGGTGTCGGCCTTGGGCGTGGAATAAAAATAACGATGTTTGTGTCGACTCGATTTTATATCAAATGGTGAGTCGATCGTGCACACCACGATTTATATTTGTTTTTGCGAACTAATGACTCATTAAAATGTGTCTTTTAAATGGAACGATTTAAAATAGAACGGGTTTTTTTTGGGACTTAATAAATTATTTATCAGTAAAGTCATTCTGCACTTAAGACTTGCTGCGTAGTGAAATACGAAGTAGCAAAAATTATGTTTACGAATTTAAAGCTATTATATTGTACCTATGTGTATGTAGGTAGTTAGGTACTTAATTGCATAGCCATAACATAGGTATGTAGGTACCTACCAGGTCAAAAAATGGCAGATGATATAGTGTGACGATTAGCCAACACTCTTTCGCTTTTGGCTAAAATATGTGTTTTGCAGCAAGAACACCAATTATAAATTCAGTCAATTTCCATAATTGAGATTGAGGTAGCAATGATTAATCAGCTTTTCCGCAATAGACCAGCAGATTTTGAACATGCAAACATCAGTCGTTTCTCCGTCAGTCACACCAGACAGTGACTGTGACTGTGGTACAATTGTCAGCAAAACCTGGTAGGTTATATGGTAGATATGGTAGACAACTACGATCTTCTTCAAATTGAGACTTGAGATGTCTTATCTTAATTTGATAAGATTTCTTTTTTCTGTCTCCGATCGCAAAACAAAAAAAAAACCAAAAACGTAAACAGAATGACATACTTAAATATAGAAAAAAAAACAAATCAATTAGCCCCGTATATTATGACTCGAGCGCTAATGTTATGTCGACGTGTCTCAGGCAGAGTCTCTAACTCTCTAGTTATATTAACGTTTGTGTTTAACAAACAAATGCTTGAGGTCGTCCGGTCTCTACGGTGTTTCTAGACTGCGTCCAAAATATTAATATGTTTACGAGGCTATTTCTGTCCTTATTTACTTAGGACTAATCGATGTCCGCAACTTCATCCAAGTGCATTTAGATTTTTAAAACTTCAGTGATGAAACTTCAGTGATAAAAAACTACCCCAGTTTTTGTCCTGTCCGTTAAAATCGGTTTAGCCATTCAGATTAGCTCGGACAATTAGACTGAGACAGAAAAAAAATTTAAAAACGAGGGTATCGTTTAAAACCTCATAAGAGCTTAATAAGAGACAGTTATCGGAATCGGAAAACGGAATCTTATGAGACACTTCAATTTTATTTATTTGTATTATAGATATTATGTGCATATCTAAGTATCTTAGATGAGTGATAAGTTCAGAATGCTTACCACAAGTTTAAGAGTGTATTGACAAGGGCTATAGAGTGCGAAAATTTCTAATGCTCTTTGGGTAGAGGTACATTTAAAGATCTCTAATTCTATATTCTTATAAGTCGCCTTTACGAGATTTACCTTCAAACGAAGTGTCAACGGCAAATCCATGAGAAATAATTCATTTTCAATCCGTCAACTTCAATTCAAACCTTACCTGTTTTCGTATTCTTAACAGATAGAATGCATTTTGTATGTTCTCAGAAGAATTCATGAAATTAATACCCACGTTGAAAACAACAATGTTGCATCGTATCACATATCAACGTGCATCATAAACAACTCAATACTTATAATTTTATAACGTCGCCCGGGCACACGAGTAGTAAATCTACAGAGGGGAAGCTTCCACAAGCGGCCCGCTGTAGGTATACTCACACGAACACACTCACCAACGGTTCACGGACGCGCGCTCGTTCCACTAACCGGTACAGTTGGTGACAAACATGCGCATATGTGTGAGTGTACCTACAGCGGGCCGCTTATTAGAAGCTTCCCCTCTGTAGGTACTCTGTGGCCCGGGTTTCGAATAGCTCTAGCTAGGTTTATCTTGCATCCAACCATCAACCAAAACACTTATTCAACGCCGGTAGCCGCGTGCTCAGTTTAGTGCGATAAGCAGAACATCTATTGTGATTTGAAAGTATAAGACTTAATACTTATCTAGCCAGCCAGTGGGAGCCGGGGACCGGTATACGACTTTCTCATTCAGATCGGCCTACGGTAACTGGCAACTGCACTAGAGGGCAATTGTGATTATTGATTAACCAGCGGGATCGGAATCGCTAACATGTTAACGAATTCTGGTTCGGAGCTCTGTAGCTAGAACTTGCATTTTGTCACGAGCAAATATTTCAGAATTTCAATTCAAGCAAAGATTTCAAGTTTGTGAATTTGAAATTTGAACAGCGATTCCGGTTACAAACTGAAATTTTAGGTAGGTAGGTAGGTACCTACCATAACATTATCTCGAATTTAATATCAAGTTTCATACAACTCTGTAATCGGAATATCGATAAAATATTTACGGTGACCCTGACATTGTTCTTTGTTGTTCGGGCGTTTTCGGTTAAACGCCGCGACGGTTTTAACTTATGCTTTGTTTTGAATTTGCGAAGAATGCTATGTACCTATGTATGTGATATATAGGTACTGAGTATGAACTACAATATCGTGTTACAAGTTTGTAGAGTATCTAAATACAATGTTGCCGCAAAAATAAAATAAGACATAGTTGGACGTTAGCCACACCAACACTATACTTACTAGATAGCGTGACAGACGTTTCATAAACGCCAATTTGCCCTACCGCAATATTGAGTACTTTGAGCTAGAATTGGTAATAGGTATAAAAACATAGTTACGCGCGACAAACATAATATGCATAAAACCAAAGTCGTTAAATCGCCAAGGTGCCTTTGAGGCGCCATTTAAATACTAAAACGTGCCTCGAAATTTCTATGATGATACGCAGCCCATCGGATGTTGTCGAGGACATTATCAAGTACCTACCCACTATGTCAATACACGTAATAAATTAACGTTCGCCGTTCACAAGTCTACTAAGAAATGCAGTCAGGAATAAACGACCACTGCCAGCTTTAAATACGCACACATCAATCTGGAAAAACAAGTTTATATAAAAGCGTGGGAGACGTCAGACGCTCTGCATTGTCCGACGTACAAGTTACATCACAGATATTTACTGATCATCCCATAATTTGTTTTTTGGTTTTAACAACTCATTTTAATACGCATAAACAAGATAACACTGAAAGGTAGTATTACAAACAACAAAATCGTAATCCTCGTCCTCTACACAGTCAGTGTTTGCGCTGTTTTGAAACAATTGATGGAATGAATACGTGAGCAAGGTCAACAGATACCTACATCAAACATTAATCCTTGTCGGCTTTGGATAGGTACTGTTTTTTTGCGAAATGATATATGTATCTGTAACACGCCTTCAATGCTCATGGGATCATAGACAAATAATAGATGAGCGGAAAAATCTTAAATGATTGGATACTAATTAAATAGCCTAGATACAGAAATTGGTTACGAACGAAATAAACAAAAAAAAAACTCAAAAAAATTAAAAATAGTTACATGCATTGTATCCAATACATTATGGATGGTTATTAGTTACGATGCCGAAAACAATTACTATTGATGAACCCAGTTAAAAGAATGAACGTCCAAATTATTGTTAGAGAATTTTGAAAGAAAACTGTTTTCAAAGCAGAACATTTTATGCTAACTTACCTACCTAGTAGAAAATGGAAGAACCTGCGTACATATAAAACGAACAATGGAAAACATGAAAACAACATGGAATTTTAATACATCCAGAAAAGAATGACCCAAATAAGTACTTGCAAGCGTTCAAAATATTTACACGATCTACAATTCTAACTATAATATTAGGCATAGTTTTCGTAAACAGCCGCGATATTATGAACAGAACAAATTTTCGGCTGGTGCAAATTGTATTGAAAACATGATTTAATTCTACGTAGTAGTCGCGTACGTTGTAAACAATAAAGGCCTTGGCCTCGGTAGCATAATGGGTCCTACTAAATTCGATTACCTAACACCACGCTTGTTTTGCCACGCTTGTTTTGCTCACGATTTTTTACCATACAAAATTTCGTGAGCCGCCAACGTTTTATGACACTGCCATGATTTCGTGTTATACGTGTGATAATTTTTCCTTGATTTCTGCTGACATATTATCATTTTTATCTTGATACAAACGACTCATTTATTACTTGTTACACGCGATGAATTCTTAATTGAGTTGATTTTATTAACCCCCGACGCAAAAACGACGGGGTGTTATAAGTTTGACGTGTCTTTGTGTGTGTGTGTGTGTGTGTGTGTGTGTGTGTGTGTGTGTGTGTGTGTGTGTGTGTGTGTGTGTGTGTGTGTGTGTGTGTGTGTGTGTGTGTGTGTGTCTGTCTGTCTGTTCCCCTGTAGCGCTCAAACGGGTGAACCGATTTGAATGCGGTTTTTTTTTGTTTGAAAGGTGAATTAGTCGAGTGTTGTTAGCTATGTTTGATCAAAATCGATCCAAGATGGCCGCCGCTACAAAATGGCGGATTACATATTTTTTCACAGCTCCCTTAATATGGGTATCAAATGAAAAGGCTTGACTAGTAGAATATCACTATGCAAATCCAAGATGGCCGCCGCCACAAAATGGCGAATGTCGGGGGTTTTTTAAATTTCCAATTTATACTTGTGTATCCTACAAGCAAACATTTAGAAGCTATCTGCTTACATTGTGGTTAGCGTATCACGTTCCAACATTCATACGATTCATGTTATAAAATATACAGTTAACAATGCCCGGAAACTGAAACGCTTACCTAAAGTCCGTTCAGTAACTTAGTGTCGGTACAGGCGCAGGTGCTCTTAGTATTCTGCTTTTATTTTTATTATTTTTTTTTCTGTTTGTAATTTTTTTTTATTCTAACAGAATCTCCGAATAGTCTGCCAATCCGCACATGGCCAGCGTGGTAGATTATGGTTAAAATCCTTCTCATTTTGAGAGAAGACCCGTGTTCATGATAATACTATATTTTATGTTTATGGTAATAGAATAGAATAGATTTTATTGCATGACGAGCGGATACCCGCGACTTCGTTCGCGTGGATATTGATTTTAATAATCCCGTGTGAATCATTTTGTTTTTCCTATGCTCCTTTGAGCTTAAACCTTGCTAAAAACTGTTAAAAGTTCACTGGCGGATGTTTAGGTACATCAAAATGTAAACATCCGCCAGTGAAAGTCCCATCAAAATCGGTCCAGCCTTTGGGAGATTAGCCAGTAGTCTTTAAAGTATCTACTTTCTAACAAAAAAAGAATGAATGAAATCGGACCACCCGTTAACGAATTACAGCTAAGTACACATTTTGCCTTTCATCCCCTCTCCCAAGGGAACCGTGCTGAATTTCGGAATAAAAAGTTTCCTATATGTTACTCTATAGTATTAACTCAAATCATGCCGAGTTTCATTTCAATCCATTCAGTAGTTTTTACGTGATGCGCGCACAAACATACAGACAAACAGATAAACAGACAAAAATTTGAAAAACAGCTTTTTTACGTTCTATTACTTATCCCTAACATCCCCCAGTTATTATTTTGCAAAAATCTTCAATGTACAGATACGGCAATTCTACGATTTTATTATATGTATAGTTGCATGATTGTAAGTATGTACATGGTAGGTGTTACAAAGTTTTGTGTTGGCATGTTACAATCAGCCATAATATAGGGTAGCTTATTATAAATTTTAATCATCATATAAAAACAACTTTTTGAGCTCAGAGCAGTTTTACATTGTGGATAGTTTTGTTCGGATATCTATAATGATACAACATTTTGACGTGTTTGAAAATATTCATTTTTGAATTTCTTTACGAAACACGCCACTTCGTAGATATATATATACATGGTAATGTTAATAATTTCAGCGTTTTAAAAAGTGGCTTACATGATTGCATTGGATCTTTGTTACAAATTGCCCGGATACACTTTTTCTGAATTAAAAAGACTCTATTCATTTCGGAAGCATTACCCCAAATTAAAACTCCGTACCGAATATTGGAAACAACATTGCCATGATATGCCGAAAGAGCCGTGCTTCGGTCAGCAATTTTAGATATTCTACGTAAAGCAAAGACAAATTTATTGATTTTGTTGCACAAGTTGTCAATATAGTATATTGTAGTAATAAGTATATTGTAATAAAATACGAATACAAAAAATATAAAAAGGAAAGAGAATTTTAATAAAAAAATATGAGTAGGTATAAAACGCATAACCCCTTGTGCCTGTACACCGCGCACGGCATGCTTTGAAATCACGGCGGCGTCTTTGACAAAACACCGCGCGACCGAGGCGGCTAGACACAAAGAGCGACACTAAGAAAATGAACAGACTATACTTGTATGTATGAATTAATATTTTGTTATGAATCAGACGGAACAAAATTTAGGAATGGTGCACCTACAACACCACAACCTCTCCTACTCGTGTGCCCTCTCCAAGTTTCAAGGTCATAAAATATGTAAACAAGCTCTCATTAGGATTCCGGAAAGTGTTCCGAATCAAGAACAAAGGGACCGTTCCTCTATCGGATTATTTCAAGGAAACATTCCCTCATTAAAAATTCAAACGGAAATATTTCTTTGATGTGAGATAGATGTTGATAGAATAAACTTTTGATATTATATTTTATGACACGTGTATATGAAGTGATAAAAGACCTCTTATTTGCTTCGATAGGAGATAAAAATGTTAGGTGTTTTTTGTGTAACATTAAATTGGAAAATGGGTCGAGACGGCCGCGCCCGAAACAAACGGGTAATAAAAATAATTAGGCAATTAGGCGAATTGTGCGAAGGCGTGTCTTCAATCCCGACTATCTTCATTGTGTATAAAAAGCAAAACAATTAAATTGAGCGTAACCAAATGATGAACAGTGGCTGGTTTTTAAACGAGTAATTTCGAATGAAAAGCTTTGTAAAAAAGTTCGCAGTTTTGATCTGTTCGCAATTTGGTTTTATTGGATTAGAGATTCAATAGATGTTGTAATATAGATTATTGTGGCTGAATAAATTTAAAGTCAGGACCACAGAACAATATCAGATCAGATTTGACACAAGACACAGTGACTGATTTCAGTTTTATGACCATACCACTAGGCCGAGCTCTGATCTGAACTAAGTATTTCGTACTATTGTCCAAACTCCAAACGGACAAAGAATTACTTAAATTTTATATGAAAAAAAACCAAGTCCCTGCCGTTCAGATGGAATTTTACCTTGATCACGATAGACAATACACTGCCCAATCGGGTGGCCCGAGAGTTTTAAAAGAGGAAATATATATTCCTTGAGTACCTACCCTGTGGACTAAGAAGGGAGTTTTTGAAATCCATCCCTAAAGACGTGAAAAGATGTATTAAAGTTTGTATGAAGATACATAAACCTAAATCTACACGGACTTTAAATAGCAAATAGCAAGATGGAGATGTAAACTAGCTCATATAAAACAGAATGCAATTTGGTCAGCATTTATCTGTTTAGGCTAGAATTGGAATATTTTTGGTTGTACAAAATGTAGGTATGTATGTAGTACATTGCTGGTAAGCGTTTAAAAACAAGCCTGAAAATAAATGGTAAACAATGTATTTATAGACAGAACAATACGAAAACATAACAATTTGAGTAAACAAGTAATTCCGAATACTAATTTATTATTTGTTGAAGAGTTGTCAACTCATTGATAAAATTCACATTTGGTCGTAAAACGTATAGATTTTATCGTTTATATTTCCTGTAGCAATGTTGTAATTTGTATACAACTTTATAAAATTAAGTAACATATATACTATAAACTAATAAATAATTTACATTCAATAACTAATTTTATCAGAAATTAAATTGTTTCACATTTTAAATCCAAAGATTCTAAACACAAGGTTTATGTATGAAAGGATGACAAAAACTCCTACTATAAAATAAATGTAATGATTTATGGAGTAAAACTGACATGTTAATTTAGCTGCTACGAATGAGTTTATCTCATGTCAAAGTTACATGGTAATTATATGTTGTATAAAGTGGTGCAAGCGCTGGTAACAGGAATACAGTGTTGATTTATTTAGCCCAAAGCTAAGCCTTCAAACTTAGAGCATAAAGCTAATATCGCCAGCATCCGCGTCCGGGTTGCCATATGTGAACATTCGGATGGTGTATATCTTTAATAATTATATTTCTTTTTCTAAATATTTATAAATAATAGTGTAAGAGTGAAACGTTCGTAGTAGGGTTAATGTGGTGAGTGGTGTTGCGTATATAGTGGTGCTGCGAATATTGCTGCTTTTGTTGCATATCAAGTAGCAGGGCGGTCGGTGCATAGCGAATATTGCAAGTTGTAACATATAGATTTTTTTGTTTAGACGGATTAAAGTGTAGTTTGTTGTTTATTGTCTATCATGGGCTTCCGCAAAGTAATGCCAATACTAAACATAATGTTCAAGAAAGAAATGAAGTGTAAAAAACAATATGTATGCTATATGTATAACTGACCTAGCGTAGTTATTCTCACATTTACCTACACTGATTGTCGGTAAACACGCACTAGTATACACATGCACGTCTCTCCTTGACTATTGAATACAAATAACACAAACACATATCTTTGTAAAAAAAACTACATTTATCGGATGATGCATTTTTTCTTTAAGTGTACGTGTGCAAACGACATTATCATTATAGTCACTTATATAACGAGGTGCAATCACATGAATCAAACACACCTAACTATTCTATTTATAAAACGCTAACAGTGACTATTACCTCTATTAATAGACCGATTATGTACATGATATTCAAGATAGAGTTGATTATAACGCATATTTAAATCAATATCTATCTATATCTATATATAATAATATAAAGTAGCTTGTCCTGACAGACTGATCATTGAAATTGATGATGATTGGAAATTCCATCCCTAAGGGGGTTAAATAGGGGATAAAAGTTTGTATGAAAGTCTGCCATTTTCCAAGTTATATCCAAGAAAATTGGTATTTAGGTTTTCGGTTAAAAATAAAGAGTTACGCGTTTAAGAAATTTTGGAAAAAATACCCCCAAGTGGGTTAAATGGGGGATAAAAGTTTGTATGAAAGTCCGTCACTTAGTCCGACTTTTAGTTCAAAGTAATATCCGTGATCCTGAAACACGTATTTCTTTATTTTTAACCAAAAACCTGCTTCTATATAACTTCATGAATGCACTACTTTAAGAATGCGCCTGCAAAGGTGGATGCAATCAGATCAGATTGTTTTATCATGACGGATAGTGCCTGTTTTACCTACTCTCGATGTACACTGCAATAATTTTTATGTGGATTCCGAGCTACGAATAATCTATACTGCAGAGTGTTTTTTGGCAGCTGCGTTGGCTTTAGAAGTGCAATAAGTTTTATCCATTACTAGCTGATGGCCGCGACTTTGTCCGCGTGGATACAGATTTTTAAAAATCCCTTGGGATGTTTAACTTACCGGGATAAAAAATAGCATGGTTTCTGTTTCCAGGATGCAAGCTGTCTCTGGACAATATTCATCAAGATCCATTCAGCGGTTGAGCCGAGAATAGGTGACAGAATAACTTTCGCATTTATAATTTTATTAGTAGATACGGATAAAGTGTAAACAAGCAATACGCGGGTACATACAGAAGTATGAAACATCTATTTTTGTACTATGTGTAGGTACGTGGAAAATAACAAGAAGTGTAAATATATTTAAGTAGGTAGGTATGTAGGTACCTGCCTAGGTAAAGATAAAAATATGAGTTGTAAATAAATGTTATATTTCAGCTGTAGAACGTTGTTTATCGCAGGAAGTTAACGACAACGTGACCCCGATTGTTAAACGTATAATATTAGCTAGGCTAGCTAGCTGCTACCCGCGATTTCGTCCGCGCGGATTTTTAAGCGGCTTCAAAAAAAGGAGGTTACCATTTCGACAGTTTAAATAATAGGAGCTGTAAAATATTCACATAATATGATAATTTACTTATTTTATTTATAAGAGCTTCCAAAGAAATATACAAAATTTCATAGTTCCGCCGATAAATAAATAATAATAAAAAAATATTAGATTATCACGTGTTAAAAAAACCCGTGGAAACTTCTTGATTTTCTAGGATGAAAAGTAGCCTAGATCACTCCTTGTATAATCCTCTAACTCATAGTGAATGTTTTGTCTAAAACTGTTCAGCCAATCCGAAGACTAGCCCGGACAAACAGTCCGGAAAACGAGACACGAAATTTTTGAATTAGGTGTTTGGGTTATGCTATCGTTCAAATAATCATTGTACAATTGTACATATTACACTTAAATATGAGCTTAAAATTAGGCAGTTATTTCGAGATCACGTACAGAAATTTCAATTTTATTTATTCGCATTGTATAGAGTATAGACCTACTATGTAACTACTAACGCGTAGAAAATTCTGAACCATGCAACGGCTGTAAGCGTTGAGGATGGTTAGTTTTCTAATGTGCGCAATAT
This sequence comes from Melanargia galathea, assembly GCA_920104075.1. Classification (NCBI taxonomy): domain Eukaryota; kingdom Metazoa; phylum Arthropoda; class Insecta; order Lepidoptera; family Nymphalidae; genus Melanargia; species Melanargia galathea. The sequence goes on from OV049867.1 coordinate 7,525,110, forward strand.
AATTATTACTGTAGCTACTTGTAACAATGTTAAACTGCACTCAACTACAGCAGTCCGTACATACGTCATATTAAAAATAGAACGTTATATAAGTCTATAGTGATAAGTGCGCGCTATCAATTGTAACTACTTTGTAGTGCGAGTGCAACAATGTGACGAGCGTCTGGAGATAATGATATATGGTTGGGAAAAATAGCGACGCAAAAAATAATTCGAAAATATTTGTTTTTTCAATCACATAACTTAACAGATAAGCAATATTATGAAACTTACAGATAACCAAATGTTATATATTTACCTATGCTTAGTAGGTACCTTACCACACGAGTAGACCTTACTGTCAGTGTGTATGTGGATTGGCAGACCATTTAATTTTCTATAGTAGGTATCATATAATACGGCAGCCAAAGCTATGTAGTCCCGATGTGAAGAATGAAATACAGACGGACAGACATACATACTCCTTAAGTTTACTGACCCAACTTCACTGTGCTGATCCAAACACATTGTTTCGAGCGTGAGTGCACAATATATGTAGGTATAGATCGACCAGAATCTCATGAAAAATAGGGAAATGAAATTCCAAGGTTAGCAACACTACGGCTGCCTTAGCGATAAACAAAGTAACTGACATTTTTTGTGAAATTGACTTTTTGCATTAACAAAAGTTTTATGTCGAGTAGTTTTTTACCACAGTTTAATATTTCAAATAATTTGAACCGTTTACTGAAATTTAAATTGCCCAAACAAAGTATAACTGCACTCACTAACCCGGAATATAAATGCAAAAACCAAGTAAACAACAAGCACAACACAAAAACAAAGTAATTGCATATTGATTACTTTGTTTTTGTATTTAAAATGCAGTTGCTTGATTTTTAGTTTCGTGAAACGATCCCAGGTAAGGTGTCCTGAATGTAATTACTTTGTTTATCACTAGGGCAGCCGAGTTAACCTAGTGTTGCTTACTACAAAATTTAATTTCCCTATTTTTCATGAGATTCTGGTCGATCTATACATGATATCAAGCTGACAAGTCAACGCAACCATAAATCAGTTATCTAATCTAAACGTCATTCCCAGTCCCAGGCTATTGCGGGAGATATATACTTCGAGATTTAGAAGCGACATGGCCACGTTGTAAATTAAAGGTCGACCAGAATCTCATGAAAATAACGGAAATGAAATTCCAAAGTTAGCAACACTACAGCTGCCCTAGCGATAAACAAAGTAACTGACATTTTTTGTGAAATTGACTTTTTTGCATTAACAAAAGTTTTATGTCGAGTAGTTTTTATACCACAGTTTTTGTTACCACAGTTTAATATTTCAAATAACTTGAACCGTTTACAGAAATTTGAATTGCCCACACAAAGTAACTGCCACACTAACCCGGAATATAAATGCAAAACCAAGTAAACAACAAGCACAACACAAAAACAAAGTAATTGGATGTTGATTACTTTGTTTTTGTATTTAAAATGCAGTTGCTTGATTTTTCGTTTCGTGAAACGATCCCAGGTAAGGTGTTCTAAATGTAATTACTTTGTTTATCACTAGGGCAGCCGAGTTAACCTAGTGTTGCTTACTACAAAATTTAATTTTCTCATGAAAAATATTTCATGAGATTCTGGTCAATCTATATGCGTTTGTAATATTCCGCCACATAGTAAATTGCAACTCATGTTTATTAACGCAACACTCGGAACACTCGTCGAGTCAATCCCAAACAGTGCATTAGGAAATTAAACCCCGTCTGCCACCGAAGAAGTCGTGGGCCAAAAGCTAGCACCTAATATGGTAGGTGAAGGGGATAAAATATCAGATGCCACAATAAGGAAAGATAACCGCAATGGATGTCTGATAGTTAAGTAAATGTCAGCTGAATTTAAGTTGTGTTGTAAAACGTCGTATTATCTTGTTCATTCCGAGCCAGTGGATGCGAGACTCGCTTTGGATGGAACATGAAAACATTTATTCGTGTTTTAAATGTTTTATTTTGTTGTGCGTACCTAGTTGCTGAGAAATAATAATAAAATGGCGATATTACACGCAGTACTATTGAAATTACTTATTCATTAAAAAATGCCTTAGAAATATCCTTGGAAATTACAACCATATAGAGTGCAATTAATAATTAAGCTCAGGGGCTTAACGCGATAAGTTCATAAGAACTAATCTAGGGAAAATATTACGTGTAAATAATTTGGAATCAAGTACCTAATGAGGTATAGAAGGTAGACAGAAGTACAACGTATTAAACGAATGTTTGGGTAAGCTATTAACAATTTACCTACCGTAAAGTAAAAAAGCTGTGATAGCTTAGTGGTTAGGACAACCGACTTCTAATCGGAGGTCGTGGGTTCGATCCCGGGGCATGCACCTCTAACTTTTCGGAGTTATGTGCGTTTTAAGTATTTAAATATCACTTGCTTTAACGGTGAAGGAAAACATCGTGAGGAAACCTGCATGCCTGAGAGTTCTCCATAACGTTCTCAAAGGTGTGTGAAGTCTGCCAATCCGCTTGGCCAGCGTGGTAGACTATGGCCAAAACCCTTCTCACTCTGAGAGGAGACCCGTGCTCTGTAGTGAGCCGGTGATGGGTTGATCATGATGATGATAATGATGAAAGTAAATTGTTCATCAAATAAGGCAAACTTCTGATGCTAAGCAGGAGATTAATTAAAAACGCCTTCTAAGCAAATGCGTCAAATTAATCTCGCCATAAGTTAACAATAGCTCTCCTTCACTAATGTCGCAGATTTAACCTTTAGATAAGCACAATGGGTGTTAAAGACAGAGGTCAATGAACTGTTGAACTTTATGTAGGCCGAGATTGCAACATCGAAAACATTCCCGCGTAAAACGTTCACTGTGTATTTGCTAGATGACATTTTCAACTAGAGACTCGATAAAAATTTCGACTGGCCCGTTGGCGCGGTTGGCAGTGACCCTGCCTACCTCTCCGGGGCCGTGGGTTCGATTCCCACCCCGAGTCTGGGTGTATTTATGTATGTAGTATATTAATATATTAATATGTATTATGTATTTCTATTTATACATTTATTAAATATATAGGTATATGTAATATATGTAAATATGTATATCAGTCGGATGTTACCTATAACACAGGCATTAAGTTGCCTACTTTAGGAACAGACGACCGTGTGTGTATGTGTAAGTATTTAAAAAAAAAAAATTAAAAAAAAAAACATTATTGTTCGAAATTATGTTGCTGAGATATTGAGTAGCTATTTAGTCTAAATAAAGAAAACGAAAAGGTATTACTATAGAAAAGGACTGACTGACTGTTCTATCAACGTACAACTTAAACCACTGGACGGACTGTTTGGCATGCAGATAGCTATTAAGCCGTAGGTATCCGCTAAGAAGGGATTTTTGAAAATTCAACCTCTAAGGGGGTTTAAATAGGGGTTGAAAGTTTATATGAGATTTATACGAATCCACTCGGACGAAGTCGCGAGCATCAGCTAGTACAAAGTATGAAAATACTTTTTTTGTACACGTAAGTCACATGAAATCACAATCGACAGTTGCTAAATCCCCAGTTTAAGTAGGCAGAATTTTTGCAGCATCAAAGCAAAAAATAATTGAGCTTGAGAACTTCCCCCTCTCTTGGAAGTCGGTTAAAAAAGCGTGTAACAAATAACAATTTCCAAAGCAAGGATTTGTTAATTCGAATGTTTAATATGATTGGATGCAAGATGCAAGATGAGTAGATAATAATAATATTATGATCATCAAAAAAAATTACACTGGCTACTCGTATTTATTGGCATCAATGTATTCTAATAAATACGAGTAGAACTAAAAAAAATTGTTGTCTGTAATGTCGGTTTACGGACGATAACGTCATATAAGAAAACATTATAGAACAGCCAAACGTGCCTCTCCATCGCTTGTTCCGCGCTCTCGCTTGCACGCTCGGCTCAGGCGGAACGTGACAATGAGTCATGCTTTTTCGTGCGTGCAGCCGGCGTTCATCGATTTATAAGACGTTATCACGTCAAAAGAGTAAGGACCAAACGTAGCGTTTGGCAGGATACGGCACGGCAACGTCGCAAGGATAAGCTTATATTTAGCTCGGAACATAAAGCTACTCTTACAAATTTAATTGCATCGTCGATCGCCTGCCGAGTGCCGCGAGACGCAAATAGCACTTCGGCCCTGAACCTAACCGAACTTTCTCCGTACGCAGCGCCAACAATGATGTTCGCTTGTTCCGATACTGTTGGCATCAGCATGCACATTATATTGTGTAATTTTCATATGACGTACGAATATTTGTACGCATGAGAGTGATTCACTTGAACTTCCCTCTTATAATGTTTTCTCTATACCATTCTCCTTTCTTCTACATTGCAGTCCTTATTGCCCGCAATTTATACACTTTCAGTTAACTCATGTATACTCTGATTTCTAATTCCGTGGAATTCTGACGGTTCGTAATGTTACCAGAGTTATAAAAGTTCCCACAAAAAAGATAAAAAATTCAAAACTTAAGTAAATAAAAATCAACTGCCGCATGTAGATATGACAGACACTAATTCATGGTGATAATGTCATTCGACTTCCATTTTTGAATATTTTTTTATCAATGTGCTTCTTTTGTTTTCTATTGCAGTTAGTGTGCACTTTCTAGTTTCCACTCTTTATTTTAGGGCGAAATGACTTTAATATATTATTACGCGGCTTAGGGCTTTTCATGTTGACAGAGAATTAAATGTAGTTTGGGGTAAAATCGTACTTCGTAGATGTTAACCCTGTTTTCCATACAAATAACTCATCTGTAAATTACAATGACAGCTGTCAGAATTCCACGAAATTAGAAATCAGGGTATACATTCGTACAATTCAATAAGTAAGAAGATTATGAATATGATCTATTTGTACGATGACAATGTGGTTAAAGCATATGCTATTTATACTTGAAATATTTATGACGAGCGGATACCCGCGACTTCGTTCGCGTGGATATTGATTTTAATAATCCCGTGTGAATCATTTTGTTTTTCCTAAGCTCCTTTGAGCTTATACCTTGCTAAAAACTGTAAAAAGTTCACTGGCGGATGTTTAGGTACATCAAAATGTAAACATCCGCCAGTGAAAGTCCCATCAAAATCGGTCCAGCCTTTCAGAGATTAGCCAGTAAAGTATCTACTTTCTAACAAAAGAAGAATGAATGAAATCGGACCATCCGTTAACGAATTACAGCTATGTACACATTTTGCCTTTCATCCCCTCTCCCAAGGGAACCGTGCTCAATTTCGGGATAAAAAGTATCCTATATGTTACTCCATAGTATGAACTTAATTCATGCCGAGTTTCATTTCAATCCATTCAGTAGTTTTTACGTGATGCGCGCACAAACATACAGACAAACAGACAGACAGATAAACAGACAAACAGATAAACAGACAAACAGACAAACAGACAAAAATTTCAAAAATACCTTTTTTACGTTCTATTACTTATCCCTAACATCCCCCAGTTATTATTTTGCAAAAATCTTCAATGTACAGATACGGCAATTCTACGATTTTATTAATATATATATATAGCTGCTCGTGCTGATTGGGTCACTGACTCATTGATCACCTCTCCTGAACAATTTTGTATGAAAAATTTTTTTTTCAATAATGGTGTCGTATAGAGGACAAAAATTCATTAAGAGGAAAAATATGGAGAGAGCTGATGATTGAGGATTTCAGAGACGAGCGACGGGCACGCTTAAGGTATTGAAGATAGGTGGGGGGTGCTCGAGCAAATGTCACTCGAAACGTCATCCAATTGGCAGTCAGCTGAAAAAAAATTCAAAATGGCGAAAAAAAGATGGCCGCCATACAAATTTCGTCGGTCTCTATCTCGGAGGGTATAAAAGATGGAAGAGTTTTTTCTTGGCAAAAGACGATCAAGAACTAAAAATCTAATAGATGAATAGAAAAAAAAAACAAGATGGCGGAATTTATGTTTTCACACAAAAAGTTTTTTTAGTGATGGTTTCGTATACAAGACAAAAATTTATGCGGAGGAAAAATATGGAGAGAGCTGATGATTGAAGATTTTGGAGACGGGTAAGGAGCACGGTCAGGGTATTGAAGATAGGTGAGAGGTGCTCAATCAAAAAATACTTGAAACCTCATCCAATTGGCAGTGATCTAAAAAAAATACCAAAATGGCGGATTCAAGATGGCGGCCATACAAATTTCGTCGGTGTCTATATTACTGATTATAAAAGATGGAACAGTGGTTTTTAGGCAAAAGATCATCAAGACATGGTTTACTTGATAAATAGAAAAAAACAAGATGATGGAATTTATTTATCTATACAACATATATACGACGAATATTGAAGTGGGAACTATGCAAGACTTTGATACAGTTTCTATTCAAAATTTGTTTTTATGGAAGAACTCTCATTCTGACAAATGATTCAGAGAAAAAATATGGGGAGTGATAATGATCGAGGGTTAGGAATATGGGAAAGATAGGTGGAGGCTGCTCAAACCAAAATACCCAAAAGCAAAACCTCGCGGTCCGCTTTAGCGGGCCGCGCACCCACGCGCCATACTAGTTAATATATATATAGCTGTTCGTTCTGATTCACTGACTCATTCATCGCCTCTCCTGTAAAATTTTGTATGAAAAATTTTTTTTTCACAAATGGTTTCGTATAGAGGACAAAAATTCATTAAGAGGAAAAATATGGAGAGAGCTGATGATTGAGGATTTCGGAGACGGTTGAAGAGCACGCTTAAGGTATTGAAGATACGTGGGGGATGCTCGAACAAATGTCACTCGAAACGTCATCCAATTGGCAGTGAGCCGAAAAAAAATTCAAAATGGCGAAAAAAAGATGGCCGCCATACAAATTTTGTCGGTGTCCATCTCGAAGGGTATAAAAGATGGAAGAGTTGTTTCTTAGCAAAACATGATCAAGATCCAAAGGTCTACTAGATGAATACAAAAAAAATTCAAAATGGCGGACTTTATTTTTCCATAGAAAATGTATGGCGAATATTGAGAGAGAGTATAAAGTTGTGAACTAGGTATGCAAGGCGGTTGATGCGGTTCTTTGGAGAAATCTCAAAGAAAAATATGGGAAGACATGATGATTGAGGGTTTGGAAGATGATTGATGAGCCCGGGCAGAGTTTTGTAGATAGATGGGGGCTGCTCAAACAAAAAATACTCAGAACCTCATCCAATTGGCACTGAGCTGAAAAAAAAACAAAATGGCGGATTCAAGATGGCGGCTATACAAATTTCGTCGGTGTCTATCTCACCAAGTATAAAAGATGGAAGAGTGGTTTCTTGGCAAAAGATGATCAAGAACTGAAGATCTACAATTTGATGAACAGAAAAAAATCAAGATGGCGGAAATTATTTTTCTACACAAAAAAATTTTTTATTGATGGTTTCGTGTAGAAAACAAAAATTCATGCGGAGGAAAAATACGGAAAGAGCTGATGATCGAAGATTTCGGAGACGGATGAAGAACACGGCGAGGGTATTGAAGATAGGTGGGACGTGCTCAAACAAAAACTACTCGAATCCTCGCGGTCCGCTTGCGGGCCGCGCACCCACGCGCCATACTAGTTAATATATATATATAGCTGTTCGTTCTGATTCACTGACTCACTCATTCATCGCCCCTCCTGTAAAATTTTGTATGAAAAATTTTTTTTTCACTAATGGTTTCGTATAGAGGACAAAAATTGAAGTAGAACAAAAATATGGAGAGAGCTGATGATTGAGGATTTCAGAGACGAGCGACGGGCACGCTTAAGGTATTGAAGATAGGTGGGAGGTGCTCGAGCAAATGTCATTCGAAACATCATCCAATTGGCAGTGAGCTGAAAAAAAATTCAAAATGGCGAAAAAAAGATGGCCGCCATACAAACTTCGTCGGTGTCCATCTCGGAGGGTATAAAAGATGGAAGAGTGGTTTCTTCGTAAAAGATGATCAGGATCCAAAGGTCTACCCGATGAATAGAAAAAAAATTCAAAATGGCGGAATTTATTTTTCCATAGAAAATGTATGGCGAATATTGAAGAGACTACAAGTTGTAAACTATGCAAGGCTTTGATGCGGTTCTTTGGAGAACTCTCAATGAAAAATATGGGAAGACATGATGATTGAGGGTTTGGAAGATGGTTGAGGAGCCCGGGCAGGGTATGGCAGATAGATGGGAGGTGCTCAAACAAAAATTACTCAAAACCTCATCCAATTGGCACTGAGCTGAAAAAAAAAAATGGCGGATTCAAGATGGCGGCTATTCAAATTTCGTCGGTGTCTATCTCACCAAGTATAAAAGATAGAAGAGTGGTTTCTTGGCAAAAGATGATCAAGAACTGAAGATCTACAATTTGATGAACAAAAAAAATCAAGATTGCAAAATTTATTTTTTTCACACAAAATATATGGCGAATATTGAAGAGACTATAAGTTGGGAAACTATACAAGACTTTGATACGGTTCCTTTTCAAAATTTGTTTTTATGGGAGAACTCTCCTTCTGGCAAATGATTCGGAGAAAAAAATTTGGAGAGTGATGATCATCGACGGTTTGGAAGATGGATGAGGAGCACGGCCAGGGTTAAAGATGCTGAAAATGATAGAAGAAGGTGGAGGCTGCTAAAACAAAAATAATACTGATATCCCCGCGGTCCGCTTTAGCGGGCCGCGCAGCCAAGCGCCCTACTAGTTATATGTATATAGATTTTAAATGACTGCTTAAGTGCACTAAATTATCATTAGCTATTGTAATAATAAAACATGTTTTTGTCAATTTATACTTTATAATATGGTCTTCAATATTAATAATATTATTGTGAGAAAAATATTTATCTTCTCAAACCGGCTGGATTTGCATATTGATTAAGATTAATCTCAAACTACATTTACTGCTTCTTCCGCGCTTTACTATGTTCTATGAATATTTATACAATAATTTTTAACATAATTAATAACCCAGAGTCATAGCGATAACAACTAAATAAAGTAAAAACAAAAAAAAAACTATTTTCAGTAACTTTCTACTAACAACTGAAACTCAACAGAAAAAGATAGATTTCCAAAGAGTCAAACTCAAAATCAATATAGAAACGTAAACCAGATTTCAATCGACAGTTTTATACGACAAGTTTTAGCCGATAGAATAGAGTGTACAGACTGCTTTTAAATTGCTCTGAACTCGTTACAAAGTCGTTTTAGCAGTCTTGAAAGTTGTATTGAATCCTGACATATAGCGTCGTATAAGGTTGGTCAACTACGTCTAGCCAACACGGCTAAGAGTCATTTCGAGAATTAATGGCTGAATTATGCATAGTCCGCTCTGAATTGTCGCCGCTTCGCCGGTCGACTGCGTAATGAGCCCCTGCAACTGACCAGGCTTGGGTTAAATCGTTAAAAGTGTTTATTTTCAACATAATATTAAAGTATCCCAGCGCCTTAACAAGCAAAGGCAAATCGTACAATTAATTCAAGTATCATAAAAGTCAGTTTTTACTGAAATTGCTCCACATTAATTACTTCAAATTATGAAGTGCATATATTTCGTGAACACACTAATTTTTACTTTGGATTTATGTTTTGCGATCGTCAAATATATCATGTTCTTTTACTACTTAGGTGCGGACTGCGGAGTTACGTTTATGTGCGTACATTATTTATTGGTGTTTCAATATTTTGGCCTCCACAAAGTGCACACCAATGTTGCACCCATAAAATTCGACACAGGTATTGTGGAGCGAACCTAAACGTAGGGGAGAGTGTTTTGTTGCGCTCACAATGCATTGGGGCAGATTTGGTGCGTGCCCACACAAGCACAACACAATGCATATACCTACAATGCACACGTAAATACACGTACTTCTTTACCTTTGGCTTTGCATAATCATGTGAATTTGCAAGTTAAATTACGAGACACTTTTTAAGCTTTGCAAATGTAATATGTCATTGTTTCGAAGTCACTCAGAACGCTTATCCAATAACACCTATCGACTTAGCAGCTGCTTCGTTAGTGTTAATATTTTGGCCTGGCGTAGATCTCCAATACTTTTTGTGGTAGAGTTAACGCAAAAAGCAACTTATTGCATTTCTCTTATATTTGACAGGGCATTCCTCTTGGGCACCTAACCCTATTTTGTTTAATTTTTTGTGCAAATCCTTGGAGAGTTTATACCACGTAATCATTTACATGATCAGATGACATATAATTAAAGTAGAAGTTGTGTGCTTCGTGCAGATTTAGGGGATGCAAAAGTGAAAGTAAAATTTAGTCGAAGACTCACAAAAAAACTGGTAAGGGACTTAAACAAAATAATCTCATCGTGGTACCAGTAGAAGCATTAACTCGGCTCAATTTCCAAATTCTTCGTCCAACGTTCAAGAACCCCTATTTCCAATAGGTAGTTTTTTTAATCAATGCAGTAAACCTCCACTTTTCTTTCACCATTTTCTTGTCAACGGTCGGAACTCGGCGCAAGGTCGAGACCACGATGCTACGTGAACGTGAGTCGTGACGCGACAACGCAGCCGGCCTCAGTGAAAGAGATGCACGTAGACAGCCGTAGTCGGGAGAATATTGTATTCGGCTGCAATTTATGCAGGCATGCGCCGTTGCACTGATCACGCCCTAAAAACGACGTTAACGAGCCTCGCCGCCCTCTGCCACCGTCGACATGGGAACGGAAACCACCGCCTTGTCTGAGAATTCGAGACTCCTGTAATTTCGAACCCATTAATAACAATAAAACAATTTTCGAGGCCACAGTGGAGCCGGTTTGTTACGATTTCGAAGGAATTTTGTATAAAAAAAAAGTGTTTCGTTTACTCGAGGAAGCGTAGAGTTCTTGCGGCTGTCAGATTTTGAGTTTCGGAAAGCTGAGTTATGTTAAGAATTAGATATTGTTTTATTTGGTTAAACTTTTGGGTCGATTGCAAATTGTTTTCTGAGTGCTTAGTCTAAGATCGGAGCACTCGAAAACAAACTCGAAAACTATTGATCGAATCACAAGTGAATTCAGAGCAAAATGAACTCAAATACTCGTATTTTAAAGTCGTAATTCCATAGTTCGAATATGTATTTTACAACATTTCTGCTTGGGGCGCTCGTTGTGTTCGAATGCTGAATGTATTGGCGAACTCAAACCTTAATACAAGCCATTTTAGGTCTATTTTACTCTGAAATCGATCAATAGTTTTCGAGTTCGTTTTCGAGTGCTCCGATCTTAGACTACACTGAACGTATCCAAATACTTGCTTAAATCTTGCTTCTGTGGTAAACATCTCTGAAGTGAGAACCTGTGGGCACATTAAAATGCACAATTTGTTCGACGTCTATTGATATCCTTAAGCGGCCTCCCCCGATTTCACGCACCGTTGCCGCCTGAGTCATAGAGCTATCGTGACCAGCGACTCAGACGCTTTTTTATGGAACTAATTACTATATGTTTTAATATAATTTCTCTCGCTATTAGTCTCGCGGGAGACTAGTTCTAAAACTAGTAGGAATAAGAAACCTTTTAAAGCAAAAAACACAAAACAAACAAAAATACCAATGAACAAACATAATTATTAATGAAAACAAAAAAAAATTACCACACAGAATATCCTACGACAATGCTACGTAGCATTAAGTTAACGAAAATTAGCCCAAGCATAAATAGCAAAACAAGAAGATAAATAAAAGAAAACGTATACATATATATTTATGTAAGGTCTTTCAGAATGATAAACCTAGCTGTAAAAGAAACATGGATTAAGAGAGGACAGTGACAGTGACTGATGAGACTAAGATTCTGAGATGGAAAATGAATAATAATCTTTTGATTAAAATCTCGAGCAGATTGCCAACAGTGACTAAAGGTAGTCTCGCAGAGTCAAGTCTAAGGACAGTTGAGAATCGTAGAAGGAATTTGATGGATCCTGAATGGATAAGAAGAAAAACTTCGTAAACTAAAACCCGACTACGCTTAATAATTTAATTTAATACAAAATAATAATTTAATGCGAAAGCGCGGGGCAAGCAGCTAGTGGCACCATCTGTTATGTCTATCCGAAACTAATTTAATAATCTAGAAAGCCGCGCGGTCACTTCTCGATTTTTTTGTAAATAAAATGTAGCCTATGTCACCCGGACCATAACAACGAATCAATTGACACCTCGTTCATCAAAAGCGGTCCAGTAGTTTAGGCGCTACGGTAGTACACACAGGATCTCATACAACAAGTATAAATTAAAAATTTAAAAACCCCCGACATTCGCCATTTTGTGGAGGCGGCCATTTTGAATTTGCATAGTGCTATTCTACTAGTCAATCCCTTTCATTTGATACCCATATTGAGGGTGTTGTGATAAAATATGTAATACGCCATTTTGTGAGCGGCGGCCATCTTGGACCGATTTTCATCAAACATAGCTAACAACACTCTCGACTAATTCACCTTTCAAACAAAAAAAAACCGCATTCAAATCGGTCCACCCGTTTGAGCGCCACAGGGAACAGACAGACACACACACACGTCAAACTTATAACACCCCGTCGTTTTTGCGTCGGGGGTTAAAAACAAAACACGAGGTCTTTCTTAACTCCAACATGGTGGGCTCGTGTCAAGGTTACAATAAACGTGATCAGACTGTTCACTGTGGCGCTCATTTAGACGGTGCAAAAAACACTCCTTCCTGCAAAAGAAATCATAACAAAATAAACATTAGCCGCCGGGTTACAGACGCCAGCTCGAGATGAATCACCATGTACTTGTACCTTGTAATCCATATTAATATTATAAATGCGAAAGTGTGTCTGTCTGTCTGCCCGCCTTTCACGGCCCAACAGTGTAACCGATTTTGATGAAATTTGGTACAGAGATAGCTCACATCCCGTGGAAGAACATAGGCTTCTTTTATGCCGGAAAAAATAACATGTTCTCACGGGAAAACGGAAAATTTATGATTCATAATCCGTTTAACCGAGTTGGAAAGAGGTAGATTTCGTCCCTGAAATTGACATAGGCAACTTTTATCCCGGCAAAAGCAAATAGTTCCCGCAGGATTTTCAGAAACCTAAATCTAGTTGCTATATAAGCAAAACTGTTCATCTGTTTTTCAATACAAATCTATACTTAATAATAAATAAAATTGAAGTGTCTGTCTGTAATATCGAAATAACTACCTCATATTAAGCTCATATGGTTATTTGAACGATACTATAACCGAATCACACGTTTTTAAAATTTTTGTCTGTCTGTCTGTCTGTCTGTCTGTCTGTCTGTCTGTTTGAACGGGCTAATCTTTGGAACGGCTGAACCGATTTTGACGGGACTTTCACATACAAGTAGAGAATTAACCAGGGAGTAACATAGGCTACTTTTTTAACCGACTTTCAAAAAAGGAGGAGTTGTGTTTTTCTACCTATGTATACCGATATCTCCGAGATTTCTGAACCGATTTGCGTAATTTTTTTTTAATCGATAGAGAAACATTGCGACACTGTCCTACAAAAAATTTGGATTCCAACTCCTCAATCCTGATGCTGTAGGGGATCTGATCCCCAAAACTAATGGGATTTAGGCACTGTCGGTTATTTAAATTGATATTTCGGATACCAATTAAAGACTTTATGGTTGAATGACCTCGAGTAGGTACATGTCCAACTCCTCAACCCTGATGCTGTAAGGAATTGCATTCCGAAAACGTAAGGATCCCACGGAATTTTTCCGTTTTGTGGACGGGTTACTATTTACAACAGATAGGCTACTTTTTGTTCTGGAAAATCAAAGTTCCCACGAGATTTTTACAAACCTAAATACACACGGGCGAAGCCGTGGGCATCATCTAGTAAATAATATAATTGAAGTGTCTCTTTCTAAATTCCAAACAACTGCCGCTCAAATGATTATTTGAACAAGTCTATTTGTCCGGGCTAATATTCAGAATGGCTGAACCGATTTTGTATCTCAAAATAGCTGTAATTGGCTGGCTGTTGACAGTGACAGCTATGTTGATTCTTATTGCAACACAACATCGTTCGTGATTTCATAACAGCGGTGGCAGCAACCGAGCTTACCTATTTGTAACAAACTTCTAATTCACCAAAAATATACGACAGGGAGAGGTTAAAAACGTTATTTCCTCACATTATCTACCTATGTCCTGTTTGACAACATAATAAACACAAAAAAAAATCGCCTTGAGATTTTGCATTTTTGAGAAGTAACCTTCTATCTATTTGCCTATTTAGATACCAAAATGTACTAGGTGCGTTGGGGTAATACCGGACGGATTTTCGACTAGTTGGAAGAGTGTCGCAAAAAATTTTTTTTCTCGAAATCCATACATCTTATATTAATGTAATATATCGTAAACGGTTAATGGTTAAACGTAGTTTAGCTCTGAAAATAGTTTGTTTATGTAAACTCAACGGTTTTTGTTTTATACGTACGCAAAGTCAACACAATTTTTTTTATGACCATGTTTAAGAATTGGCCACCAAGGGGTATGACCGGACATAAATTTAAAGTCACTTCTAGTGCTTGGAGAACAAAGTCTTAATAAGGAATACATTCGGTCTTTCCTATTCTAAAACATATTTGAATATGAATTATAAATGACTAGAAACAAAAATGTTCCAATCGATTCTTTCATTTTTGGTTTTATGCCATTCGAACTTACCCCTGATGTAAAAAAATTGTGATTTTGTGGTTCTCAAACTTTGGCATGCCACAAAGTAAGTAAAACGGTAAAGATCGGATGCATTTGCCGGTGCCAAGTGGGGAAGCCTGGTGTAGTAAGTACCTACTCAATTGTTAAATTTATTGTGTGTACAAGTTCATGTACGTGTAGCAGGCGCGTGTCTTATTATAAACAGGAAGGGAGTAGGCATAAAATAGTCGATTAGAATCGGAATAAAGATATAGAACTTGATGAAGTAAAGCAAATGTGACTAAGTGGACCCTGGATATCAGATATTTGGAAAAGGAAACTGAATTACTACTTAATACGTAAGGTCCCTGGTTTGCCTTTGGATAAAACTTTAGGCAACTATAAAAACTAAGAAATGATTAGCAATGTAAAATTCATTTTTTTTTTCATTAATGGTACTTATTAGCCTAGTTCATGCTTATAAGTAATTATAGTAAGTAACCAAATTTCATTAAACTTTTTTTTTAAATTATCACATAATGTATCTTGTTATTAACGATCTATGAAAAGTACTCGTACCAAATTGAGCTATTAAGGCACAAAATTTGTGTTTTAACTCTACTTTGGAATCTTACTATTACTCCGATTAATTAATCTTACTGTTAATCCGTTTAAGAATCTTTTTTTATTTATTTATTTATTTTTTTATTTCCGTTTTAGATTGCTTTTACTGAGTAATCTCAGTAAAAGCAATAGCGAAAGAAACCTCGTACGGCAGAAACATTTATGATTACTTAATAAAAGTTTGACTATCACTGCCTTATTTGAAACTTGCAAAGATCGGAAAATTTTCATCCGATCTTCACTTGCGAGGGGGTACACCGGATCTTCGCCAATATCAATGTTAGCTCTATTTGGATCAAATTAATCTCTTTGTGGCATCATAAAACTAACTATCCAGGCAAAATAATTACAAAAAAAGCTATATCTTCGCTAAAAAAGACAGATAAAAATAAAAGTTGAAGACCGGATTGACGAAAAAATATAGAAAATTACCTTGTTTTGTTTAATGGCGCATAGCACACGTCCGACTTGATGGAGCGATTTGCGGGAACCACGGGCCGGGGCCCAATTAAATGGCCTAATACACAATATTGCCCGCATTTAAAAATGTGCCCCAATTCGTCCGAAATTTGAGTCATACGGTCTTAACCCACCTCCGATCTTACCCTAACGCACCTTATTTTATACTACCTACTTGTGTACATGGCAAAAAATTTAAATGCGCCATTGATAGTTTGAGACAATTGTTTAAATAGGTTTATTCGGATATGAATTATACAAAACCTACACCGCCGCGTCAGCCATTGTCTATGAAATGACAAAACATATTATTCATAACAGAGAACTCATAAGTAATTAAGAGTTAAGGGTCACTCCGCACAGCGAAGCCTCGCCGCGCGTTTTTCCTAGTGGCTTATAATCTTCTTCTTCTTACCTAACACCGAATCTTACCTAACACGCACGTCGAACAAAATTCCTCAAGATTCTTGTTAGTTTCTTTCTACCCAGCTCGAAGACGTATGCAAAATGGAACCAAACTCATGGTTTTCCTGTTATCACGAAATATTAGGCATACAAGTCTATGAAAGATTGTTGCTATATAAAATATCAAGACTTGCGAGAATATATTAAAAATTATTTTTGAAAAATTTACAACGATCTTACAACAAAAGATACAAGCGGCCGACTACGGGAATATTCTTCCGTTACCGTCACCGTTACCGTCAGCGGCAAACAAATTCATAATGCACAAAATATTTGTGAGTGTAAATCGCGCCGCAGCGCGTTGGATACTGCAAAGAAACATGCCAATGGATTCTGCAAAAAAAAACAAAGTTTTTAATGTGGAGTTATTTTCGCGAGTTTTTTTCGCAAGTGCATGTGGCTTCATACAATTTCCATATGTCACAGAATTCTGCGGGGAAAATGGCGCGGTGAAATTTCGCATTGCGGACTTACCCTAATATTTAAAATTGATTGTTATCATATATATAATACTAGCTGATCCCCGCAACTTCGTTCGCGTAGATATAGGTTTTTATATAGGATCGGATCGAATCCCATAATTCTTTTATGTACTTAAACTAAATATAGCCTAAGTTACTCCTTATAACATTGAAAGTTCCATTAAAATCAATCCAGCCGTTTTGGAGATAAGCTGGAACAAATAGACAGACCGACAAACATAAATTTTAATGCACACCAGTTTAAAATAAGCGGTACGTTCAAAGATCCGGGTCCCAAGTTATTTGAACCCAATACTGAGGGTTGTAATGTCTGTCATTTCTGAACTAAAAAACCTATGACCTTGAAATATTTACGGGACAATATATAAAGTACTATCTTTCTAACAAAAAAAGAATGAGTGGAATCGAACAACGCGTTAATGAATTACAGCTAAATACACGTTTTAACTTCTATCCCCTCTCCCAAAGAAACCGTGCTGAATTTCGGAATAAAAAGTATCCTATGTCCTACCTCGGAGTATAAACTTAAATCGTACCAAGTTTCATTTGAATCCATCCAGTAGTTTCGGCGTGATGCGCGGCCAAGATACAGACAGACAGACAGACAGACAGACAGACAGAAAGACAGACAGACAAAAATGAAACAAATTGCAGATTTGGCTTCAGTATCGATTATAGAGTGCCCTCCAATAAAAATTTTCAAAATATCTTCAATGTACAGAATTGGATCTGTTACAGTTTTATTATATTATAGATATCGTGTTAGTTATAAAAAAGGTCTTTATATATATAATTCACATAAAAAAAATATATAAAGTAGCTATTTATTGTTCGATATTTTATTATTAAATAAAACTCAATACATTATATACTTTATACTCTGTACGAGTTACAGAGGAGGACATCCAACTTACGTTAAACTGCTATTTTGGAACTCCGCACTCATTATTTTTCAACTTTCACAACAACAGATTTTTTTTAATTCACTAAAATTTGAAGAAAAAAAATTTTTTCCTCAAACGCCTCTGTATCGGTAAGAAGTTTCTAATTTCTATATATCTGCAGTTTATATATATTTATACGCACATAGAGGAACAGACAAATAGATCAATTGGAGGAAACATAGGTAAGGATTCCATGTTTTACTACATCCATAAAATTAATGATGATGATGATGAAAATGAATCCAAAAAATTGCCTAAGCTCCCCTAGTAATTAATTTCAATAGCTATTTGGCTATTTGTTAATAAAACATCTGCGCAAAAAAAAATAACACGTTAAAGATATTTTAAATACACATTTTAATTTACAACGTTAATCAATAATAGTGCGATGAGATTTTTTATGGTGAAAAAATTTAATATTTATTTATTCATAATAATTATAAAACGATATAGTAAGATACTCGGAATTCTTCCATGATTGTTGATTTAGAATTCAACATTGTTATCCGGCGGTAGTCATTAGTTGATAAATAGGAGCGCATTTTGAGTCGTCTAACCAGTTTTATGAATTCATATTGGATCGCCTAATACGTCTATACCTATAGGGTAGACAATCGGTCGTGTTTTGCATACAAAATGCTCTATAAATAGTGGTCAAGCGATAGGTGATTTTAATATATTCAAATTAGTGTTAAAAAGAATGATTTACCTAGCTTAAAATGGCGGTAGTTGTGCGAAATTGCAGAAAGTTTTGTTTTATTACATCCGTTGACAGAACACGTTAACGCTTTCAAAAATTAAAATCTTTTTCAGTTTATAAAATATTCTTTCTTTTAAATTAAGTAGCTCTACGTAGCTACCCAATATACTGACACACAAGTTTAACTAAATACCTACATACCTACCTACCATAATGAATTCTCTCCTACAAACTATTTTATGGGTAAATCTCGTTTTTCTATACAAAATGCTTTACAGAATCGATCAATCCAAAATATCCAACGAGTTCTAGTACAATTAGACAGTAGGTTAGTAGCACATTTTTTTTTAAATTAAGTGTAAGATTTCAATACGCTTTCTTTAAGCTATGGTAATATTATGTGACGGAAACATTCAGATTCTCACAATACAAAATGTAATATGTTTTTCAGAATTCTTTTCAGTATTCACAATAAGCATTCCAGTAATTTTAAAGCTTAGCACGCAAATTATTATGAGCTCCCGAGTCGTAGGTATTCAATTACGCGAGGTCATATTTCAACTCGTTTTTATAGGTCAAGTTAACAAGTAAATAAGGCGACAGACGTCATGCAGTCTTCGCCCACGTCTCAATAAAGCTGATACCTAGTTGATATTTGATACGTAGGTACATTCACACATACCGCACCTAACTACTTAGGTAGGTACATGCCTAGGACTTGATTGTACATTGGTACCTTTACTAGGTAGGTAGGTACCTACTTACATTAAAATATTACAGTGCAAGAAAAATTAATTATGATTATAAGTAGGGATTGAACTCAACATGGAGGTAGGTACAATGCGCGTTGGTAGATTACAGATAATGTACCAAGTACCTACCCACAATATAATAAATGGATAAGTAATTTAAGTAAGAATTGTTTTAAAGTTAGCTAATTACAACAAGCTCTCATATTTATGAGGAACAGACAGACATACACACACACACACACACACATACATACACACATACACACACACACACACACAGAGACACGTCAAACTTATAACACCCCGTCGTTTTTGCGTCGGGGGTTAAAAACAGATACCTATATTTCATAAACTACCTAGAATAATTTTAAACCCCTCGGGCTTCGATCAAAAAATAAGGCCCTCGGGTAAAAGCGTACACATTTCTGATTTTAAAGTATGCAGGCGTGTCCTTTCTCTGGAACTAAATAAAACCGGTCACATATAACCGGTTTATCTTGTATTTAAATCCCTTTGATTGCTTTGCGTGTCTGGCTGTCTATTATTGTTTATTTAGATTGTGTGTTTTGCAGTTAGAGGCCAGGAATGTTCCTTACTAACTAATACATTTTATGAATAGTTATCACTTATCGAGTTATCACTTAACTAGGTAGGTACCTACGTACATAGGTAAGTGTATTTTTTATTTACGAATAGGGTTGGAACACCGGTTTCCGGACACGCACCTGTTATCGTCCACCGAGCGGATCACTCTTAAGGAATGCTTAAAAATAGAAACATTATAAGACTCACATAAAAATAATGCATCTCTATGCCAACTTGAATGTCTTATCAAGACACAGAAAAAGAAAAAAGTCTATTTCACTTAAGTTTCTTCGAAAACAAAGCGATCGAGTTTTGAGTATGCAATTAAGGAATGAAAACGAGCCGTGTGGAGCAAAAAAATTAGTGGCATGCTTCAACTATCACGGAAAGTTATTAAACATTTTACTATAAGATTTAGTTTGATTCTTCTTTGTAGCACTTACTTATGTTTCATAAAATACTGTGAACGTGTTTTTTTACTTTTGATTATATTGGAACACAAAAAAAAGGGGTGGACGACAACTAGTTCACTATTTTCTTAAGAAAACCTGTTATCGTCCGGGCGGTCAAACACAGGTTTAGCGTCTTAATTTTAGGTAGTCCTATTATCAATCGAGGTGTGCACAAAATTGGAATTAAGTTTATTAATTCGAATCCGATACACATACACTAGTTAGTGACTAGTCTTCGTCCACTTTTTTCTCATCGTATATAAAACTATAGGTCTTCAAAATCACGCGTGGACGATATCTAAATTTGCACTGAATAAATATTCTAAGTTTCGACCACCAAGCTATTATTTAAAAATAAATAGATTTAGTAAAAATATAAATAATTAAACTTGTTCGACAAAAAAATTACCTTATATTTTATGTGTTTCTCTTTGGAACTTCGATATATTTATAAGTTAAGATAGTATTGTCGATCATTATAATTTGTGGATGAAATTTAAAATAGAGAATCTGAAGTGCACCCGTTATCCGTCCACCTATATTTTAAACTGTATGAAAAACATATATATTTTAATATTATGTTATTATTTAGGCGAATTTTGATTATTACTCAAATATCTATAATTTATTTTTAATTAATCTACAAGTTAGTCCTTGACTGCGATCTCATCTGATGTTAAGTGACGATGCAGTCTAAGATGGATGCGGGATAACCTGAAAGAGGTATGGCAGAATACGTACCCTTAAACGCTAAATGACTTGAAAGTAAGACATACAAGACTAGAGGACAATTTTGAAATTATTAAATTGAATTTACCAAATTGCTCTGCCGAGAATCAAGTAGAGGACCTTCCACTAATAAGACTCACCCCTGCGCCAGGGAGGCTGCCAAATTATATGTACCTACTTTTATATAATGTAAGTGCGATGTGGTAAAAGACGATGCAAGATAGATAGGCGCAAAGCTGGTAAAGATATTATATCATATTGTAGACCCTATAAACCACGTTAACAAGGCTATAGTTTTATTACCTGTTTTATTTTAAAACAAGCAGTTGACCGCTATTGCGTATGCGTAGAAAGACCACATCACTTTGTATAAAGTACTCTATCATCCTGTGAAAGTTCTGTCAAAATAGGTTCAGCTGTTTTGAAAAGTAAGTATTGTATGAATAGACGAAAAACAGAAAAACATTTTTTTATAAACCGTGGCTTTTTAATAATGTATAAGTAAACATAAGTTCACTAATAAAAACCCATATACATATTTCGAAAACACGGACAGGAAGTTAATTTTAATTGGTATAGATATTAAATACATATTAAAGTGGTGTTAATATTACATATTCAATTACTTACTCATTACATGCATACTTTTTCATAGTAAATTTCTCATAGAAATCAGTGGACGGATAACAGGTACAAGGGTGGACGATAACTAGATTTAGTGGACGATAACCGGTGAAATCGGCATTTTCAGCTTTTTATTAGGATTAAAAAAAAACTAGTTATCTGACTAAAAAATACTAACGTGCAATGAAAATAGACTATATTAGAAGTATATACCAACAAGTTTTTGTTTAATTTTTTTTATAGAACATATATTTTCACCCTCTCAAACTCAGTAACTCCACTAAATGGACGACAACCGGTAAGAATACCCTACCTATCCGATATTTATATTTTATCATAATCAATATCTTATCAGAAGTAAGGGATATTAAAGTAAGTAAGGAGGGACCTGTAATGATATTACTGGTCGGTGGTCCTTTCTTAACCAGTAGCGGGGATCAGAGATGGTAATCAAAATCACTAATCACACTTTGTAAGTATACCTACCTAATAGTCTGTTACATAAACTTGAATAATAATAACTCAATAAGCAAACTCTTGTCAAATAAATGTTTTCCTAATCTTCTTCTATCTATATCTATTCTATTCTATACATATAATAAAATCGTAGACTTGCCGTAAGATTTTTGCAAAATAATAACTGGCGGATGTTAGAGATAAGTAATAGAACGTAAAAAACCTATTTTTGAAATTTTTGTCTGTTTGTCTGTATGTTTGTGCGCGCATCACGCAAAAACTACTGAATGGATTGAAATGAAACTTGTTCTTTTTGTGTTGGAAAGTAGATACTTTAAAGATTATCGACACATCTCTAAAAGGCTGGATCGATTTTGATGGGACTTTCACTGGCGGATGTTTACATTTTGATCTACCTAAACATACGCCAGTGAACTTTTAACAGTTTTTAGCAAGGTATGAGCTCAAAGGAGCTTAGGAAAGACAAAATGATTTCCACGCGATATTTAAAAAACAATATCCACGCGAACGAAGTCGCGGGTTTCCGCTTGTTTTTAAATAAATATGAAAGTATCAATAATTGAAGTATTCAGAATGTAACAATCATTATTTACTCGCGTTATATATTTAATTACCAACGTGATGATGATATCGTGCTATTTATATATCTTTACTCATTTAACAGGCATTCAGATAAACAGACCTGCCTAGTTGTTTTCAGTGTATTAATTCATTTATTTGAGACACGATTTGCAACTTGTTGTGAGCAAGTTAATTTTATCTCTAGTAGATAAGTACACTTTTTATCTCTTTACACCATGACATAATTTTTATACCTTTTAGATTCTAGATCGCTGAAGAGGATAGGTTTTGGTAAGCTCTGAATTTTCAATTTTCTCTGTCAGCAAATATATCTGCTAATTTGTTAGCAACTTTCGGGCTGAAACTAAATGAAAAGACAGCATTTGCATGGGAAATTGCAATGTCTACTCGAAGCTTTCTTCACCTGCTTCTTTCTGTGTGTGCAATAGGTAAAGTAGGGTGAATGTTCTATAAATCGGCACTTTAAGCGTTGTGTCATGTTTAACAATTCGCAGACGTGTCAAACGAAGCAATTTCAGTACAATGTTTTTTGCTTCTAATAGGTACTTCATGCTTTTAACTTTTTGAATCAATTTTTAATTACCGCTTTTTGCATAAAGAAGTATTTTTTTTTAATTATTTAAAAAAAAAGTACTAATTTGCTTAAGCTCGGCACCTTTGTTCCTTTCTCCGGCATTTGAGTTCTCAAAGTCGGCCCTCATTTTTTTATTAGAAAATTAGCTTTTAACCCCCGATATTGTCCGTGACAATTTATGTTTTTTAAAATATTTATAGGAACTCTTTCCTCGTTTTCATTTTATTTCATTTTTCCGCCAAAAAAAAAAACATTTTTCCGAAATTATCAGTACTTTTTTTTTTTAAATTTTTATCAAAAAGTCAAAAGCATGAAGTATTAGAAGAAAAAAACATTGTACTGAAATTGCTTTGTTTGACACGTCTACGAATTTTTAAACATGACACGACGCTTAAAGTGCCGACTTATAGAACATTCACCATAGGTAAACACCTATGGTGTTAAACAACACGAAAAAGAAAAATCTTATAAATACAGGTATATTCTTACGAATGATATTTAAGTACATAATATTAATATGGTAAGTAGCTACCTACTACTTGGTTGAATTTAAAAGTTCCATAAAGTGAATTTGAACATCTGATAAGCCCGTAATGAGTTTTAGTCAAGAAACCGCATCAATTTTGGGCAGGGGGGCAGCTGGCACGTCAATTTCGGGAAAATGCATTTCGTAACTATGGTGTGTGGACGGGAAGCGGAAACCAGATGTGCAGCGAAGTGCGGTTAATGCATGGGACCGGCGAAATTGCATTTTTAGGGTTACACCAATTTGCGATGCGCCCGGTGCAAAACGAAACGGCTATTTGAATTTTGAACGGTTAGCTGAATATTGAGGTTTTGGTATCCACCACCACCACCACCACCACCACTACAGCCTTATTTACGTCCCACTGCTGGGCACAGACCTCCTCTCTCATAGGAGAGAGAAATTTTAGAGCTTAGACCCGCCACGCTGCTCCAATGCGGGTTGGTACCAAAACTTCCAACCCGCATTGGAGGTTTTGGTATGCTCTACAATTTTTTGTCAGCAAATATAACCAGTTAGTCAGCAACTTTCGTGCGGTAATAAATTCCAAATTGGTATTAAATGAATTTTTGTTGGATGTGATGTTGTTTAGCCGATTAAATACTGTTTTAAGAAGAAACAGGCAGTGTGGGTATATTTTATAAAATTATGGCAAGCCGCGGAAGGAGAGCGGAGCGAAGCACAACTCCTGCCACAGCGTTCGACAAACCTTTATCTAAATGTAAATAAAATTTAAGTAAAGATTTTTGAGTGCGATAGTGTTTCTAGGTTGGTTTAATCTATATTTAGCTGAATAATGACAACATGTACAATATACAGCTCTTAAAGATAATTATATACTTATTTTCTTTTCAACAAGTTGCATTTTGCTGACCAAGTAGTTATTTTGCGCCTTGATAAACTTTTATTTATGACTTGATAACTAACCAATTGTTGCGAGTTACTTGGTTTTTGTTGCTGACAAAATAAAATAAAATTGCTGATAAGTTATTTATTTTACAAACTAGTTAATTAATAATTCCCAAATGAAATTACCAGTATCAGCCGAGTGCCGACTGCTAGCCGACAATATTACAAAAAATATTATTTGGCAACATAATTAATATTTGTTGAAATAATGCGTCCGTTTAAAATTTTTGGATTTGCAACTAAAAGTGGTTTCGTCCAAAATAAATTAGGCAATTAAATATTCTAAGCACTCTATAACAATTTTGGCAGTATGTACCTACATTATAGTGTTCAAAACTATTTACAAACCTACAAAAAATATTAATTTAAATAGCCTTGTGGCAATTTTTTTACTACTTATTTTTTTTTTCACATACCTATTAAACAATGGTGCAAACAATGTGCAAAGTATTAATACTGCCCGCGTCGTACTTACTACTTAACTTAATCGTAATTATCATTTTTGGAATTAAATTAAATCTTTTGTGACTAAGTGGCTAGTTTATGAATTACCTACAGCTGACCGAAATTCTCTTCTGGACCAAATAAAAATGGCAGCCATTTAGTACTGACCAAGTCATCAGAATTTTTTGCAGTCTTCGCATGTTGTCCAATTAATATTTGAGCTATTTTTACTCGGCCTCCTAAATCTTGTCTTGGAAATCTTAAACTTTACAAGTTTTCAAGTTTTGGGGATTTTCTTTTGTTTGAGAATCAAATATTTGGCTTCTTCTGCTTGCAAACGGATCTTGCAAATTTTTCTCTGACAAAGAAGAAGAAGAACGTACCTACCTACCTACTACCTACAATATTTTTAATCTGCGAGTAGGTAGATCTAATTTCCAAAAAAATATATAAAGTCTTGTAGTTAATAAGTATTTCAGAGTTAGTTGATCTGTAAATACTTTGATAAATTCTATACGTAGGTAGAGGTATTATTACTTAAATATCTATTAATTATTATCAGTACAAATATACATTATCTAACTAGGAAATATAATTTGATAATCGTCTTGTTTACGCTCAAATAAAGGTTTCTGCTCAAATAAAGGACTAAAACACGCTGAAAACGTTTTTTTTTTTTTCAATATTTACGTAATAAACTTCGATATTGTGCCAACTTTGAAGCTTTAATATTTTTTTAATATTTGTGCCAACTTTAATATTTTTTGAACAAAATGGCTGTAACACATAGACGGACAAACAATAGGACGAAATTATAAGGGTTCCTTGTTTTAGCACGGAACCCCAAAAAGTAGATAGGCAAGTAGGAAAAAAAAACTTTTAATTAATTTTAAAGACTAATATAATAATAATAAATAATAAACTGCCCAGCTACTTAAGGCTGCTCTCCTCACGCGCTTCTCCATACAAACGTATTACGCCTATTTTTCTAATATTTGGAAAGGATCTAAAGTTAAGCCAGATATCAATTTATACCGATATTATTAAAAACGACCGAAGTCTTATCATAGGTTACTTCATAATAATTTCAAATGTCATTAGTTCATGTAAAAAATTGCCAAATATTTGCTAAAATAGGCGTAACACTAAACCTAGATTTGCATCTTTTTACTTTATCGTTTTTCACTAAAAATCATATCTCAAGCAAAATTTATTTATTTAATTAATTTATTATTTATTTATGTATATATTTTTAGTACTCTTCTTTACCGAAGACGTCTCGCTCTCTAAATGCAGAAATCACTGTTTTAGATTCCACTCACAAACGATTTGTCGCTCCCATGGAGAGGGCTCTTAAGTACAAAAACCATTTTTTTTTCTTGAATTTTACCTCAAGTGATGCGAAAATGAAAGATCTATTTTTGCTGTGGATTAGCATATAGAACGATATTTTAATATTTCAATCAACATGGTTTTTTTTTTTACGTTTGTCTTTGACGACGTGTTGCCAAAAACAATTATCAGACATGAGTTCATCGATTTTGAACCTTATTAGCATTGTTAATATGTAAACAAAGACAGGTGAAGGTTGCTGATTACGATTAGGTAAGTACACCTTACAATTTCCGGCTCCACAGTTCGGTATCGCAACTAAACATCTTTGTCGAAACGAATGACGGAAATCATTTTTGTTGACAGGTGGACGCAGACGCAGTTTTCTAAATTAATATCGCTGCAATTATCAAAAATTCTTTGACAAGGTGCTGATAAACCTGAATTGGGTAGGAACGTGGACTGAGAAATCGGTATAATATTTTGTCGAAATGAACAACGAACAAAATCAATCTTTTTTTTTTAAATTCATCTACAAGCTAGCCCTTGACTGCGATCTCACCTGATAGTAAGTGACGATGCCATCTAAAGTGGAAGCGGGCTAACTTTGAAGACCCCTGATCGGTTGCTAGTTGCTACGCGACATCGTACCGGAACGCTAAATCGC
Organism: Melanargia galathea; assembly: GCA_920104075.1. Lineage (NCBI taxonomy): Eukaryota > Metazoa > Arthropoda > Insecta > Lepidoptera > Nymphalidae > Melanargia > Melanargia galathea. The sequence continues at coordinate 7,552,104 of OV049867.1, forward strand.
TTGGCGGCACGGCTTTGCCGGTAGGGTGGTAACTGGCCACGACTAAAGGCTCCCACCAGATCAGACTAGAGATAATTTAGAAATTATAATATCTCAAATTGCCAATGCCAGGAATCGAACCCGGGACCACGGACTTATAAGAGCAACTCAAAAATGCTCGTCTAAAAATCATTCCTTCGAGGTACTGAAGCGGAAGTCAGAATGCCTCTGCAGAATGCATTCTCGGCAATTTAAAGGTAGTAGGTTCCCAGACCCACTACCTAGGTACTAAATAGATTTTCTTTAATTTACAGGATTGACTTAGTAGGTACTAGGTAGGTATTACCAATGAGTGTATTTCTTAAAAATATTTTGATTACCAAGCTAGAGGACATCATACCACATCATACCTACCTACTACATACAATCTTAAGATTTATAGAAGAGATCCTCAATCAATGCCTACCTAGTTAAGTAGGTAGGTATAGATCGACCAGAATCTCATGAAAAATAGGGAAATTAAATTTTGTAGTAAGCAACACTAGGTTAACTCGGCTGCCCTAGTGATAAACAAAGTAATTACATTCAGAACACCTTACCGGATCGTTTCAAGAAACGAAAAATAAAGCAACTGAATTTTAAATACAAAAACAAAGTAATCAACATCCAATTACTTTGTTTTTGTGTTGTGCTTGTTGTTTACTTGGTTTTTGCATTTATATTCCGGGTTAGTGTGTGCAGTTACTTTGTTTGGGCAATTCGAATTTCAGTAAACGGTTAAAGTTATTTGAAATATTAAACTGTGTTAAAAAACTACTCGACATAAAACTTTTGTTAATGCAAAAAAGTCAATTTCACAAAAAATGTCAGTTACTTTGTTTATCGTTAGGGCAGCCGTAGTGTTGCTAACTTTGAAATTTCATTTCCCTATTTTTCATGAGATTCTGGTCGATCTATACCTATCTACCTACTTTACTATATTTTTTTACCAACCTAACGTCACCATTTTTTATGGCAATGTTAGTAGTCCATGTCCATCAAAATAAATGTAAACTGATTTAGTCATTGGAAAGGGTGTAGATTCCTACCTGCCTATGACTATCTATCGGGTTGGTCCCATTTTTAACCCCCGACGCAAAAACGACGGGGTGTTATAAGTTTGACGTGTCTGTGTGTGTGTGTGTCTGTCTGTCTGTTCCCCTGTGGCGCTCAAACGGGTGGACCGATTTGAATGCGGTTTTTTTTGTTTGAAAGGTGAATTAGTCGAGAGTGTTGTTAGCTATGTTTGATGAAAATCGGACCAAGATGGCCGCCGCTACAAAATGGCGGATTACATATTTTATCACAACGCCCTCAATATTATGGGTATCAAATGAAAGGTCTTGACTAGTAGAATAGCAATATGCAAATACAAGATGGCTGCCACCAGAAAATGGCTATTGTCGGGGGTTTTTTAATTTTTAATTTATACTTGTATTAGCTATAGGTGGGTAGGTAGTGTCCTCTATCCTTGTGAAATTAAAGTTCTTTGATATGAAGGTACCCACACTAATCCTAATGACACTGCATCGAAATAACTACCTCATATTAAGCTCATATGGTTATTTGAACGGTACCATAACCGAATCACACGTTTTTAAAATTTTTGTCTGTCTGTCTGTCTATCTGTCTGTCGGTTTGAACGGGCTAACCTTCGGAACGGCTGAACCGATTTTGACGGGACTTTCACATACAAGTAGAGAATTAACCAGGGAGTAACATAGGCTACTTTTTTAACCGACTTTCAAAAAAGGAGGAGTTGTGTTTTTCTACCTATGTAATTGTACACCGATATCTCCGAGATTTCTGAACCAATTTGCGTAATTTTTTTTAATCGATAGAGAAACATTGCGACACTGTCCTACAAAGAACTTGGATTCCAACTCTTCAATCCTGATGCTGTAGGGGAACTGATCCCCAAAACTAATGGGATTTAGGAACTGTCGGTTATGATAGGCTACTTTTTGTTCTGGAAAATCAAAAGTTCCCACGGGATTTTTAAAAACCTAAATCCACACGGGCGAAGCCGTGGGCATCATCTAGTAATACCTAAATGATTGATCTGATACTGCAACCGGGGTACCTAGTTTACGAGCTACCCACCACCACCACTAGTCTTTGAACGTCCCACTGCTGGGCACAGACCTCCTCTCTCATAGGAGAAAGGGATTTAGAGCTTAGACCCGCCACGCTGCTCCAATGCGGGTTGGCGGGCTACCCAACTCCTCGATAAAATTTACAGAAGATGTTGTCATTTTTGGGGCTTGAGCTCATTGATCAGGGAGCAGGCAGATACCTAGATCCGTATTGGTATTTCATATATTATCATGTAGACTGGTTTTTATTTGTTTACAATTTTTTCTGAATAAGAATATTTCTTTTTTTTTCAAATCAATTTTTTTTTTTGTTCAAGGTATAGGAAGATTGTGTAATATAAAATATTTTATAGGTAAACAGCTTTTGCTTCTTCTTCAATATTATGTTACTTTCGTTGTAAGCTCACTGCTACTCGGTATTTCTGCAGGCGACGAGGTGGATCCACATACTTAAAACCCAATTAACCAGGTATTCTCTCCATTAGTTTTCTACAAGACAGAAATGAGCCGGGCAACTATCTAAACTTCGTATCTTAATTCGATGCATAGTAAAGGGGTCCGGTTTTCGAACAACTCCGAGACCCGACCACAACCAGTTCCCCGCCAATTATGCGGGGCTCTTATACGACATAAACAACCGGCGTCCGAGGCACCGTAGGCGTAGCTCGTACACATAGAAAACACATTTGCGTAGGTGTGGCGGTACATTTATTTATACAGTTTGCGAGTCGACCGGCGCCGCTAATCGTACAAAACAAGGCGTGATTGCATTATTATATCAGCATAATATTATTATCTGTATGTAACTGTGGGAGCGGCGGACCTGACACGCTTCCTAATTACTTACCTACTTCGGTTTAAATATCAAGTCCAGCCGGCCTATTCAAAAGTTGTCATGACGCGACGCCGCCGCGCCGATGTTTACGGTGTTTACTTACCGGCCGGTATTAGTGTGGCAAGAAAAAATGTAGGTAGAAAATCGTAAACTCTTACCTGATCCTGTCGGATACGAGTTCGGGCTTCGAGTTCCTCTTCGCGGGAGTCAGCGTGAGGGGAGGCGCGTGCGTGGGGCTCGTCGACGGCTCAGAGGAGGCGGACGGCGGTGAGCAAGAGCCGGAGCTGGAGAGACTGAACGCCCTGGAGCGAACGTCGATCGCCGCCGGCGTGCGGCCCGGCCGAGCTCTCCTGCGCTTCTTTTTCTCATCGTCCGCTCTGACGGTAGCGCCGGGCGGAGACCAGTCGAGGTCCTTCTTCAAGTGGCCGCGACCGCACCGGCAGCCGCACGCCTTGAACGCCAAATCGTAACCCTTCTTCGTCCACAGGTTCTGATGTCTCTGCCTCTCGGACCACGAGCGCGCGCGGCCGCAGGACTTGAGGTAGGCCAGCACGCCGGCCTCCCATTGCTCGAAGCATTCTCTGTGCATGTACCGGCCGGCGGCGCACGTGTCGTTGTTGCACAGCACGCGGACCGCGTCCTCGGCGCGCACGGGCTCCCGGGGCCGCAGGCACTCGCCGGGCACGCAGCACCCGTGGCCGTCGTCCGACTCCCGCTCGCCGGTCGCGCCCTGCCGTCGCGGAGCCATGCTGCACCACGATCGACTCGGATGAAATCGAAACGCGTCACGCGAAACACATGCTCGCCGGAGCGCGCGCGGCCGACTAATAACCGCGAGTGAACGAAAGCGAAATTTCAAGAGCGCAGCGCGTCGCCGCGCCGCCGCCGCGCCACCCGCCTGCACGCGGGGCTGACCTTGCGGCGCGCGGGGGCGCGGGGGGCGCGGGGGTGCAGCGAGGGGCGGGGCGTTGCGGCCGACGCGCGATCTCCCGGGTGGGGAGAAAGTGCCTAGCGAATTTTCACTTTCGCGGGGTACCCGGGACTCGGCCCCGGGTACCCGGGTAGCGACTGGCGAAGCGGCGAGGTAGCGGCAGCGGTCGATGGCGAAGTTGAGCCTGACGTCCTGCAAACTGCACCGATGTCGGAATTTGCTATTGCTATTCACTTTTTAGGTTTCCGTATTACAATTCGTTATCGAAGCGAATCTATCCCACCGATTTTTAGGGTTCCGTACCCAAAGGGTAAAAATCAGCCAAGTGCGAGTCGGGCCTCGCTCTTTCAGGGTTCCGTACATAATTATGAACAATATAATATTTTGGGTCTAAGAAATATTTAATTTCCGAGCTAGACATCGCAACAAACCGTGAAAGAAAACCCCAAAAAAATGTTCGTTTATTTTGGTCACAGCTTATAAACTATTTAATAAATCGTTGTTTTCAGTATTTGTTGTTTAAATAGAGCATATATGTAGTACATAATATACTGAAATATCATATTCCCAACTAGTTTAGTTTTTGAGATAGCCCCCGTCACAAAAATGGTCTAAAACTGACAACTTTGATGGCCTCCCATTCCCTTATTTTTTGAGATAAAAATTAAAAAAATATATATTTGTACTCTATTTAATGAGCTCTAAACAATGATAACCCACAAGCTAGGGTAAAGAAATTTTTTTTTTCCGGCTCCTTTTTCATGTATGGGAGCCCCCCTGAAAAATAATTTAATTCAATTTCTAATTCAATATTTGATTTTGGGTTAACGTTTTACACTAAATACCAAAATTTCAGGTTTGTAACTGATTTCGTCTGCGAGCTAGAGACCTGTGACCGGCGGACAGACGGACAGACAGACAGACAGACAGACAGACAGACAGCCGAGTGACATTAATAGGGCTCCGTTTTTACCCTTCGGGTACGGAACCCTAAAAACGGAGAACATTAAAGTAATGTTACTCTGCTGTCTGTCTGTTTGTCTGTTTGTCTGTCCGCCGGTCACAGCTGTTATCTAGCTCGTAGCCGACATGAGTTACAAACCTGAAATTTTTGTATGTAGGTATTTGTTGTAAAACGTTGGGCGAAACCAAATATTGAATTAAAAATTTAATTAAATTATTTTCATGTATGCGAATACATGAAAAAGGAGCTGGAAAAAAAATTCTCAATCTAGCTTGTGGGATATCAGTAGATGATTTCGCCAATTTTTAAAACTATAGACTATAGGATATGTTTCCTAGATTTACTAGGCTAAATGCACTGAGCGCGCAAAATGTTTATCACGCTGACTGACGGTCTTTCCCCCACCAGAAGTGCAGCTGAAGATTTTCTTTATTGTTTTAAAAGTGTGAAAATTCTGCTGCATAAATTTCATAAGGTATAAAATAACTTTTTTTTTTCAAAATTTTAATGCACTTCATGCGCGTAGCGGACATATAACCCACCCTCGGCAGTGCAGCTTAAGATTGTTTCTCTATCAAAAATGATTGAAACAATGATTTAAGACCATTTTTGTCCGGGATAAAATCACTCGGAGCGGTTTGATTGTCAAGCACTTTCACATGCTCTCATTCTTAACTCCACCACTGGTGCGGCAGCTGAAGTTCGGAGCTGTGATGGGTTAGGTCTGAACTATTATTGTTAAAACTAGCGGTCCGCCCCGGCTTCGCCCGTGGTACATATAATATAGCCCATAGCACTCAAGGATCACGTACATATCCAACGGTGAAAGAAATTTTTAAATCGGTCCAGTAGTTCCTGAGATTAGCGCGTTCAAACAAACAAACTCTTCCGCTTTATTATATTAGTATAGAAGTATAGATTTCCAGTCGGTATAAAATTACTTTTTAAATTGGACCCTGACCTCCCGTAGTATTACGTTTCATGTTGTTTTACAGAATTATAAATTCTAAAACACGTCATTTTAAGAAAAACTCAATAGGTAGTTTAAATAATATAATAGAAAATTTTGATGAAATAAAATATTGGGGCTATTTTACATACCTACCTACACTATTTGATACAAAGCCGAACTTTTCTTGAGACAGTGAATTGAAGAAATGACAATCCAAAGCGTTCTAAATTCAAAACACTTTTTCTCACTGAATGAGCAAAAACGACGATGCTCACTGGTTTTGGCCAGCAAAGGCGCCCTTTTTGAGTTAGTGAGGTGAAAATAACTATTATCCCTTTATTTTGTCCATTGATGACTAAATTATTCAAATAGCATACCTACTATAGTCCGTTCAGTAACTTAGTGTCGGTACAGGCGCAGGTGCTCTTAGTATTCTGCTTTTATTTTTATTATTTTTTTTTTCTGTTTGTAATTTTTTTTTATTCTAACAGAATCTCCGAATAGTCTGCCAATCCGCACATGGCCAGCGTGGTAGATTATGGTTAAAATCCTTCTCATTTTGAGAGAAGACCCGTGTTCATGATAATATTATATTTTATGTTTATGGTAATAGAATAGAATAGATTTTATTGCATGACGAGCGGATACCCGCGACTTCGTTCGCGTGGATATTGATTTTAATAATCCCGTGGGAATCATTTTGTTTTTCCTATGCTCCTTTGAGCTTAAACCTTGTTAAAAACTGTTAAAAGTTCATTGGCGGATGTTTAGGTACATCAAAATGTAAACATCCGCCAGTGAAAGTCCCATCAAAATCGGTCCAGCCTTTGGGAGATTAGCCAGTAGTCTTTAAAGTATCTACTTTCTAACAAAAAAAGAATGAATGAAATCGGACCACCCGTTAACGAATTACAGCTAAGTACACATTTTGCCTTTCATCCCCTCTCCCAAGGGAACCGTGCTGAATTTCGGGATAAAAAGTTTCCTATATGTTACTCTATAGTATTAACTTAAATCATGCCGAGTTTCATTTCAATCCATTCAGTAGTTTTTACGTGATGCGCGCACAAACATACAGACAAACAGATAAACAGACAAAAATTTGAAAAACAGCTTTTTTACGTTCTATTACTTATCCCTAACATCCCCCAGTTATTATTTTGCAAAAATCTTCAATGTACAGATACGGCAATTCTACGATTTTATTATATGTATAGTTGCATGATTGTAAGTATGTACATGGTAGGTGTTACAAAGTTTTGTGTTGGCATGTTACAATCAGCCATAATAGAGGGTAGCTTATTATAAATTTTAATCATCATATAAAAACAACTTTTTGAGCTCAGAGCAGTTTTACATTGTGGATAGTTTTGTTCGGATATCTATGATACAACATTTTGACGTGTTTGAAAATATTCATTTTTGAATTTCTTTACGAAACACGCCACTTCGTAGATATATATATACATGGTAATGTTAATAATTTCAGCGTTTTAAAAAGTGGCTTACATGATTGCATTGGATCTTTGTTACAAATTGCCCGGATACACTTTTTCTGAATTAAAAAGACTCTATTCATTTCGGAAGCATTACCCCAAATTAAAACTCCGTACCGAATATTGGAAACAACATTGCCATGATATGCCGAAAGAGCCGTGCTTCGGTCAGCAATTTTAGATATTCTACGTAAAGCAAAGACAAATTTATTGATTTTGTTGCACAAGTTGTCAATATAGTATATTGTAGTAATAAGTATATTGTAATAAAATACGAATATAAAAAAATATAAAAAGGAAAGAGAATTTTAATAAAAAAATATGAGTAGGTATAAAACGCATAACCCCTTGTGCCTGTACACCGCGCGCGGCATGCTTTGAAATCACGGCGGCGTCTTTGACAAAACACCGCGCGACCGAGGCGGCTAGACACAAAGAGCGACACTAAGAAAATGAACAGACTATACCTACCTACTACCTACCTAACTACCTACTTTTAATCAATGTAGAAATTATGAGTTTCTTCCAGTTAGGTATATTGAATAAGGGAATTACGCAATTCGATGTCCAGTCCCCTTTTAATACAGAAATAATAAACGCTCTCAGTGGGCCATTCATGTGAAACGCTTGAGCTCAGCGCACGTGTGGTGTACGCCGTACGGGGATTGGGGGGAGATGAAAGGAACAATGGCTTTACTTCAAGACCGGTTCAAGGCTAAAGACCGTGCTCCTCTGTGTGTAAGGAAGGTATAGCTATAAGGTGTGTTCTCTGCTTTCAATCCGCCTATAATATATACATACATACTACATGGTGTCTGCGACTTCGTCCGTCTGTATTGAGTAGTAAGTATGATTTATTGAAAATCGCATGGCAATTTTTAGGGTTCCGTACCCGAAGGGTAAAAAACGGAGCCCTATTAATGTCACTCGGCTGTCTGTCCGTCTGTCCGCCGGTCACAGGTCTCTAGCTCGCAGACGAAATGAGTTACAAACCTGAAATTTGGTATTTAGTGTAAAACGTTAACCCAAAATCAAATATTGAATTAGAAATTGAATTAAATTATTTTTCAGGGGGGCTCCCATACATGAAAAAGGAGCCGGAAAAAAAAATTTTTTCTTTACCCTAGCTTGTGGGATATCATTGTTTAGAGCTCATTAAGTAGAGTACAAATATATATTTTTTTAATTTTTATCTCAAAAAATAAGGGAATGGGAGGCCATCAAAGTTGTCAGTTTTAGACCATTTTTGTGACGGGGGCTATCTCAAAAACTAAACTAGTTGGGAATATGATATTTCAGTATATTATGTACTATATGCTCTATTTAAACAACAAATACTGAAAACAACGATTTATTAAATAGTTTATAAGCTGTGACCAAAATAAACGAACATTTTTTTGGGTTTTTCTTTCACGGTTTGTTGCGATGTCTAGCTCGGAAATTAAATATTTCTTAGACCCAAAATATTATATTGTTCATAATTATGTACGGAACCCTGAAAGAGCGAGGCCCGACTCGCACTTGGCTGATTTTTTTGATTTCTCGGCACTTTCTCGGGATTAAAAGTAGCTTATGTACAGAGTGTGTACAGACAAGAGGTCTCTTGGATTAAACCTAACATCAAAATCGCTGGTTGCTTACTTGTTGAAAATATACTTAAAAATAATTGAGCTTTTACTTGCTAAGTTACTAGGTACTTATGCCACATGAATTTCTACTCGTGTGCTTATACAACCGAGCGTAGGTAATAAATTCGTGAACACATCAGGAGACAGACAGGACCACTAAAGATCTAATTTAAATGAAATAAATATTCTGATAAGATCAAATCAATCCGATTAGAATATTTTTCCTCTATAATGTAGATAGGTATTAGGTAGGTAAGTAAGGTACCTATCTATAAAACAGCCCGGCCAAAACTGTTGCACCTATAGATTTAGGAGGGAATATTCTATTGAGAAGAATAGGTACCTAGGTACCCTAGAGGTGTAAGGACTGCATTTTATGAAATTCCATCCCTAGTGAAATATATATGGTAAATTTTGTATGAATGAAAAAACATTCTATTTAAAACCTAAAACCACGCGGACGAAGTCGTGGGCATCAGCTAGTAGCTACTAACCTAGTATCGAATAAAACGATAAAGTAGTGAATAGGCTCATAGAGAAACTACCAGCGCAACGTGTGACCCAATTTTATTTCGACTTACCTTACCAGGTGATAGGTGCATTTTATACGGAGGGGACGCTAACACGTGTATCAAACACCAGCCAAAAACAGCCCGACAAACTTAAATTATTCACCACGAAACACAAATCCTAGCGAAAAGCAGCTTTATCACACACGAGCTAAGGGATCAGTGTCAAAAAATGGGTTAAATCGGAAATGATTGCAGAGGAACTGCGTCTCAACTCGTTCTGATCCCGCGATATTATTATGAGGCTTTTGTCTGAAGTCCGCACATCTGTATGACCTCTTGAATAGCCATTGAATTATTGAAAATGTACGGAGCGTAACCCTGGAACGTGGGTTAGTGGGAAAAGAGGCAGGATTGCTTTATGAAAACGCTCACACATTGATGACCAGAGTGCTTAGTCTCAGTTTGGAGCGCTCCAAAACTTCATAGTATACTATAAGTAGACTATTGATCGAATCACAATGACTTCAGAGTAAAATGGACCATTTTACTCTAAAGTCATCTTTGGTTTCATTTTGCTCTGAAGCCATTTGAGATTCGATCAATAGTATACTTATATTATGTAGTATACTTTTAGTTTTGGAGCGCTTTAGTTGCGTTTTGTATCTAAGTATTTACTTAGTTATTTACCTACATAACATAATTTATTGCATTTATGCCACATTGTATCGTCAACCCGCATTGGAAAAGCAGCGTGGCGAATCTAAGCTCTAAATCCCTCTCTCCTGAGACAGGAGGCCTGTGACCAGCAGTGGGACGTAAAAAAAGGCTGTAGTGGTGGTAGACCTTTAGAACTTCTCAGATAATAGGCAAGTAAGTTAGGCATCGGTTCCAACTTCCAAAGAAAACGGTCTAAAGTTCTAAATTCCCTGTACCTAAGTACTCATCGCATCTATACCTACCTGTAGGCTGTAAACATAGATGTTAAGTTTAATCCTACTAATATTATAAATGTGAAAGTGTGGATGTTTGGATGTTTGTATGTTTGTTACTCAATCACGCCGCAACTACTGAACTGATTTGGCTGAAATTTTGAATGGAGATAGCTTATGCCCTGACTTAAAACATAGGCTTCTTTTTATCCCGGAAAAGTATTCCTGTGGGGCTAAAATATATATAGACTTCCAAAAACGCGATAGATGGCGTTGACTGTTCTTAGGTAAATCACGCTCACATAGCACATTATTACAATAGTTGCATGCATCTGTATGCGTATGCACTTTTTATCCAGGAAAAATCCACAGTTCCCACGAGATTTTGATAAAACCGAAATATATATCTACAGCTATAGGTAGATTACTATAGCAAACTTCCTTGAAAGTAGGTATAAAGTTTGGAAAAGGGAGCGGGAACGGGAGCCGGAAATCCACGATTCCCTTGGGATTTGTGAAAAACCGAAATTCACGCGGGCGAAGCCGCGGGCAGAATCTAGTTAAATATATAAATGACTAAAAATAAATAAATAACTAAAAAAATATAATTCATGCTAATATTATAAATGCGAAAATGTACCTAGGTAGGTATATTGTAACTTGTAAGCCTGTAAAATTTCAAGGCAAGATTCAGCTATAGTAGATAAATTAATAAATGCCATTGGTACCTAGTACCTACCTAGTACCTAGGTACTTACTACAAAAGAAGCTTGAAATACCAAGCTGTATGAAGACGATACGCATCGTATCGAATTAATTAACAGTAACTGAATAATGCACTTTGTTTAACAACGTACAGTAGGTATATAAGTAAGTTGGTATAGTCTGTTCGTTTTCTTACGGTCGCCTTTTGTGTCTAGCCGCCTCCGCCGCGCGGTGTTTTGCCAAAGACATCGCCGTGACTTCAAAGCATGCCGCGCGGGGTGTACAGGCACAAGGGGTTTTGACGTTTTATACCTACTCATATTTTTTCATTAAAATTCTCTTTCCTTTTTATACTTTTTTATATTCGTATTTTATTACAATATAACCATAAACATAAAATATAATATTCTCATGAACACGGGTCTTCTCTCAAAATGAGAAGGATTTTAACCATAGTCTACCACGCTGGACAAGTGCGGATTGGCAGACTATTAGGAGATTCTGTTAGAATAGAAAAAAAATTACAAACAGAAAAAAAGTAATAAAAATAAAAGCAGAATACTAAGAGCACCTGCGCCTGTACCGACACTAAGTTACCGAACGAACTATACCAACATACACTATAAAAACCAGCCAGTAAATTTTTACATAAAGCCCCCATTTCCTCTGACGCCGAACGGATGCACTGTGGAATACAAAAACGTTGTATCTAAGTAACTAGATAGATAATAAATAATAGGTACCTAGGTACATAGAGATATATGTAGCTGCGTGTGACTTCGTTAGCACATAATGACTGATGGCTACGCGATCCATCCTGCGATGGTTTGATGATGAGCCAATGTCTAGCCGTATTGTTGTGGATTTCGTCCATTGTTTTTAATACTTACCTATATCTCTACTTATTATCACCGCAAAGAGTATCACGGCTATATCTACTGTGCCTTGATTTTTGAAGTTCCGTTGCTGGATTTTTCACGTAATCTAATCTAATGATATCGCTCAAGTGAGTATAGGTACTTGTTCCTAGACCTCATTCAAAAAGACCTCGCTTCGCTCGGACAATAGGCAGGAGCAGTCCAATTCTTTCACTACTCTACATGAAAAAGTGCCAGCCATAAATAAAAAATCAGACAAGTGCGAGTCGGGCCTCGCTCTTTTAGGGTTCCGTACATAATTATGAATACTATTTTGGGTCTAAAAAATATTAAATTTCCGAGCTAGACATCGCAACAAACCGTGAAAGAAAAACCCAAAAAATGTTCGTTTGTTTTGGTCACAGCTTATAAACTATTTTATAAATCGTTGTTTTCAGTATTTGTTGTTTAAATAGAGCATATTTCACATAATATACCGAAATATCACATTCCTAACTAGTTCAGTTTTTGAGATAGCCCCCGTCACAAAAATGGTCTAAAACTGTCAACTTTGATGGCCCCCTATTTCCTTATTTTTTGAGCAAAAAATTAAAAAAATATATTCGTACTCTACTCAAACAATCACACCCCACAAGCTCCTTTTTCATGTATGGGATCCCCCCCCCCCCCCCCCCGCTAAAAAATAATATACATAATTCTATTTCTAATTCAATATTTGATTTTGGGTCAACCTTTTACACCAAATACCTACCAAAATTTCAGGTTTGTAACTCATTTCGTCTGCGGGCTAGAGACCTGTGACCGGCGGACAGACGGACAGACAGACAGACAGCCAGCAGAGTGACATTAATAGGGCTCCGTTTTTACCCTTTGGGTACGGAACCCTAAAAAGGAAAAATAAAAAAAATACCTAATAAAACACCAGATCTTCATTATCCTGAAGAATTAACATAGTAACGACTGTATACAGTCATACTGTAAGTAGGTATTCGTGTTATTTGTGTAACACTCCGATACAAACATGGATAATTCCGAGCCTTCTAAATGCGCACTTCAGTACAGCCACAGGGGAGGAAGGTGAATTAATTAGCAGTAAAAATGTAGCCGTTTTTATTTGACCCACATCTAAGGGATAATTGCGAGGGAATAAATTGTTTAATTATTACTTTTATAGGTCACTGCATAATGTTAGCAGGTGCATCGGAGCGTCCACCTGCCGAGGGGGGTTGCTCAAGGTCTGAGTTTTGCGCTTTTTTTGTTTGCGTTCGGCGATGCGCGTGCGCGGGAATTTTTATAGGTGAACTTGTTTTGCAAACTCCTTTGTGTTGTGTGTATTTTTAATATTCTACGAAATAATTCCGCAGTTAAGTTGAAGTGTTTACATTTTTATCAATTTGGCGCTAACGTAGTAGGTACCTAGGTACCTACTTTACTACGTATTAATTTCCTTTTGTTTCAAGACCTTTTAGTTTCGACACTTATGTTTTTTTGCCTTGCCCTCAATGATAATCATGCCTAATGGGAAGTAATGATAAGGTCTACCCTGGAATGCGCTTGCCTAATGATTTATGTGTCTAGAGTCTAGATCAATGGACTGTTTTAGAAATGCACGTCGCCTACATAATGGCAGTTAGAATTTTTATTTTCATTCATCTACAAGTTAGCCCTTGACTACGAACTCACCTGATGGTAAGTGCAGTGCAGTAAATGGTGCAGTCTAAGATGGAAGCGGGACTAGCCCGAAAGAGGTTTGAAAATTTGTATTAATCCCCTGATCGATTCTACGCAGCATCGTACCGGAACGCTTAATTGCTTGGCGGCACGGCTTTGCCGATAACGCAGTTATAAGCCACAGCGCATACAAACTGCCATTTTGCGGTAGGGTTGCAGTCCATCTGCCTGGACACTATACTTCGACTTTTAATTGTATGCAGTAATGTGAAGTTTCGTGGGTTGTCACTTTTTAACGAAAATAAAATAGGGATGGGGTACAGGTGATTGATTTGAATCATTCAATTATTTTATTCAAATTAAAGTTTTTATTTTAAGTAATTATTATATTTTATGTACAAAAGTTACATATATATATTTATATATATATAGTATATATATATATATAAATACGTATATCTTTAATATATAAAACAAAGTCTCGTTTGTTCGAACACTAACTAACTAACTAACGTAACTCGAGAACGGCTGGACCGATTTTCATGGTTTTTGATTTGTTGTATTTGTCTTCGTCCCGAATAGCAGAATAACTGTTAAAAATATTGGAAAATTGACGAAAAAATAAAAGAAAAAACATTTTCCCATACAAAATGTTCATGGGTTTCGTAACTGTCAAACATTGAATGTTCATCCTGTCGATACGGAACTTTCTCACCCGTACCGTACCGTATAATTCTTCTGTACTTTTTCCTAAAGGGCTGGACTGATTTGGATGAAATTTTGTGTGTATATTTCAATGGATTCCTGGATAGTTTGAAAACACTATTACCCGCTAAGTACAGCTAACCTATTGGGTCTTGGTAGGTGGCGCTGATATTGGTATGTCACCAGGCAGGACGACGTCTGCCGAGACCGCTAGTATATTAGCTATATATATATATATATATTAGCGGTCCTAGTTATTAAGGTAAAATTTAAGGTATTTTAATTAAGGTAAATTCAAAATGAAACAGAATAGAATAGAAAATAAAAGTTTTTTATTCAAATACACTTTTAGATATACTTTTGAATCGTCGACGACGACGACGATGTATGTCCATTCCTATGTCCGCTTGTAACTAATCAATGGAGTATAAAAAAAGGAGTATATTGTTTTCAGGGTTCATGTATGTTTGTATGTTGTACCATAACTTCTATATATACCGGAACCGATTTTGATGAATAAGGTAGGTATCGTTAGAATCTTTAGCTTATTCTAGGTGACATAGGCTAGTAAAATTTAAGAAAAAATGATGTGATGACCATGGTCCCGCATTAAAGACTAAAGTTGAAAAAAAAATAATTAAAAATCAGATTAAGTTCATAATCATTATCTATTTTTTTTATTCAACTACAAGTTAGCCCTTGACTGCAATCTCACCTGATGGTAAGTGATGATGCTGTCGAAGACGGAAGCGGGCAAACTTGAGAGAGGTATGCATACCCCTGATCGGTTTTTACACGGCATCGTACCGGAACGCTAAATCGTTTGGCGGCCGGCCGGCACAGCTTTGCCGGTCGGGTGCTAACCAGCCACGGCCCACGGTTAAAGCCTGCCACCAGACAGGACCAAAGACAATTAAGAAATTATAAAATCCCAACTTACCCCTGCCGGGAATCGAACCCGGGACCTCCCACTTATAAGCGCTTACGAGCACGAAGTAATCAATGTAAAAATATTAATAATATGTATTGTAAATAAAATAAATTAAAAAAATAAATAAAAAAAAGACCAAAACCACTGCGCTAGGGAGGTCAAAATCATCTAGAAAATTATAAGTAGATTCCAAAAATATGTAAATATGTTATTATAATGTTAAATATATTTTTTTCTGAATAACTAGTAGGTATTCTTTTAAAAATATATATTTTTTTTTGTAATAAAAGGGCAGTAGCAACTTAGCATGTTAACTATGACGGATATCGTCAACACACATAGGCTGTTATTGCAATAGAAATAGTACTTCTTACTTTTTTTTTCAATTAAAGCTCATATAATTAATTGTACCAATAGGATGCGTTTGCCACAAAAAGTCAAGATGACAAAATTGTTAATTTGGCTTTTATACGTAGGAGCCATCGATTTACTTAATAGATAAATAAAATTATGATGATAATGAAAGAGTAACTTTGAACGAAACTTTTGTGAATGAAATTGAATGAATTGAACGTATCACATCACTATAGAAATGGGGTTGGCAACATTATTTTACGAAATGACATTAGGAAACGTCAGATTACTGCAGATAATTAAAAGTTTGACTATAGGTATGTTGTGACATCGTCGTCCGTTCAAGAATCAATTGAGCCCGTTCCTATGAGGCCAAACATGACACCTTTGCTAGAAGTTGCTGAAGAGTTAGGTATTCTGCAGATAATTATATCCCCAGCATATATCAAGGTTATCATGTTCTTGCAATATCATTGTAGTAGTAATAGGATATCAAATTTCGAATCAATCTGTGTGCTTAGTCTAAAGCGGAGCACTCGAAAACGAACTCGAAAACTATTGATCGATTTCAGAGTAAAATAGACCTAAAATGGCTTGTATTAAGGTTTGAGTTCGCCAATACATTCAGCATTGTTCGAATGTTTCGAGCATTGTTCAATAGTTTTCGAGTTCGTTTTCGAGTGCTCCGCTTTAGACTAAGCACACAGATCTGTGGAAGCTGCTCTCATCCATCTATATTAATAATTTCGTGCAGGGGTACGGTAGACTCGATCGAAACCTTATAAGAATAACAGGGCATGAAAAAATATTGATTTCGAGTCGACAACATATATCCGCAAAATTCGGATTATGGAGAATTTCATTAAATTCTAACGGCACTGACAAACAACAAATCACGTTTGTCATCCAAACAAACCGCAGTCGCCATGGATACGACTCGCCAATTTGACACATCTTTTTTTAATTTTTATTTGATTTAACTGGTTTTACGGCTCTGGGTTCTAGCCCTTTTGAGACAATGACTCATAATACATATCTAGGTACAAAATGTAGGTAGATATTTCTGTAGTCATCGGTTCTCAAGGAATATATAGGAAAACAAGGCATAGATTCATATAGCTTCGTTCATTGTCAAAACAAATCAAATTAAAATTAACAAAATACAAGTTTTAACGTTTATTCTGCGTAAACCTCTTTGTTTTAAAGCACTCAGCCTTTTTCTCTACTTTGGCAGGTAGATAAGTACTTACTAATTTTAAAAATAAAAAATGAAATTGTTGTTCTTTAATCAAATCGGCTAAATCAAAAATAATCTTAGAAAATAATATTAGGAAGTATGTAAATTGTAATTTTACAATTTTAAGGCGCTACGTCTTCCATACTAATTTATGTAGCCATTCAAGAGCACATGGATTATATATTTACGCTGAAATTAAAATGTGCAGTCGATGTGTGGAATGCGACAACATTATACTCGGTAAGCGGCTCAATATTTTTTCTCTATAACCCAACAAATAATAATAAATGGCCACATGCATCCCTCAGTGTCTGAAGACGAAAGTCTGCGAACAGTGCGTGTTGCCAGTGATGACTTACGGATCTGAGACATGGTCGCTAACAATGGGTCTCATAAGAAGGCTCAGGGTTACTCAGCGGCCGATGGAGAGAGCTATGCTCGGAGTATCCATGCGGGATCAAATCAGAAATGCGGAGATCCGCAGGAGAACTAGAGTTACCGACATAGCTCATCGAGTCGCGAAACTGAAGTGACAATGGGCGGAGCACATTGCTAGAAGAACCGATGGACGTTGGGATCCCAAGGTGCTTGAATGGCGACCTCGCACCAGTAAACGAAGCGTTGGTAGACCCCCGACCCGATGGATAGACGATCTCAAGCGAGTCGCTGGTAGCCGCTGGAATCAGGCGGCACAAGATCGTGATCTGTGGCGATCCTTGCAAGAGACCTATGTCCAGCAGTGGACGTCTATTGGTTGAGACGACGACGACATGCATAGCCTGTGTTGAGGTGTCATGAACACATACAGAAACATACACTATTTCTTGATAATGGAATGGACCCTTCATGCGCAAGTTCAACTTGAACTTGGCTGGTTCTTATTATACAATTAGACATTATTAATTGTATAATATATTTTTGCAGATAATCTCAATTATTGCGAGTTATGAATAACCAAGGCTCGGGCACTGTCAAACATTTTTCCAAAAAATTAAACTGCTTCTGTTGCATCTGTTAAATCACTAGCTGCCTCTACAATACAACCTGACAAATCACAAGATTTATTTGATGACTTTCGGGTAAGTTAATGGTGCAGGTCACCAAGTACAGTAAAATGAAAAATAATACTTATTACCAGATTTGCAGTTTTTATTTACCTACTATATTTATTAAACACAATGAACAACAACACAACAACACAAGCTATACGAATCTATGCCTTGCTTTCCTTTAATATTCCTTGAGAACCGATGACTACAGAAATATCTACCTACATTTTTTACCTAGATGTGTATTATGAGTCCCCCGAGCGAAGCCGGGTTTTCTTCTAGTAGATATATATTTCCATGTTTATGCTCTCATCCCTCCGTCAATTGGAAAGAGCTGACGAGTGACGATCTTAAAACGGCTGAACAGATTTTCTTCAAACATATATGATAAGATTTAAGAACACTCTAGATCAAGTCACCTTTTAAACGAAAAATCAAAATATTTTCATCCATTTGGGAGCTACGATGCCATAAAGTCTATGCCATCGTAGCTCCCTGTAGCGTAACCTGTGTATCTGTCTATGGCATAGACAGATACACAGCTTAAACTTATAGCACCTCTTTGCGTATTAAGAATAGTATTTTTTGATGAAGTCTCAGTTGAAGATCGTGTACAGTATACACCAATAATAATAATTACCGTATTGAAAAATTAGCCATCTGTTGTTGAAATTTTGATATTATTGCCAAAATGCCAATGTGTGAAATTGTTAAAAATAATGTAATTAACACTTAGTTTAATATTTTTTTATTCTTTTATCGTAAGAATCATCGTTTCGTTGTTATACCACTTTAATATTTTGTAAAACTACACTTGTATCTGCTAAAAGCTATACAACTTTCAGCAATCCAATCTCAAATTGAGAACCTTTTTTCATCGGTTAAAAAATTTATCACAAACAATATTTACTTCAAAGATTTTGAAAATATGCCTTGTGATGGCTTGGAAATCATTTTAGTTCACGTATCTATCTGCCTAGGTATTTGAATGCTCTTTAGATCAGAAGAAAAGACTACGTTAACAGGGGTCCAAGATTGAAAACAAATCAGAACAGTATTGAAACAAATTATAAATGGTAGATACCTAGGTACGTATAGGAAGGTACGCATCAACTTTCCATACAAATACAACGTCAACCCGTTTTCGAACAAAACATGGCTATAGTCGAAGGCATCCCGCAAAACTGGTAGACCTTGATCTCCAAAGGACCCTCGACGATCTGCGGCCAGCTAACCTTGGGTTATTTTTAAACAACGCCTGCACACGAATCCCGTCCGACGACTCCTTACGTCTGTTACATAATGCGAAATTGTAGTTTCCAATTTTTTTTTCTTCCCCATCTCTCTCTCACTGTAAAGCGTGTGGCCCTGTCATTTCGACTTCGCGGTCTTTGTTTTGGCTCGCACATATTATATTTTATTTCTTTTCGCGGAACCGTAAAAGGAAGAGGCAATGAAGGGTTAGCCGTTCCTTTATGGAGTTATTTATGGTTTCGAATAATGGCCGCCGCTCGCCGCGAAATTTAGAGACAGCTGCGTGCCCTTCGAAAAATTTGATTCCGCGCATTTTCTGCTTGACCTCGGAACTTATTTTGTTGACTTTGTTGTTCGTAATATTTCCTGAGGCGATTTGCCTTTGACAAAAATTCCAATGTCTTCTTCTTAGTCATCCGATGCCCTAGTTTAACTTTTCAATTAAGTTAATTAACATGACATATTGTGCTGTGACATGTGCATCAATTAGTATGGAAGGTCAAACCATGGTCAAACAAACTGTGGTCAAATGTCGTGATTTGACAACTCCCAAACTTTGGCACAATAACGTTACGAAAGTTATTATGTGCGGTGTCCACGGCAGTGTCACATCACATTTTTTTATATATTAAGAAAACTTATACTAAAGGCCTGAGGTCGCAATTTATGGTGTCCAACCAATTTATTCCGATCAGTTAAAATAAACAAAGGCACATTAATAATAAAATGTGTTTCAAATATTATATTTTATCAATTGAACTACTACAAACGAATATGCAATCGGTACAGGTAAATTCTTTCAAGACAAAACATCGGGAAATCTTCACGGACTACCTACTTACTCACTAGGTAGCTATCTAAAGTAAAGTTACTGTAATTTGGTTACAGTAAAAAAAAAACTATCACTAAACAACCGATTCGTACGAATATAGATTACTTTCCATCCAGTTAAGTTGCATTGGATGTTCCTTTGTGCTTGTTCCGAGTTAACTCGACGCCATTATCACGGTTCAACTTGAAAACATCCCCCCTCACTGTGTTGTTTGTGAGAGAAAGAAATTGGAAACCGTATAAAAAGATACTTTAAAAACCTGAGACCTGTTCGACTCGTTTGGTCTGTCGGGTGTCTCCTTTGCCTTTTTGCGAGACCCTGAGACAACTTATCTACGATAGGGCTGCCTCTCGTCCAGAATATTGGAAATGCTATATACCTATCACACTTCACAATAATATTATCACTCTATAATATTATAAAGGCGAAAGTTTGTGTGTGTGTGTGTGTGTGTGTGTGTGTGTGTGTGTGTGTGTGTATGTTTGTTACGTGTGTGTATGTTTGTAACGCCGCAACTATTGAACCGATTTGGCTGAAATTTTGAATGGAGATAGATTATGCCCGTACTTAACACATAGGCTAAATCCACAGTTCCCGCGGGATTTTGAAAAAACCGAAATCTATAGCTATAGGTAAATTACTATACCAAATTTCCTGGAAAGTAGGTGTAAAGGTTGGAAAAGGGAACGGCAACGGAAAGGCAGGTACGGGAACCGGAAATCCACAATTCCCTCAGGATTTGTGAAAAACCGAAATTCACGCGGGCGAAGCCGCGGACAGAAGCTAGTGCTACATATAATATGAAAGTCAAGTCAAGCAAACCACTTTCTCGCGTCTTTGTCGCAGCGTTTACATGAACAAAGCGTTGAAAAAGCCACTAGAGAGATGCATCGCGTCGTGCTCATTGTGTTCGGGCTGCAGGACAAAACAGCAACTGTAATCCTACAAGTCAGCTGTTCAGGTATCTATATCTGCTGATAAAGATACATTATTATCATATCATTGCATTACTGTGGAACAGTGAATCACTG
Organism: Melanargia galathea; assembly: GCA_920104075.1. Lineage (NCBI taxonomy): Eukaryota > Metazoa > Arthropoda > Insecta > Lepidoptera > Nymphalidae > Melanargia > Melanargia galathea. The sequence goes on from OV049867.1 coordinate 7,573,112, forward strand.
TGGAACCCTAAAAATTTATGCACGACGAACTCACTTCGACACAAATACTGTACTTACATACCTACTTCATGAGGATGAACGGCTCGAGGACATTCTTTCCTCGTGCATACTTTCAGTTGGCATTCAGTGATGAAATTTTGACTTTGGCGCGGGCGCGATGCCCATAGTTTCAGTATACGTTACGGAGCCGCACCTCACCTTTGTGGCATGCCACTTAGAAAAGCCAATCGCAGCGTTCTAAATTCAAAACAATTTTTTCACCGAGTGAGCAAAAGTCAATTTTGCTTACTCCCGTAAAAAACAACAAAGGCGCTCTTTTTGAGCTAGTGAGTTGAAAAATACATATATTTAGACCATTAAAATAACAGTCTGAATAAGCATACCTACCACGAAATAGTTTTCGGTCAATTAACGTTGCCCAATAATAATAAACTATTGAAGCTATGCTCTGAATCTCGGCTGGGCCACGTTCCCATATCGGGTACGAATCGATAAATCCTTGTTTCTCTTACGAGCACGTTTCTGAGAAAACCACGGTTTGATTCTCGAGTTACAACGCCCTCTTGCGTAACTGTGGTCAAAAAACAACATACACTTTATAACCGAGTATCGACCTGACCCTATTTTGTTACTCGGAAACATTTTACGAATAACATAGCCGTTTGATATTAGTCCGGTCTAATTAACCTAAATATTAATGAGTCAGACAAGCGTCTTCATAGGTAGAAGGTATTAGGTAAGTATGTATTTCATTTATGATGTGGGGGTTTAATTATTATTAGGTATAGCTCTTATTTTTCTATCATTAAATATTTCTCTACTCAGTAAATTGTACGTAGGACTTTATATAATTATGGATTGAATCTGCAAACCTACCATGTAGTCCGAAGTCCGCACACAGTTGGAGTGTTGTTAATGTCCACACACAGATGCAGTTATGCCAAGTGCATTAAAACTGCATCCAATCTGCAATTTTGCAGTTGGCAAAAGACATAAATGGCAAAATAGGCATTGGTATACATATGTCGTGGCCACATCTTAGAACTGATCACTTCATGATGTGACCAATCATTTCACAAAATGGTCGGTCACATCATAATAATATGGCCTGGCGAGATCCGTCGCATATTGGAAGGTCTCTTGACTCTTCCCTTTCCCCCACTCACTCCCCTCATAAATGAGGTTTATGATAACAAAAATAAGTGAGGTTATGATTTTACAAAAAATAATTACCTACTTAAAAAACTATATATGGCCAAACGTGGATGAAAATATCATTAAACATTGACGTTTAAACGATATGGTCAGTTTTATAGGGCTGTATCATGAAATAGGATCGTTTCATGAAATGATCGGCCACATCATGAAGTCATCAATTCTTAGATCTGACTACGACACATCAATTACATACAGCTTATATTAACGTTTCAAACTCCTCACATGGCTAATTAGCTAATTACGGCAGGTGTCAAAAAATGCTTATTAAATGTACCTACCTACAGAAGCTGCGGCGTAACTATATAATTTTGGAAAGCATTTCACCTGGCATTTGTTACGCCCGCTGTTAAATGTTAGTTAGGTAGTATCTAATTTGACAATATTCCATTTAAGTAACTAGCTGGTATAATGATTTTTAATTACAACCAATTCGGGTGGCTGTATAATGAAAAAGAAATACCTATCTATTTGGCGGCTTCATATAATAAAACTGCTTTAATAAAGAATAATGATCATGCATCGTGATTCGTGCCTCAACTTATTGTTAACTAGCTTTTGCCCGCGGCTTCGCCCGCGTGAATTTCGGTTTTTCACAAATCCTGAGGGATAAGTAGATTTCTGGTTCCCGTTCCCGCTCCCTTTTCCAACCTTTATACTTACTTAGGGCATTTTTTATCTCCATTCAAAATTTCAGCCAAATCTGTTCAGTAGTTTTGACTGGCCCGTTCGCGGTTGGCAGTGAGCCTGCCTTCGACATACCTACATACGACTAAAACAAACTAAAGAAATAAAAAACATCATAACCCCTTATAAAAACAAAATCTCCGATTCAAAATAAAAATTACGAAAACGCACGCAAGAAACGCAGGACACATCCGCACGCATTAGCTCCCTCGTTCGAAATGGAGATTGGTCATTGGATTGGAGCATGCACCCTCTTTACCGCACCCGCCCGCCGCGCGGCGGCGTACCGCGGTACCGCGTACGGCAGGCGCAAGGCGTAGGGGCGCGCGGCGCGGGGCGGCGCGGGGCGTGCAGCGCGAGCGTCGGCCGCGGCGCGTAGCGAAAATACCTATCAGGGCATTTTTTAACATAGGTACTTACCGATTTCAACACAACTCCTTTTTTGAAAGTCGGTTAAAAAAGTAGCCTATGTTACTCCTTGGTTAATCCTCTACTTGTCTGTGAAAGTCCCGTCAAAATCGGTTCAGCCGTTCCGAAGATTAGCCCGTTCAAACAGACAGACAGACAGACAAAAATTTTAAAAACGTGTGATTCGGTTGTGGTATCGTTCAAATAACCATATGAGCTTAATATGTGGTAGTTATTTCGAAATTACAGACAGACACTTCAATTTTATTTATTAGTATAGAAGTATAGATTGTCGAAGTTGACCTTTTAGGTATAAAATTAGATAACAATAGTCTAACAATAATATTATTGTAGGAAATCTATAAATAAGTTGTTTTTATCGATGGTGGCGCATGCGCAAACGGTGAATTATGATTAGATATAACTCAATCAAAGAGAATTAGGTAATATTAAAAAATAAAATAATCAAAAACTCGACTGCGTAAAAAATGAATTAAACAGAAAAACAAAATCTAGTAGGTAATTATATAACCATAGCAAGGCATAGAGTAGAAGAATCGATAGACCCCGTGTGGGGTTGCTGGTCCCCCATCGGGCGCGTCCCCCCGGTGGCGGATGGGGGAACGCCTCCCAGATATGGGAGGTACCGGGGAAACCCGGCGCGGACCAAAACCAGCAGGGGGTTGCCGCTTGGAGGATCCTGGTACTTCTCTGTTCATCAGAGTGGACTGTGGAGACTCCGGGCGGCGACAATTGGGGGGAGGCTTTCGGGCCGTGAGGAAGAAAACCTCGTTAAAAAATTACAGGAGGGGGTGGAAACGCCCTGCGCGGCGGGTCCGCTGGTCTTTTTGGCCAATGGGCGCTGGCTTCGGCCACCGTCGGGCAACCCGTAATCCGCACTGAGCGGAACCGGGGGCCCCACGCACTGAGCGAGGGGCCGCGAGGAAGAAAACCTCTATAAAAAATTACACGAGGGGTGAACCTCTTGAGGGTCGCCTGCGGGTGTGGCCCTCTTGAGGGTTGCCTCTAGCGAGGAACTCCGGGTGATGGAATGGTGTATCCGTCGCCCGTTGAGACGCCTCGGGTCGGGAGGCGCACCATTATGTTCCTGGTGCGCCTCAGACGGTGTTAGGGGGCCTTTAGGCCCCCCGGTGGAGGGTCTGCCTCGGCGGACGGCGCCGGCTGGGTCGCGGATGATTGCGCAAGTGTACCCGTAACCCAGCCACCAGGCGACACGGAGGAACATCGCTGGGTTTTAGTGGGTATTCTGGCCATCGGCCTGCTTGAGTCCCACACTACCTTCCGGAAGCAGCGCAGTCCGCTGCGCTGCTTCCGGAAGGTGTGCGTAAATGCATTTCCCAGCGTCAAAAAAAAAAAAAAAAAGAAGAATCGATAGACACCTCATTGATTAAAATGCATCTCGCTGTTGGGATTCAAAGAGGATAATTATCAACAATTTGGTACATTATATACCCACTAGCTTCTGCCCGCGGCTTCGCCCGCGTGAATTTCGATTTTTCACAAATTTCACTTTTAGCTTTAAAAATGACGATATTCCATACAACATTTCAACCCCCTTTTCAACCACTTACAACCCTTTTTTCGCATCAAAAAGTAGCCTTTGTCCTTTCTCAGGCTCTAGAGTACCTGTGTACCAAATTTCATTTAAATCGGTTCAGTAGTTGTGGCGTGAAAGCGTGACAGACAGACAGACAGACAGACATACAGACAGACAGACAGAGTTACTTTCGCATTTATAATATTAGTAAGGATAGTAAGGATAAGGATATCGCATAAAAAATATACACATTTGCAGTCGAATTTTTGTTTAGCTATCACAAAGTACACCTGAGTAACTGATACTCGAAGCTGATACAACCCGCGGCACGTAAGTCAAGCGGTGACCTTCAATGCGCAGAAGTCGAAAATGAGGCATCTCGGTGTAATGGGTCACAGCCGATGACAAGTAAACACGGTAATACAAACTTAGCAATTTTTATTTATATTGAAGAATATAAACCGAGTGAGAGATTATAAGGTACTTACAGTTGTAACCTATTTGGTACTGTATTACACTTGTTGTTAACCTCTTGAGATCCCGAGACAACTCTGAGACAACACTGCCTAGTGCCTCGAGTTAAGGTCAATATATACGAAACAAATACAATTAATAAACAATTAATAAACAATTATTACAGATATTTCGTAGTTATCTTGAATACCGCTCTATCGTTGTGACCACAAATGTAATATTAATTAACATTCGATAAAGAAGCTATTTTGGAAAGTTACAGAATATTCTGATTGCATCACGTAGCCACTTCTAATTATGATAAAATAATACTAGGTACATTACACCTTCCCCCTAAGAAAAAGAAATGATTGAAAATCATTTCGACTTAAATTAATAAAACTTATATAATAAGATACAAAATATTTAGATTAAAACGAAACAGTAATAAAAGTAATAACAATAATAAAAGTGATTAGGTTTTTAACTTAGATAATCTAGCGCTTCTACGTAAGGGTGTTTCATTATTACAATTAATAACTATAGGAGTTTTTTCCATTAAATTTTCCATTTCAAGATCTTCTATAGGTGCTGTAGGAGCGTTAGAGTATATTGGGGAAATTGGAGAATTCCTTTCTCTATTTCTATTTCTAACATTAAATGTAATACAATTAGTTATACTACTACAACAATCATTATTAGTACGTCTATTTGCATTTGGTCCATATTTATACAACAACCATAATTGTTTAAAAAATCTATAAACAACATATACAGTAATAATTTTAATAATTGTGAATACATGAGGAAGAAAACTATTTCCTGTCATTTGATTAAATACAGAGTTATCATTTTCATATTCTTCAGTTAATTTTTCAATTTCATCTAATTTATGACTTGTTAATTTAATTGAATCATGATCTAATTTATAGGATTGTAATGGAATTAAATCTAATTTCGTAAAATTAAACTTATTTATCTTTATACAATCATTAATATCAAAAGTGGGAAAAATCCTTATATCTATTGAATTTTCATTATGAGTATTAAAAGTAGTTAATACAGAATTAGCAGTAAAAATCTTACAATTCTTATTAGAATTTAAAATTCCTTTTTCTTCTAACATAATATCTTTAGGTTGCATCGTTTCACATTTTACAGTAGCAACAATTGGTTTTGGTGTGACATATAACCATTGATTTAATTTATTCAACTTGTAAAATAGTTCGTGGGTAAGTTTTGTAATTCTTATATTACAATTATCAGGATTTTTTACATTATTTAACAAAATTTCACTTTCACAGCTAGGTCTAGAGTGAGTTGAATACATTGGTACCTTATTATAACAAATTCTTAAATCATCAGTTAACAATTTACATTCTGACAAATCCTTAAGAGTTACATAATACATTCTATTTTCTGAAAGTGACAAGTATTGACTATTTTCATCAGGTAATATAAAAGAATAAAGATCATCGTTCTTATGAATGGGTAAACTTATAAGTTTATATGCATCAAACTTTTCATTAAATATTAATGGAATTGAAATAACAAATATTAATCTATTATTATATAAAAATAAATTTAACTTCAATACTGATTCTAGTTTATAGACTTCATTTCTAGTTAGATCAACTGGAAATTTCGTATTAGTTGGTAAATAAGAAATAACTTTTTGAAGTTCATTTATTAAAACTGAGGGTGAAATTATGCTTGGATGTAATGTTTCCGTTTTAGCAAACAAAATAGCATTAATAATAATAGAATATTCCTTATCCACTTCAGTAATTATTACATTTAACAATTCTAAATGTTGTATAGAAGAACATTATTGTTGTTTTGTAACGAAGTAATGGTATCAACAGTTGCTTTAGTAAAATGTTCTAGTTTTCTTAAGCTTATATTAAATGTGTTTAAATTTCTATGAATGCATAGTTTTTTAATTGAAGAATTAAAATTGATTATTATATCTGAATAACTTGTGTTCGAAATTATATGATTTGCATCAGTATGCTAATTTTAATCTATTATTATGAACTAACTTTTTCTTATTTTTTATAATAATAGTGGAATTACAATTAGAATTAATTTCAACTATTTCATAAGGACCTTCATAATTACTTCTAAGCTTTTTACATTTGCCTTTAGAAGTGTTTTCATTTAACAAAAATACTTTATCTCCTACTTTAAATGTTATAGGATTATTTTTCTGGTCATAATATTTTTTATTAACTTCTTTTGATTTTTGTATATGATTTCTTGCTATTTCATTACTTTTTTGTAATCTCATTTTCAATTCACTAAGATAATCATCATAAGTATATTTAAATTCAGGTGTAGAAGTAAGGCTAGATGGAATGTTTGGTTTTATACCAAAAACTAATTCAAATGGCATGAATTTTGTTGAAGTATGGACAGATGTATTATATGAAAACATTGCAAAATCAATCCATTTATCCCAGTCTGTCTGTTTATCATTAACATAATGTTTTAAATAATCAGCTAGCGTATGATGAGATCTTTCGAGAGCTCCATTAGTTTGTGGATGATAGGCTGTGCAATTAATTTGTTTTATCTTAAATAGTTTTGAAACATTTTTTAAAAGAGATGACGTGAAATCAGCACCTTGATCAGTAAGTATTGACTTAGGTATACCAAATTTACATATGAATTGTGTGACAAAAATATTTGCAATTGTTAAAGCTTCATGATTAGGAATAGCATATGCTTGCGAAAACTTAGTAAGATCATCTTGGAGTGTTAATATGAATTTATTACCATCTTCTGACAGAGGTAAGGGTCCTACAATATCTAAAGCAATACGCTCAAAAGGCGTTGAGGATGTGGTGGTAAGTTCCATAGGAAGTTTATGTTTCTTTCGTACTAATTTATTTTTTTGACATGATTCACAAGTTTTAATAAAATTTTTAATATCGATTTTCATATTTTTCCATTTATATTTATCTTTGATTCTTTTATATGTTTTATGAAAACCAGAATGTCCCGCTGTTGGATTTACATGACATTCTTCTAAAATTTGTTTAATTTGATCTTTATTTGGTATAATTTTTTCATTATGGAAAATAATAATTTTAATTTTTGTATCTTTGAAAATATATCTCAACATTGTTCGTAATTTAGACCAACTTAATTTATCATATTGATCTCCTGGGAAGGTGTTTTATACTCCATACAATAGCTAACAACTCTCTTTCTGTTGTTGAGTAATTAGATTCAGCATGATTTAAAGTTCTACTTGCATAAGCAATTGGAAGATCATTTGGTGGTGAACCTTGAGAAAGTACAGAACCTATCGCATAGGCACTAGCATCTGTGGTAAGTATAAATTCTTTTTCAAAATTAGGATATTGTAAAATTGGTTCACAACTTAAAGCATTTTTTAATTTTTCGAATGAATCTTGTTGGCTATTTGTCCAAATAAAATCAGTATCTTTCTTTAATAACATAGTTAAAGGACGTGATAGTTTAGAAAAATCTTTTATAAATCTTCTATAATATCCTGCGAAGCCAAGAAATGCTTTAATATCCTTTTGACATTTAGGAATTGGATAATTAATTATAGCTTCAACTTTCTTTGGATCGGGCTTAATACCTTCATTAGTAATGAGATGGCCCAAGTACATGACTTGTTTATGCATAAATTCACATTTATCAGGTTGAATTTTCAAATTAAATTTATCCAAACGTTGAAAAACTTCGATTAGACGTTTAATATGTTCTTGAAGAGAATCTGCGTGAATTACGATATCATCTAAATATACAAAACATCTATAATTTTTTATCCCAGCAAGTACAGTATTCATTAGCCTTTGAAACGTAGCAGGTGCATTCTTTAAACCGAAAGGCATTCTATTGTATTGATAATGTCCTGAAGGGACAGAGAAGGCTGTTTTTTCAGCGTCTTCAGGCGACATTTTAATTTGGTGAAAACCTGAAGTTAAATCAAGGGTTGTAAAATATTTAGAATGACCTAATTGATCCAAAATGTCTGTTATATTAGGCAAGGGATAACTATCACCTATTGTAGCTTCATTTAATTTTCTATAATCGATTACTAAACGCCATTTTCTTTCACCAGAAGCATCAAGTTTTTTCGGAACGACCCATACAGGTGAATTCCAAGGAGATGTAGATGGTTCAATAATACCTTGTTCTAACATTTTATTTATTTGTTTATCAACTTCTTCTTTATGAACTTGAGGATACCTATAGGTTTTAACATTAATTGGAGGGGTATTCGATTTAATTGGAATAGTATGCTTTAGAACATCAGTACAAGATAATTTATCACCTTCTAAATAAAATATATGATGGTAATCCATACAAATTTTTTCTAACGACTCTTTTTCTTCTTTATTAAGGTGACTGGTACGAAGATTGGATTTAATCTTTTCTAATCTTTCTGAAAATTGTGATTCAGTATTCTGGTAAAAATTTCTAACTTGACCAGTATTATTTAAATTAGAATTTTCTTCATTTTCTAAACATTTTCTTAAATCTTTCGAAATATATTCAATTTCTATCTTCAAATTATTAATTTCAATAACTTTATCATTCGTATTTAAAATAGAAGTAAAAACTTTTCCATTTGTAACTTTTACAAGACTATCCGCGATAAAAATACCATTTTCAATTTCCTTTTTATTTATTATTCCTAGCTCGGAATTAAAATTTAAAATATCAAATTCAACAACTTGTTCACAACGCGGTTTTAAAATAATTTTATTACTTATAATACTTGGAATATTTGGTCTTGTAATTTTATTTATTTTCGTTTGAAGACCAGTTTCAGAGATCTCCTCTGTTTTATTAGAATCCTTGAAAGGAATATAATCAAATAATTGTTTTATACAAATATAAGAATCCTCGATGGGAATTTCAGAATAATTATTTTCAATCATATTAGAATCCTCAATGGGAATATTAGAATAATTATTTTTAATCACATTCTTGTCGTCGCAAGAATCAAAGGGAATGTTTACCCTATTATAATTATTAGAATTATTTAATTCATCAGCACGAGACCATGGGGCTTTATTATTTTCAGGAGGGGCAGTATGCGATTCAATTAGCATAATTTCAATTTCATTTTCATCTATCTTTAAAATATTTTTTTCAAAATCAAGAGAAGCGTTCAAATTTTTCAAAATATCGTTCCCTAAAATACCATCAAAATCAATTGGGAAATCTTCCGCAATAACATGGAAAAGAGTTTCGTATTTGAAGCTATTAAGACAAAAATCAAGGTATGTATAAGCGAGTGTCTTATTTAAATTTTTTGATTCGACTTTATCAATGCCTTTTAAATAAATTGGGTAATCTGTGTAACAAATTGTTTCATATTTTAATTTATCAATTTTAATTAGAGAAATAGTAGCACCAGTGTCTAAAAGTAATCGAACGGGTTCTTTAGTTTGGTTAAATTGAATAATTACGTATGACGTAATAGCTTTACAATTGACTGCATAAATCCGGCTTGAATCTATCGGGTTTCCCTCTGCACAGCCGGCTGCGGAGGACCCTGCCTGTTTAAAGACGAAGGTCCAGCCTGCTGTGAGGAATTTCCTCTGAACTGATTATTATTTTGACGCGAATTACTCGTATATTTATTTTGATAATTTTTATGGTAATTATTTCGATTATTATAATGGTTAGTATTGTTATTCGTATTATTAGGATTTCGATTTTTTAATTTAAAACATTTATCGATAGTATGATTATTTTTCTTACAATATTTACAGAATTGTTGCGACACTGTTTGGAATATTTTATTTTGGCTGAAATTTGATTTATTATTATTGTGAAATCGTTGCATTTCTACTTTGCTTTTTAATTGTTGTTCCTCATTAAGAGCAACAGCAACTGCGCTTTCCAAAGTTTCAGGCCTTTGTGATTTTACTAAGATGGTTAGATCTCTATTTAACCCATTCAGGAAAACGCTAAGAGCTTCATTCTTAATTAAATTAACACATGCTTCCCTACTAATTTTGTCTAAACTACTGTCTAACGAATTAATAACTTTAATGTAACAGCTTTCTACTCTATTGGCAAAACTCATGACGGATTCCTTGAAGTCCTGTTTACATGCGTTTAACTCTAACTGCCACTGTCCTATGGTCCTCTTCTCTGAATATGCATCTAGGAGATGCGTTTTGAGGGTGTCCCAGGATGGGAATTCTCGGTTACGAACGACGGCACGCGCATTATCCGTAATCTTGGTCTCAATGATTTTAAATAATATTTCTTTATATAACGGATCGACGAGAGTCATCGCCTTATCGCAGTTATCCAGAAATTCATACAATTTGCTTTTATTTCCGTCGAACTTAATGAGCATGCGCTCCGCCATCTCTAGGCTTATTGTTGGAGCCATGTTTTCTTCAAATAAAGAAGCCAAGTTGTACATAAAAAGAATGCTTACTTGAGGGCTGCTTTGACCTTGTGATGAGAGCACGATGTGGGGCTGCCGATGTACTCCTCTTAGACCTCCGAAGTAGGTAGGTAGTAGCTTCGTACAGCGTTTCACCGTGGTTCTGGATTCGTTTAAGCTTTCTTGCTTTTATAAAACGATCCAACCCGACTGCGCCAAAATGTAATGGGTCACAGCCGATGACAAGTAAACACGGTAATACAAACTTAGCAATTTTTATTTATATTGAAGAATATAAACCGAGTGAGAGATTATAAGGTACTTACAGTTGTAACCTATTTGGTACTGTATTACACTTGTTGTTAACCTCTTGAGATCCCGAGACAACTCTGAGACAACACTGCCTAGTGCCTCGAGTTAAGGTCAATATATACGAAACAAATACAATTAATAAACAATTAATAAACAATTATTACAGATATTTCGTAGTTATCTTGAATACCGCTCTATCGTTGTGACCACAAATGTAATATTAATTAACATTCGATAAAGAAGCTATTTTGGAAAGTTACAGAATATTCTGATTGCATCACGTAGCCACTTCTAATTATGATAAAATAATACTAGGTACATTACATCGGGGTGTGAGGGGGTCGCGGGGAGGACGTGGGGCGCGCGCTTACGAGGGATCCGCGAGAGCTAATCGTTCGTAAGCGCTGATTGGCTCTCCAATCGTATTGTGTCCCGCTCACTCGTACGACGCTGCGCGCACTTGAAGGTCACCGCTCGACTTACGTGCCGCGGGTTATACTCACTTTCTGTATCAGCAATAACTCTTATTGCTTTTTTTAGCGCGGTCACTCTGACATATTTGGCATCAAAGAGTAAACTCTTTATCCCGTGAAGCTAGAATCAGACATTTCAGAGATCGTTACCAAAAAAAACTCTTAGAAATTAATATGCAGCTACTAAAAATATAACCATACATCAGAAATTCACGCAAACTATTAATAATATAATTATAGACGCGCATAACATATCATTTGACATCAACGTGATCAGATATGTGTGGCAGGCAGAATGGGCTGTGATGATTATGATTATGTTTAAGATTATGATCGTTCCCCATCCTTTAGGACGCCTTTAAACACACACACACACCTCTTGGTCTTTGAAAGCGGAGATCACAGCACACGAGTAGATAAGTACAGAGAGGAAGCTTCATACAAACGGCCCGCTGTAGGTACACTCACACAAACACACTCACCAACGGTTCACGGACGCCCGTTCGGTCCCCCAACCGGTACAGTTGGGTGACAAACGCGCGCATATGTGTGGCTGTACCTACAGCAGGCCGCTTGTAGAAGCTTCCCCTCTGTACTTATCTACTCGTGTGATCACAGTGTATAAGCTGTCTACACTCTCCATTTAGTCCAAATCGCGTCTCACTTTCTTTTACTACGGACTAAAAACCGACACCCACCCCAAGAGTGAAGTACACCGCTGGCAAGGCGAGGAGGATAGTGCCGTCTACACTCTCGTATCGCCTCCCTGTCGCATGTCGCCTTGAATCTGGATACGGGTCACAGGCGAAAGTGTATAAAGTATGCGCCTATATGTAGTGAATAAAGCATAATAAAGCTTGTTTGTGTTTCGTATCGGATTGTTTTTATGTTCTCACGCTGCCGGCCACATGTTTTTCATTGCCCGCCTTTTTATTCTTATTGAGTCCCACTTTATATGACATCATACAATCATAAATTAGAACAGTTTTTGATACTAAGCTCGTGTTGGCAATAAAAAAAACTGGATTTGTTTATTTCATTTTATAGCCCATTATTAGTTATGGTTATTAGTAAAATTTTTGTATGAGCATAGACTCGGTACTAGATCGCATGTGTTCGTTTGTTTCTTACATAAATGACCGGACGACTTATAATATTATATTATGGTTTCCTGTTTTCTGTTGTAATGTAGGTAAATAAGAAGTTATGTATAGCAAGACGTATCAGAGTACTTAGATATCTACATCAGAATAGTAAACCCATATCTCATATCGTCAGACTGATATAATAAAACTGTAACAGATCCAATTCTGTACATTGAAGATATTGTGAAATTTTATATTGGGGGGCACTCTATAATCGATACTGAAGCCAAAACTGCAATTTTTTTCATTTTTGTCTGTCTGTCTGTCTGTCTGTCAGTCTGTATGTTGCTTGGCCGCGCATCACGCCGAAACTACTGAATGGATTCGAATGAAACTTGGTACGATTTGAGGTTATACTCCGAGGTAGGACATAGGATACTTTTTATCCCAAAATTCAGCACGGTTCCCTTGGGAGAGGGGAAGAAAGTTAAAACGTGTATTAGCTGTAATTCATTAACGCGTTGTTCGATTTAACTCATTCTTTTTTTGTTAGAAAGGTAGTACTTAAAGTATTGTCCCGTAAATATTTCAAGGTCATAGGTTTCTTAGTTCAGAAATGACATACATTTATTGGGTTCAAATAACTTGGGACCCGGATCTTTGAACGTACGGCTTATTTTAAAGTGTTGTGCGTTTAGAGTTATGTTTGTCGATCTTTTTATTTGTTCCAGCTAATTTCCAAAACGGCTGGATCGATTTTGATGGAACTTTCAATGGCAGATAGGTGATGTTATATGGAATAACTTAGGCTACATTTAGTTTAGGTACACAAAAGGATTATGGGATCCAATCCGATCCTATATAAAAACCTATATAACCACGTGGACGAAGTCGCGGGGGTCAGCTAGTCTATCTATCTATCTTCTTCTATAATATAATAAAAATGTAACAGATCCAATTCTGTACATTGAAGATATTTTGAAAATTTCTTTTGGAAGGCACTCTATAATCGATACTGATGCCAAAACTGTAATTTTTTTCATTTTTGTCTGTCTGTCTGTCTGTCTGTCTGTCTGTCTGTCTGTCTGTCTGTCTGTATCTTGGCCGCGCATCACGCCGAAACTACTGAATGGATTCGAATGAAACTTGGTACGATTTGAGTTTGTACTCCGAGGTAGGACATAGGATACTTTTTATCCCGAAATTCAGCACGGTTCCCTTGGGAGAGGGGAAGAAAGTTAAAACGTGTATTTAGCTGTAACTCATTAACGCGTAGTTCGATTTTACTCATTCTTTTTTTGTTAGAAAGGTAGTACTTCAAGTATTGTCCCGTAAATATTTCAAGGTCATAGATTTTTTAGTTCAGAAATGACAGACATTTATTTGGTTTAAATAACTCGGGACCCGGATTTTTGAACGTACGGCTTATTTTAAACTGGCGTGCGTTTAAATTTATGTTTGTCGGTCTGTCTATTTGTTCCAGCTAATCTCCGAAACGGCTGGATCGATTTTGACGGAACTTTCAATGGCAGATAGGTGATGTTATAAAGAGTAACTTAGACTACATTTAGTTTAGGTAAATAAAATAATTATGGGATCCGATCCGATCCTATATAAAACCTATAAACACGCGAACGAAGTCGCGGGGGTCAGCTAGTATGCAATATTTATATACATACATGCGTAAGAGTTTGTTAAAGATATATCTTATATGGTGCTGCCACCCCACACCGCAGTTTTACAAATGTTAGTACCGAATCATTTGTTAGTTAACATTTTGTCACAAATGTTAACAAAGTTTTAAATGTTTTCATGTTTAAGAAACATTTTTAACAAATTATACTAATTATTAAACATTTTGCAACAAGTATAACAAATTGTAACCATTACTATAACATTATGGTCGTCGTCACCTAAAATAAAAATTAAAAATTAAGTAAATATGAAAAATAAAAATAAAATATGAAAATCTAATAGGTAACACTTAATTAACTGAATGAATATCTAAAGAAATAAATAAAAATCTAAGTGTTTGTTTATTTCGAGATATTTAACTGGCTCTTATTAAGTTAATTATATTTACCCTTTCGAAAAACGCAAACATCCACTTTGTAAATATTTGTGAATGGATGTTGACGACGTTGCGGGCAAAAGTCAGGTGTATGTTACACAATGCAACACGCAGCTTGTCCTCTTAAAATCCGACCGGTTTTTTTTATTTTCAAAAAGTCATTACAGCGAGATTAAGTATAGCCAATCCCGAATTGTCAGTAATAAAATCATAATAAACAAGTTTGAATACCGCGCAAAATTGAAGAGAACTCACGGCCGCCGTAAAAGGGGAAGTGATTAAAAAGATATAACAGTTTTTTTTTATTAAAAAAATCTTTTGAACCTTTCATAATCACGACGCGGAGTGAAATATGACGTCAGTAAAATTATAATGGACCAGATCGTAAACCGGCATTTGAATAGAAAAGTTACATATCAAAAATTTTCAGCGATCCGTGTTTTACGGGTGCGTCGTAACCGTGTACTTAAGTTAGAAAATAAAAGGACCCTCCGAGTTTCTGTTTAAAAATCTATACGGGCACGTGAGGGGAGATCAGCGCTCGATTTTATGGTGCACTACTTTTGTCTGGTTGGTACTTTGCTTTGCATGGCGCATCTACACGTTGGCTAACATGATGGCGGAACTGATGGAAGGTATTGGGCGAGCAGTTTGTGTTCGCGTCCATACGTTGGAAGGTCGTTCAGTATGCTCCGGTTAGGGCCAATGTGCGGACGTATTTACTAAATTGAATATTGAGACGTTAACAGCTGCTGCGGTTTAATTATTCACAGCATACCGCAACTACGTGAATGTGTATACGAAAATTGTATTTTTTTATTTTTGTGATTTTATTTCTTGGGTTCCACAAACAATTTTCGGCTTAGTAGGGCTCTATAAAGCAAAAAGTTTCTTCATTGGTCATTGTCACTGCCATTTTGTGGACATTATACTAGTTACGACGCGTGAATATAAAATTTAAAAGACGTGCATGCGTGCCATCACTCTGAGAGCTCGTAGCAAACTGAACTTGCCTCCAACGTGTGGATGGTGCGGCCAAACTCTGTCCCAAACCCTTTGATGTACCGACACGAAATGGATCTCGCGCCAACTTGCGGGCCATCATTCCAATACCTACCAAAATAGCACAAACTCCCGCTCTACACGTTGGGCCAACGTATTGGGCCAAAAGATGGGCCAGCATGTTGGCCAACGTGTGGATGAGCAGTTAGCTTCGTCTCCTGAATGTGTAGAACACGCACATATCTATGTTTATGTCTCTGTACGCTCTAAAACCAGGACTCTATGAACCTTTTCGAATTCTATGAAGCTCGTCGAGATGTATAAACTCGTACCTACTAATCCAAAAATTAGAGGAATAGGGTTCAGTGAGTTAACTGCTAAGCTATCAAAATATAACACCTTAGTGGGTTCCAACTTCCACATAAATCTTACAATACGCAGGCCCTCACATCTATAGAATGTAGATTCACTCGCTTTAGTAGAAACTCATAGAGTGTGCGCTTCTACTGAAGCGAGTGAAGTTGAGATGAGACGAGCAGGAGTAGTCAGTAGACCAATCAGAATATACTGCCAGATGACGTGATAGTTTTATCACGACCTCTCTCTGATTGGTCTGCTGAACAATATTATTGTTTTGTTTTTACAGTTTTAATGCAAACGCACTATAGATATCTACTTAGCTGGAATAGTTTTCTACATTATATTTAAAGTCAAACGTCATACGTAGTATAGTCTGTTCGTTTTCTTACGGTCGCCTTTTGTGTCTAGCCGCCTCCGCCGCGCGGTGTTTTGCCAAAGACACCGCCGTGACTTCAAAGCATGCCGCGAGGGGTGTACAGGCACAAGGGGTTTTGGCGTTTTAAACCTACTCATATTTTTTCATTAAAATTCTCTTACTTTTTATATTTTTTTATATTCGTATTTTATTACAATATAACCATAAACATAAAATATAATATTCTCATGAACACGGGTCTTTTCTCAAAATGAGAAGGATTTTAACCATAGTCTACCACGCTGGCCAAGTGCGGATTGGCAGACTATTCGGAGATTCTGTTAGAATAGAAAAAAAAATACAAACAGAAAAAAAGTAATAAAAATAAAAGCAGAATACTAAGAGCACCTGCGCCTGTACCGACACTAAGTTACCGAACGAACTATACCTATGTAGGTATCTAATATCTACCTATTCGTTAAAAAATAAATAATAAAAAAATTGGTTGTCTGTAAAGTCGGTTTACGGACGATAATTTTACGTGATAACATCATAAGAAAACATTGCCTCTCTATCGCTTGTTCCGCGTTCTCGCTTGCACGCTCGGCTAGGCGGTACGTGACAATAAGTCATGCTTTTACGTGCATGCGGCCGGCGTTCATTGGTTTATAAAGGTGCGTCCAGACTTGAACATTTCACCGAACCGAACAGCGAACATTTCGGCGAACTTGTTACGCTCAATGTGGACGGCGCGCTTGGAGCGCTTGAGATGGGTTACTGGGTAACAGTTCGGCGAAAGTTTCGCCGAACTGTTACGCAACTGTTACGCAGTCGCCGAACTGTTACGCAGGACGCACCTTAAAGGTGCGTCCAGACTTGAACATTTCACCGAACCGAACAGCGAACATTTCGGCGAACTTGTTACGCTCAATGTGGACGGCGCGCTTGGAGCGCTTGAGATGGGTTACTGCGTAACAGTTCGGCGAAACTTTCGCCCAGTAACCCATCTCAAGCGCTCCAAGCGCGCCGTCCACATTGAGCGTAACAAGTTCGCCGAAATGTTCGCTGTTCGGTTCGGTGAAATGTTCAAGTCTGGACGCACCTTTAGACGTTATCACGTCAAAAAAGTTCTAAGAGCAGTTTAAATGAATACATAATTTTCCAATACACGAAAATTAATTTAACTTCATTAGTTGATATTAAATTATTAAAAACAAATTCTTAATTGGTTTCTCGTGGCACTTATGTACTCAGTAGTTATATGTACCAACGCTACGTAGTCAAACATCGTAATGTCGTTTCAGAAATAACTCGCGGCAAGTTATAAATACAAAATGAGCTCCCTCAAGTAACTCGATTCCCATTGA
Source organism: Melanargia galathea (assembly GCA_920104075.1). Lineage (NCBI taxonomy): Eukaryota > Metazoa > Arthropoda > Insecta > Lepidoptera > Nymphalidae > Melanargia > Melanargia galathea. The sequence continues at coordinate 7,590,849 of OV049867.1, forward strand.
TGAATATAATAAGATTTACTTATGTTGAACTTGGCTCAAGAATGCAGGTGGAGTTACAATGAGCTCCCTCGGGTGTTCCCGGTGGACTATTTTAATAAGAAAAATGGGACTTTTTCCACGTTGCCTTTCACCGAATTACTTTGAAACCATTGATATAGTACAAGGACAAAGTTCGTAAAATAAAACCCGACTACGCTTGATAATTTAATTTAATATAAAATTATAATTTAGTGTGCAGCAAGCGCGGGGCAAGCAGCTAGTGGTGCCATCTGTTAGGTCTATCCGAAACTAATTTAATAATCTAGAAAGGCGCGAAGGTCACATTTCGATTTTTTTCGTAAATAAAATGTAGCCTATGTCACCCGGACCATAACAACGAATCAATAATCATCTCATTCATCAAAATCGGTCCAGTAGTTTAGGCGCTACGGTGATACACACAGAATCTCATACAAAAATACGGATACAAACATTCATACTCGTACATACATAGACTGCTAAAATCATAACCCTTCCTTTGGCTTTGCCGTAGTCGGGTAAAACCCAAAGATAAAACCTTCCTTCTAAAAAACATAGGTACCTAAGTAATTTTATCTAATCTTTACCTTTAGGGTAAAACCCGGATAGACGCCCCACTTTTTGAAATGGCCTCATAACTTTTAAAATATTAATTTATCACAAATAATATTTATGAATATAGCTAGTTTAATCTTTTGGGTTCCATTATGACTTGTTTTTGTTGTCCTAACGATTACAGATTTTGCAGAATTTAAATTTTCGCAGACCCTTTTTTTGGGGATAGATGCCTACCTGTGTGGATAGATGCCCCACTATGAAAATACTAAAAAGGATAGATGCCCTATAAAAAAAATAAGCAAAATACATAGTTTCATAAGGTTTTATTATCTAAATATATAAAAGGAAAAGGTGACTGACTGACTGACTGCCTGACTGATCTATCAACGCACAGCTCAAACCACTGGACAGATCGGGCTGAAAGAGATAGATGCCCCGAAGTATATTAAAACTATCAGGAATTTATTGAAAAAAGAAATAAAAATATAAAAAAACATTAAAAATATTTAAAAAATACTTGAAATATCTATAGGTATATTAGGGGACAGATGCCTCTAAGGGCACCTATACCTCGAAAAATCGAGGCAACTATCCTTTTTGATATGGATAGATGCCCTTTTATTTATTAAATAAACTAAAAACTAAAGAGCGATTATTTACACTTAGGTGTACACTTATTGAACCAGTGTATTGACATAATAAAAAATATAACAGAATCTTCTACTACTTCAAAAGTTATACAACGGCAAATACTTACTCGCCTCTAAAACTTTGAGGATTTGCCGCGTTCGCTGCGGAGATAATCACACGCACACGCGAAACAAATTGTTTTAATACAAATGTATGTAGGGACCTGAGGTTTGGGGGGCCTGCGCTTCTTATTTAAACTATCAATTTTTAGTCGCGAGTTTGGGAAGTCAGGTTTTTTGACACTGAGGCATCTATCCAACTGCGGCATCTATCCAGGTTTTACCCTATACGTACCTACAACAATCTCAATGCACTATGGATACACAGGTCAATTATAGAACACAAGAAGGTAATCCAAAATCCATCCTCCTAAAAATGTCGTTTACTTAATATTGCCGTAATTGTATAAAATTTCAACAACTTCGCATAATTTTGAATGCATAATGTTGGTGAGGTGATTTTTTTCCCATTTAACAGATTAATAATTAATTTTAACGCGATGCCAATTTAATCATCAAAATAAGCACTAAGACAACGCTCTATAAGTATTTTGGCTGTAATTTTTTTCAGATTATTTTCCACGCGAAATTATAGTAACTCAAATATCTTGGATTTTGTATATCAATTTTGGAAATATAAATACCTAAATGGACACGAGGATCAAGTTGAATTAGAGAAGTGTAATAAAAAAATCTGTTCATTGAAGAGTTATGAGGGTCGTTCACAATAAGGAAGTCGAATGTTCGCTCGGTGACAAAGACGGCAGGTATCAAGGCGGAAAAGGGATCACTTTTCCTTTTGATGTTGTTTTCATAGTAGGGTAAGTATTTACTCGGATTTGACTATCAATATCAATACTACTACTATCTAGCACCACCATCACTATCGTCTTTTAACGTCCCACTGCTGGGCACAGACCTCCTCTCTCATAGGAGAGAGGGATTAGATCTTAGACCCGCTACTCTGCTCCAATGCGGGTTGGGGGGCTTTAACGACTATTGTCACATGATATCTATCTTATCTTACTATCTTATCTTACTAATCACTACATATCACTACATAGTATAAAACAAAATCTCTTTCTCCGTCCCTATATCCCTATGTCCCTATGTCCCTTTGTACGCTTAAATCTTTAAAACTACGCAACGGATTTTGATGCGGTTTTTTTTAATAGATAGAGTGATTCAAGAGGAAGGTTTATATGTATAATAACATCCATTAAATAGTGGAGAAATACTGTTATTTTTGAGGTTTCTAATGTGATGTCGTAAATAATTGCATTTTTTCCGCTTACATTGCAAACGCAGGCTGAACCCTACGAGATTTATCAAAATAATGTACTAAGTATTGTACACATTGAAAAGGTCTACAGAAAACTCCGCGATGGTATATGTCTATCTCTTATGGATATCCCACAATAACATTTTTTTGTCATTTACTTTTTACGACAAATAATGGCTAATTTTCGAAGCGATTTCAACCAATACAGCATTAATCCTTATCTAATTAAATACCTTAAATACATTGTTCATTTAATATAAATCCATATGGCCTTTTACAGCATATGATTTAAATGAATACTTTCGAAGATATTACAGATTTAAAAATTGCGGCGGCGCGGGCGGGAGCGTGCCTATAAGCGCGTCGGTGGCCGCGGTTCTCCCTATAATAGCCCAGTGTCGATAATTTTTGAAACAAAAAAAAAATCACATTACGTAGGATGAAACCCATTGGAAAAGGAGGAGAATATTATAAAAATACAAGGAAAAATAATTTACGGGCGATCTGAGCTCGGGAAAAAAGGGGGGGAGTTTTAAGGGTAAAAAACGGTTTATCTCGATTTCCGGCAAAACTAGAAGTCCTATGGAAAAAAATCAAATGGCAAAGTTGTAGGTAATAAAAAGATCTACAACTTTTATATTTACACTTTTTTCACATAACCTCAAAATTTATGTGAAAAGTTCAAAAAACCAAGTTTTTGGTTTTTTATTTTTAACTTTAAAAATAAATATTTTTTTTTCACGGAATCTGATGAAAACATACCTTTTTATGTCCCAAACACACTGTAATTTATTTGATTTGAAATATTTAGTTTTTCTCCTTATTTTTGACTTAATATCGACTTAATTCTGACAGCTGTCATTGTCATTTACAGATGAGTTATTTATATGGAGAACAGGGTTAACCACATCTACGAAGTACGATTTTACCCCAAACTACTTTAATTCCCTGTCAACATATAAAGCTCTAAGCCGCTTAATAATATTAATAGTTTCGCCCTAAAATAGAAATTGCTAAGAGTGGAAACTAGAAATTGCACACTAACAGCAATAGAAAACAAAAGAAGCACATTGAAAAAATTTATTGAAAAATGGAAGTCGAATGACATTATCACCATGAAGTGTCTGTCAGGCATTTGTCATAATATCTACATGCAGCAGTTGATTTGTATTTGCATAAGTTTTGTTTTTTTTATCTTTTTTGTGGGAATTGTTTTATCTCTGGTAACATTATGAAACGTCAGAATTCCACGGAATTAGTAATTCGGGTATAAGGTGAGATATAGTAAGTTCAATGTGGAAAATATCGTAAAAAGTCAAGCCGCCTGGGAGCTTTCATCGAAAACGCTGCCTAATCCCTGAGCGGGTAGTAGGTACCTACGCATAATATGCTCTACTACCCGTGCGAAGCCGGGGCGGGTCGCTAGTAATATTATAAATGTGAAAGTGTGGATGGATGTTTGGATGTTTGTTACTCAATCACGCCGCAACTACTAAACCGATTTGGCTGAAATTTTGAATGGAGGTAGATTATGCCCTGACTTAAAACATAGGCTACTTTTTATCCTGAAAAAATGCACAGTTCCCACGGGATTTTGAAAAACCTGAAATCTATAGCTACAGCTACAGGTAGATTACTATAGCGAACTTCCTCGATAGTAGGTATAAAGGTTGGAAAAGGGAGCGGGAACGGGAACCGGAAATCCACGATTCCCTCGGAATTTGTGCAAAACCGAAATTCAAGCGGGCGAAACCGCGGGCATTCTCTAGTACTATATTATGTACCACGGGCGAAGCCGGGGCGGACCGCTAGTAATATAATACAGCGGAAGAGTTCGGTTGTTTGAACGCGCTAGGAACTACACGACCGATTTCAAAAATTCTTTCACCGTTGGATATGTACGTGATCCTTGAGTGCTATAGGATATATTATATGTACCACGGGCGAAGCCGGGGCGGACCACTATTAGTAATAACCGGGACCGACTGCTTAACGTGCTCTCCGAAGCACGGGAGCGAAACACCGCCAACTACCAACTCCTGGCTGGCACAGACAATTTCTTGACCTACAACCCAATACCAAACAATTATAGGCCCGACCAGGGAATTGAACCCGGGACCTCGTGATCTGCAGTCGAATATGATAACCACTAGATCAACGAGGCAGTTAATACGTTGGTATTAACTGCTATTACTGCTGCTATAAATATTAGATCACAATTTTGACCACAGGCCAAGTTATGTGCTCGATGACTTCAAGACCTTACTTCATTGGATCATTTATATAGTAGGTAAGCTCTTCATGAGACCCACACACCGTGTCCGTGTGAGACTTTAAAAAAAAAACCGGCCAATTGCGTGGCGGGCCACGCGCAGTGTAGGGTTCCGTAGTCACAATCCTCGAAAAACAGATATAATTCCTGAACCTGTGAACCCTACTTAGCCATGATAGTTTTCCTTTAAAATTGATTATATTATATACTACTGCTGTGAATTTTTTCAAGTTCCTATATACTGGCATTTGGCTGATAGAGGGGCAGGTGGGACACACTTGACTCTAATAAAAATCAGCCAAGTGCGAGTCGGGCCTCGCTCTTTCAGGGTTCCGTACATAATTATGAACAATATAATATTTTGGGTCTAAGAAATATTTAATTTCCGAGTTAGACATCGCAAGAAACCGTGAAAGAAAAACGCAAAATAAGTTCGTTTGTTTTGGTCACAGCTTATAAACTATTTTATGAATCGTTGTTTTCAGTATTTGTTGTACAAATAGAGCATATAGTACATAATATACCGAAATATCATATTCCTAACTAGTTTAGTTTTTTAGATAGCCCCCGTCACAAAAATGGTCTAAAATTGACAATTTTGATGACCCCCCATTTCCTTACTTTTTAAGCAAAAAATTAAAAAAATATATATTCGTACTCTACTCAATGAGTTCTAAACAATGATACCCCACAAGCTAGGGTAAGAAAAAAAAATTTTTTTCCGGCTCCTTTCTCATGTATGGGAGCCCCCCTGAAAAATAATTTAATTCAATTTTTAATTCAATATTTGATTTTGGGTCAACGTTTTACACCAAATACCAAAATTTCAGGTTTGTAACTCATTTCGTCTGCGAGCTAGAGACCTGTGACCGGCGGACAGACGGACAGACAGACAGACAGACAGCCGAGTGACATTAATAGGGCTCCGTTTTTACCCTTTGGGTACGGAACCCTAAAAATTAGCACTTTAAAACATCATATTTTACAAACGGATCTAGAAATAGAAAAATGATGTTCCCACACCTACAGTATTTTTAAAAAACCTATTCAACGATACCCCACACTATGGAGTAAACGAGAAAAAAAAATATTCATCCCCACTTTACATGTAGGGGAGCTACCCTAAAAAAAATATTTATCAAAATTTTATTTCACTACTTTGTCGGCGTGATTAATATTTATATCCATGCCAAATTACAGATTTCTAGCACTAATAGTCTCTGAGATTAACCGAGGATGGACGGACGGACGGACGGACAGACAGACAGACGGACGGACATGGTGAAACTATAAGGGTTCCTTGTTTACTACGGAACGCTAAAAAGATATTCGCCGTTGATGGCAGATTAATACGTTAAGAAGGGCAACAACAACAACCTGCATCAATGCCACGAGGTGTTTAAGGTCGAACATAAACCTAGCACCTATTAAAAACTATTGAAATAAATCATTGAAAACACAAATCACGCGCCGACAGTAAAATTAATCGTCATAGAAGAAGGTTAAACCACTGGGCTGTTGACCGTATAATGGGTAAATAAACATGGCTAGAATATCTAGGATTGTTATAAGGATAATTAATTTGTTGAAATATAATTATTCAGTGGTCAAAGTCTGTAATGATTACTGATGGATTGCGTTCATCGCTCAAATATGCAGTTGCTTAGAGTAGTTTTTTATTGTTGAAAACTGGTGTTGTATGCCTTGAACTCATTTATCGAGATTAGAAAAGATTGTGTGCTCTATAGGTTATAGCGTTCGGTGTTTCACTGCGCAATCATACCTAGGTTATAAAGACGGTCCGATTGAAATAGTTTTAAATTCCGATCAGCTGGGTTATTCTGTAACTTAGTTAGCAACTGAAAATAGTTGCCAACGAATTAGTTCGATATACATTGCTGCTTTAAGGTGCGTCCAGACTTGAACATTTCACCGAACCGAACAGCGAACATTTCGGCGAACTTGTTACGCTCAATGTGGACGGCGCGCTTGGAGCGCTTGAGATGGGTTACTGCGTAACAGTTCGGCGAAACTTTCGCCGAACAAGTTCGCCGAAATGTTCGCTGTTCGGTTCGGTGAAATGTTCAAGTCTGGACGCACCTTTACTGTGTGAAATATAAAGTGTTTTCATAATTTTACACAGTAAAGCAGTAATGTATATCGAACTAATTTGTTGGCAACTATTTTCAGTTGCTAACTAAGTTACAGAATAACCCCCCTGGTCTGGGGGGAGGATTTGGCCGTGGCTAGCCCTGCCGGCAAAGAAATGCGAGATGCAAATGCGAATGCAAAGAAAGAGCGATTATGATTTTTGATATGATGTCGCTTAGAAACCAACCTGGGATATGAATTTGAAATAACCGCCATACCTTCCCCTCTCGACTCCCGAGTCAGCCTTGTTCCATTTTAAAACTGCCTTGTCATTTACTACCATGGATTTAAAAAAAAATTGGATGTCTGTAAATTCGGTTTACGGACGATAATTTTACGTGATAACGTCATAAGAAAGCAAAGAGATAGATGCGTCACAAGCCGAACGCTTAGGACGATTGTGCCTTCTCTATCGCTTGTTCCGCGCTCCCGCTTGCACGCGGTACGTGAATGTGTCATGCTTTTTCGTGCGTGTAGACGGCGTTCATCGATTTATAAGACGTTATGACGTCAAAACTCTTTGATTATTATGGCTTAAAGCAATTACTTAGTATCGAAATGAACTTCATCGTCCTTATTTATTTAGAAGTTGCACAAATCCAAGAGTCAAATCAAACATAAATGTGACCTTTAATCTTGAGATTTTTTCAAAAGAAAGTTTAAAGCTCTTTCTTTCAAGTTTTGTGTTTTAGACAGACGAAGTTTTGAACAATTTATGTTGAAGCTGTGGTTTATTTTTTAAGAGCTTATTTTTTTTTACAAAAATCATATTTTCTCCTCGGCTCTCTTGTTTTACGGTTTTTTCATTGCAGCCACTTTATTGAGTACTAGCTGACCCCCGCAACTTCGTTCGCGTAGATATAGGTTTTTATATAGGATCGGATCGGATCCCATAATTCTTTTATGTACTACTAACTAAAATGTAGCTTAAGTTACTCCTTATAACATTAAAAGTTCCATTAAAATCGATCCAGCCGTTTCGGAGATTAGCTGGAACAAATAGACAGACCGACAAACATAAAATATAAACGCACACCAGTTTAAAATAAGCCGTACGTTCAAAGATCCGGGTCCCAAGTTATTTGAACCCAATAAATGTGTGTCATTTCTGAACTAAAAAACCTATGACCTTGAAATATTTACGGGACAATATATAAAGTATTACCTTTCTAACAAAAAAAGAATGAGTGAAATCGAACAACGCGTTAATGAATTACAGCTAAATACACGTTTTAACTTTCATCCCCTCTCCCAAGGGAACCGTGCTGAATTTCGGGATAAAAAGTATCCTATGTCCTACCTCGGAATATAAACTCAATTCGTACCAAGTTTCATTCGAATCCGTTCAGTAGTTTCGGCGTGATGCGCGGCCAAGATACAGACAGACAGACAGACAGACAGACAGACAGACAGACAGACAGACAGACAGACAGACAAAAATGAAAAAAATTGCAGTTTTGGCTTCAGTATCGATTATAGAGTGCCCTCCAATAAAAATTTTCAAAATATCTTCAATGTACAGAATTGGATCTGTTACAGTTTTATTATATTATAGATGGTTGGGCGGCACTCTTCTTTTATAACCAAGCAACAGTACTCTGAGAGTCGAAGATCGCGTGTTTGATACTAATTAACAGTCTCCCGTACAATGGAACAATCAGGTATATTGATGAAACTTTTGAACAATACTATCGCTCTTATATCTGTGGCGATAAGTACTAAGATGTAATGTATGTTGTCAGCTTTACTCCGTCTGTCTGGGCATGGAGAGTTATTCGTTTGTTACGGCATTTTTATAGCTGTTTCGTAGCTCCTCTGCATTTACATGCGCTGATTGGAGCAGAATGGCGAAAACATTGGGTGTTTATGGTTTCACAACTGTAAGGATGATGTTTTTATTTTGCTCAATTTGCTTTTTTTGTGATGAGCGAGAATTGAGTTTAACTCGTAAGCTTATCTACCTTTTTTAATGTACTTATTTTACTTACCTTATTACGTTTTAAAGAGGATGACGACTTCTGCAGCATTTTCACAACCTAATGATATATGATTCAGTGTGTACGTTTGTAATGGCTCAATTATAGGTGCTTTTATCTCGGGAAATTAAATGATTATTGCGGGATGGATAACGCGGAAAGGGACACGGGTATCAGGTGATAAAGAAATAAAATTGAAAGGTAATACTTTAATAATCACCATCACATCAACAAGATGTAAACGTGTGGAACATATTAATGAACTCAGAACAAACATCGAGTTTGGAACAAATCGGTCGACGCGCCATTCTATTCCTGTTTCTGACATCGCCGCGGGCGTCTCTGTCGAAGACACCAGTTTGTAATTACTTCCACTTACATTTTCCCGTCATCGTCACAATTAGTTCACCGAAACACCCTTATAATATGTCAGCTGTCGCGTGAAACGAAAATAAACTTGAAGTACCTAAAATTTTGATTAAAGCTGGCGATCGACTTGCATAAATAATAATGTAACGTTACGTTAGATCGAGGTTGTCAAGGTAGCAATAAAACTGACTATTGTCAGATACCATAGTTCATTTCAGTTCCATTAGTTCACACCAGGGCAAGGTTAATTTCATCAATGACTTCTTCATATTGAGGTTCAGGGGCTTGTAACATGCGAATGCCATATTTTGTGTGTACTATCGAAATTTGGCACTTTAAAAATAATTTTATGCTACTTATTATTGCGGCAATTTGTCAATATACTTAGGTAGACCTTTTTGACCTGCGCTTTTTGCCAATTAATTAAATATTGCGAAAAAAAATTGCGTCATACTTTTTAAAAATTATTGACATCGCTGATTTTTCTAAATCTGTTATATTCGTACCTCTTGCCGAATTTGGGCGTCCAATTTTTCACACTGATGAAGTCTCTGTGTAAAAATGTCCGTAGCTCAAAAAATCAGCCACGAATTCATTAATTGGCACCCATTCACTAAGAACAGCGGCGATATAAACAAGATATCAAACTTTTTGTGTTGCGACCGACACTCGAGTCACTCTCGAGTATATTTATCGAACCCCTGTACAAACAAATGCATTCGACAATCCATTCCATCATTTAGCACATAGTCATCAGCCCGAATGAACACTGACGTAACGCGCTAACCAAGAAATAATATTTTCTCGGCTCAGATTTATACGCCACGCCTGTCACTGTGCAAGATTTACGCCGTATCTGACAAGTTTGAGGGGATCCCATCTCCAAATTTTCAAAGACAGGACACGAAACTTAAAATCTGATAGACTTTGCTTGACAAGTAGATTTAATATTTATTATACCTACTCATTGCTAATTTTGTAGACCAGAACACAGATGAAGTTATAAATTAGGAAGGTAAATTGTCAGCAAACTGACCCGAAGAGGCAGATATTTTGTAAGCTAGAAAGAAGTCTTTGCCCATTCTTGGGGCAGTTCGGATACATAGTAGACAGCAGTTGTCTACTGTATGCATAATCATCCCTAATATTGTAAACCAGAACAATGCTGAATACTGCAGGAAAGTAAATCAGCAAACTGACTCGAAGACACACACGTTTTGTAAGACAGAAAGAAGCTTTCAACCATACTTAGGGCAGTTCAAAATCGGATACACAGTAGATGAAAGTTATCCACCGAATAGAGATTGAGTTAAGTCTAATTACAGACGCGCGATACAATGACCTTGCAGCTGTGATAGCCTAGTGGTTAGGACGACCGACTTCTAATCGGAGGTCGTGGGTTCGATCCCGGGCACGCACCTCTAACTTTCGGAGTTATGTGCGTTTTAAGTATTTAAATATCACTTGTTTTAGCGGTGAAGGAAAACATCGTGAGGAAACCTGCAGGCCTGAGAGTTCTCCATAACGTTCTCAAAGGTGTGTGAAGTCTGCCAATCCGCTTGGCCAGCGTGGTAGACTATGGCCAAGACCCTTCTCACTCTGAGAGGAGACCCGTGCTCTGTAGTGAGCCGGTAGATAATGGGTTGATCATGATGATATAATGACCAGTCCAATACCGACAGCAGATGTCAATGATCGACAGTTATCACCGACTGGCGAGTGACCCGCTTCGTGTCCCGGGACGTGTGCCAGCACATTTTCTTAAAGAAAGTGGGATAGAGACATCAATCATTTGCTACTTTGTTCTAGAGGAAGTGTCAATGGATTGGCGCCGCGGAGTTTAGAAATTGCACGATAATAAAAACGAAATTCTCGGAAAAACTTTGGATGGTTGCTTAAAAAATTGTGTAATACATACCTAATATAATATTACCTTGTTCACGTGTTTAGACCTTGCTCACGAGATTTTCGCAATGTGGAGGGTTTTTTCAGCAATTATTTATTTTCGATGGTGGTTTTCATCAAAGATCTTACAGGAAAAGTTTTGAAATACATCGGAAGTCGCTTTCGCTTGGCGTTCCGCATTGTGAGGATTTGCCTCCATCTGGAGTTTTGAACTCCTGACCATTGGCAGTTGTAGTTCTACCCCGTTACCTAATCACCCTTTAACCTATTGAAAAGGACTTTTAAAAGTATGAGCGAAATGAGCAATCTAAATAATATCAGAGTGGTTAATATTAACCGATTTTAGCTACAAAGTATAGACGATCGAGGGTGAACAAATATTTTGGTCTTGGATGCCAACACAATATCATGCCAATTGCCATTTAAATACCTACTTTATATGTATTTATTTACAGGCGTTCTTTTATCCACTACTCGTATCCTACAAGAAAATTACAAATAGGACATGTCCCAGGGAAATAGGATGGTTGTGATAACTAGTAAAGTTAAACAAAGGGGGTTTTGTGCTTTGAAAATGGCGCGAACATGATGTCATGCGTTCAGAAGTTGAACACGTCTCCTAATTAATAGTACCAGCTTTTATGACCAGCTAGAGTAATATTTTGGGATCAGTTTCAAAGAAAAATAAGAAATATTCGTGTCAGTCAGCGAAGTTTATGACCCGTTATTTATTGTGAACGTCGAAACCGAAGCATTAATAGGTATTACGGAGAACGAATTCTTTGTTTTCTATACAGCATTTAGGTATAAAGATTTGTCTAAGTTCGAACGTATAAACAGTCTTTCATGGCTTTCATAGAGAGTTATTTTAAGAAAAAGACCCGAAGTTTTCTCTCTATTGAACAAAAGCTAAAAAATTCTTGTTATAAGACAGACTTTTTTGTGAACCAAAAAGTTGTTGGAGTATTAAAAAGACTGTGAAGATTAATCTTTAAAGTACTTCTCTCCTGAAGGATTTAATAAAATGTTCAAATACAAAACTTTCACATTGTGTGACGCATTCTTACTTACTTGGAAGATTTTCCACGTCAGAATTTAAGTAATATAAATATAGTCACAGAAATCTATAGGTACAACTAGTAGATTCAGTACTAAATTCCCAATTCCAATAATGTAGCCGTAGAAGTGAATATAGGAACTTAAAAACGAATTACACGACTTTTATCTAAATATATAAATCAAATGACTGTATGTTTTTTTCATCTGTGAGTTATGAGACGGTAAAGAATTTGCTTGCTACTTTAAAATATCAGGCTTCATCTCAAAACAAGATTAATGGTCAAACATAACGCGAGACGGCACGGATGTGTGACAGCAGCAGCACGATAGGAGGTAGGACCTCACACGCTTCATATAGCGGCAAATAGCAATTCTTATAAATAATACATGGAATTTGACGCCTGTCGAGATGATGAAAATCGACAGAACCATGCTGCCTGCCACAATGCCTGACGACGACATGATGAGAAACCTACAGCCAGTGGCGGATTAGATGACAACAGCGCTCTAGGCAGTACCTCATCGGCAATATGTCACTGTTTGGGTAAATTGTTTCAAGTTCTTTATTCCTTAAAGCCTTTGGGTGTTCCTTTCTCTGGCACCCCTTTATAATCTCGCGCCCCTAGGCATGTGTCTAGTTTGCCTGAAGGATAATCCGCCACTGCCTACAGCGCAACTTCGCAGTGTGACGTACCTACTTATTTAATAATTCAGTTCTGTGTCGCTCGAAACTGCTGTTGCGAATCGCGACGCATCAATGCTCTTACGCGTTCAGTGTAACGTCTTGTCTTCCTGCTGCAGTGAGAATTTACTGTTGCGCGTTGTGCATGACCAAGGCTTTAAGAACTACATCGTGCTGGGAAATCTATACCAATGTATCAAGATTGTCAACCGACGAAATCGTGGTATGAGTATTAAAAAACTGTTTATATATCAGCCTTGTAACATGTGTGCAAGAGTGGATTTTACTAAGATAATGTAATATATTAAATAGATGTGCGATAACATCTGTCAGGTGGTCACAAGGTTTTTAATGACACGTGACGATGACACGTGACGTGCTAGTGATGTAACTATCGATATTTTGACTGTGAGGATCTATAGGGACACAATATGCGTGTTTAAATATGTGCACCATAATCTAATATTACATTATGCGAAAGTGTGTCTTTCTGTCTTTTACCTTTTCAGGGCCCAATCGATTTGGACGAAATTTGGTACACAGACAGCTTGCATCCCGGGAACCGATATTTAAGGCTACTTTTGTCTTGCAGTATGAAAGCGTTCCCACAAGATTAATAAAAACCTAAGCCCATGTGAATGAAATCTCGGGCATCATCTTGTTACGAAATAAAATAATATGTTTCGTTTAGTATATTTTTATTACAAATTATATAATAAACTTACAGGTATTGTTGATGTTTTTATCTTTACTTTTTTCAAAAATTCTAGGCTAAAAAAATTATAGCGAGCTGGATGTGGAAAACTGGTTAGGGTACTCTAAGGGATCTCGAAAACTATCTATCAGACGTAAAAACATGGTTCAATAACTAAAAATGTGCAAAACCTTAAGCACTTTGGTGAACCGAGAAAAAAAGATGACCAACAAGTTAAAAAAATGATTCATCAAAAAATAAATTCATTTACATTATTTACCTAATCTCTAACACGTATAGTATATTTTTAACCGACTTCAAAAAAGGAGGTTGTATGTATGTATATATGTACATATGTATGTATGTATATAAGTATGTTCGCGATTATCTCCGCAACTAATGAACCGATTTTGATGTTTTTTTCACTATCATAATCTACATACTTTCAGAAAGGTTTTAGTGTAAATTTTGTCAAAAACATTGAAAAATATACATATCATATATATATATATATATGTATATATATAAAACACAAAATATACATTTCCTTCTAGAACCTTTGTTGTGCCTTCTAGAACTGAAATAAAATCGATTGGAGTCGATGAAACTTTATAAACGGTGTTTCGAAAATACGATCATATAACCTATTTTTAAGAAAAATTAAACCGACTTCGGTCCAGCAATCTTAGAGAAATCGGTGTACCAATCAAAAATATTAGTGACATATGGGTACATTTATGCTTGTAACTTCGTACATAAGAATGGTAACTAGGTGTGTTATATACTAAAACCTTCCTGAAAGTACTATGTAGATTACAATAGTGAATTTTTTTATCTTTTATTCTATTCTTCTGCATCACAGACATCCATTGGTACCGGTTCTCTTGCCTTGAATTAAAAAAAATCAGGCGTGGTAGAACATTTTTCACGTTTCGCTTCAGCGTTTTTCATACACCAATAACAGCTTTTAGGGTAAAAGTTTTAAAATGTAACGCCTTGAAATGGGTTATGGGATGGGGGGAGGGAGAGGGTAAATCATCCAGTGTTGAGGTTAGAATTGATTATCGTTGTTTTCTTAAAAACGATGAATTACCTTATTATAAGAGTGTTAGCATTATAATCGTGGACCAAATATCTATCACTATTACTCTTTTTAACTCTGAATTCGTGCTAAAGACTATTAAATCCAACCCTAGTATTTGCATGTAATTTGATGATAATATTTTTACAAATATCTGATATTATTATAATTACCAATGTGTCTATATGCGGCAAAAATAATGTCGGTAAAGCATCTAACTTTAAGCGCCTCCATTTTAAATTTTTTTTGGGTACAAATGAATTAAGTGTGAAGTGTTTTGAACAAACATGACTGTGTTTCTGTGGTGTCCAATAATACGGTCTTATTCTTTGTGCCCATTCATTTCTTATTTTTGGGTCCTTTGGAAATCTGTAACAAATAAAAATTTAGCGATCTTGATACAACAATCTAGCACTCGGAAATACACGTGAGTATTCATTATGTGTAGCGGCTATGGAATCTAATGTTCAAAAATTTTATCGCACGTAATCGATATGCAATTTTAGTACATCACTATGCTAAAAAACAACCTCTATTAGTCAATAGAAAATGTTTAAAAAATAGGCAAAAATCGGTGTAGAATTGAACACGACGATGATTTCCAAAACTACAAATTACGTTACATAATTTTAGACTTTATCAATAAATAATTAACATAAAAAAACTATCAAAACTCACCGATGAAATGATAATGTTTCTTTTCGTCCGCTATGGGAATTACATCCTTCCACAGCACAGGACATAATAATAAAACTACGGAAAATTTATCAAAAATAACTTAAGATCAAACATTTATAAATTCTTGGAAGAAGAACACCAAAATAATAAAAATTTATCAGCCTCGTGATGAATGTTTTTGTAAAATTATAATGCGACTAAATTCAATTATGACACATGCAAAAACAATATCTAAACAATCCATAAAGCAATGATGATTTATGAGACATACCTATTTAATTTGGTAGGATTAAATTTATTAAAATATAACAAATAAGTCCATTTGACAATCAATTTAGTGACACGGTTAGAAATAATAAAAAGCAAGTGCGATTCGGTGTTTCATTTACACCTAGACAGGAGTCATTTAGGTTGGGTGAGTACAATAACTTGAAATCAAGTTCACTCTTAATCTGAAATCTCTTAGTTAATATATCAATGGGATTTTACAATTTAAATTCATAGCGAGAAATGTCAGATTTTATCAGTGTACACTGTACACGTACATGTAAGATTGTAATATGTATAATATGATCTCTACCAGTGTATTGTTAACAATGTAATTGGATATGTCTACGACACCTAGACTTGTTTAAAAAAATATAGGTAGCGACTTAATTAATTTCTATTATAATAAAATATAAGCATGTCTCTACAAACAAATATGGTCCGTTTCAATAGAGTTGAGCTAAAATGTAACATTTTAGCTCAACTCTATTGAAACGGACTATAGGCACAGCTATAGGTAAGTTATGTACCTACATATAACGCCTTATAGTGTAGGTAGGTGGCTACCTACTGTATATAATTTAATATGTTAATTGGTAGTTAATGTAAAGTGGTTATTGATATTATGTTATAATATAAGTAATAAGTACATAGGTAAGTATTTTCAGTGTTAGTACTTAATAAACTATTATATATCTACCTAATTCTATTAAAAAGACCCGTAGAGCAAAAGACCCTATTCAAACGTACATATTAAATCTTATCGGAAAACATAAAATCGTAGGTTTTTCGCATCACGAGGATTGACCATTCATGCTAATATGATCGATTTTCCCCAAAGGCATGTACCTACCTACCTAGGTACAATTTTTCTGTAATCCATAACTCAAAATTTTGCTATTAATTATTAGGTAAGTAATTAAATGTGTGTAATACATATTTTTACACAGATTAGGTACATATTATACAAAAAATATAGCTACTTAACTTCATAAAAATTGTTTATTGGTAACATATTGCAAGCCACCTGCTACATAAAACATAATGATACTTTTTTCTTAGTAAGTAGATGGGTACCTGTCACAGTTTAGTAAATCTATTTCATTAATTAAGCAATAAGTACCTACGTTACTAAAAATATTTCAGAGTAGGTACTGGTTTGAGCACCTGCGTTTAATACAAGAAGCCGACGAAATTGGTCTCAAGGCAACTATTAAAATGTACCTATATAAGGTGGCATAAGTAAAGACACGTATGCCACCGTTAGAGAACGTAAGAGTTAACTACAACAATTTTATTTATTACCGAAGATGCTGTGGTCAAAGTTCACAAGGTGGTTGCAATTAGAATTGCCCAGGCAGATTGCAACTTTACTATTTTACGCACTAGATTGTGTCAGGATATACCTATTTAGTTTGCTAAGATTGATTTTATTGACAAGCTATGTTACAATTTCCAACAATAGAGTAGCATGTCACCACTAGTTTTTTTTTTTCAATAAAATAATATACTTAATTTTTATATAGGTAGATTGTTGTGCCGGCCACCGCAATGTCACGCTCACTTCGCTCTTCAGTATTTTTTTGTGTGGTAGCCGTACCTACTACTCTCCCAGTTTTGGTGAAACATCTTCGCAAAACCAGGCAGGATAAATGTAACGCACACAACAAATCAATAATAATAATTAATCAATCAAAATAAATAATAGCAGTAACTAGAAAAACATCAGTTTCCAATTAAAAATTCATAATTCCGAACAATTAGCTCTAATTTACTGTCTAGACGTTAACCGACGGATGTACCTCCTGGCTCCTAGGTACCACGAGTTGAATAGGTACTTGCTTATAAGGAACGAAAATCCATTTTAGTTATATAAAATAAATCAGCGTCGTTAGGTCGTCGAACTCAAACTTGGAACAATCGAGCTGAGATGTAAATTAAATCGAGTGGCTGGGGATAGTGCCACCATATAAAGAGCCTTTTTTTCAGGACTTTACTATTCTCGACGGACGTAATATCTGAAATTCAATCTGCGTTACTTCGAATTTGCATACGTGTATTATTATACTTAGCAATTTGAAAATTTAATAAGTACCTACTATGTAGTTTCAAAAGTATACGGACTAAAAGTATATCATTTTGAAAATCAAATAAGTACGTAGGTACATTTGGTTTCAGTGTGCTTAGTCTAAAGCGGAGCACTCGAAAACGAACTCGAAAACTATTGATCGATTTCAGAGTAAAATAGACCTAAAATGGCTTGAATTAAGGTTTGAGTTCGCCAATACATTCAGCATTCGAACAATGCTTCGAGTTCGTTTTCGAGTGCTCCGCTTTAGACTAAGCACACAGATCTACCTAGGTTTAGTTTGGTTTCGTTTGGTTTGGTTTTAGTCCGTATACTTTTGAAACTACATAGTTTGACATAACCTGAGGGAGTTCTTCTTGACACACAGTATTTCTATATTAATTTCAAAAGCATGTCTATCAATTAATATTCTTTGAATCAAACTTCATTTAGGCGCGCTCAAGATAGACTCTTCTAAATCGTTATTTTACAATATAAGTAATTAACAATAACAAATTTGACAAAACGGATGCAATAGATTTTTTAACTTTGCTGAAGTAAGGGCACTAGTAAAACTAAACTAGTGTTTTATTTCTGGTTTGTAGTTTGTGTTATATTGTAGTGATAATAAGCACTAGGACAGTCTCGGCAATCTCAGAGCCGTGGCAGCACTAGCCCGAGGCCCGGGAATGGCCGGGATTCGCCCGGGACTCTCTTAACATCTTCCCAACGAGTTCTTTTTAGTTTTCTAACAAGTTTCTCGAAGTCTCAAGCGTTTGTCACTTTGAGTGGACGGTGAAATCTCTACGTCTTAGAAACTTTTAGTACAATGTTCGCAACATGTGTGGTTGAATTTTATATAGGTACTTATCAGCTTTGGAATTATGGGTTTCCTTTTTTGAAAAAAAAAATCAATTGATTCATGGGATGTTCTAAATTTTGAATTCACTATGTAAAGAGGCAAGAGCGGCGGAACAAATATTATGTTTAACTACATTATATGTACCTACCTTTGGTACATATAGCCATAAAAATTACGTCACACATGTTATGGCTTTAATTTTTTAAGTCCTTGCTGGTATTTTTAGTCCAACAGAACTGGTTAAAACATATTTTTTCACGTATTTAAACAGAATTGGTAAACATTTTCAAACAAAGTACACGATCATTTTTGTTCCGTCCTTGTAATATTCTAAAGGGCTAATTGCACATCAGGTGATTAAAGTAAGGTTAGAACTTAACTTGTCCACCAAAAAACAACATTAACCGTCTCTGTGTACATTGGTACATTGGTTGGAAGGTAGGCCAATAAGTATGGTTGTCTACGAAAAATGGATGAGAACGATGAATGGTGAATGAGGAACCAGTAACTACTACCAAGTTATGACACTAGGACAGTCTCAGCATTGACCAGCATGTTGGTGACCAACATGCTGGCCAGTGCTGAGCGCTGTCACAAAAGTGTCTCCAGGTTGGATTCCCGGCAGGAGCAATTTGGAAAATGGTTTGCTCAGATCTCGAGGTTTTATTGTTTCTCAGGTCAGTTGCTCAGGTCTGGCCTGTTAGGAAACTTCGGGCGTAGACAGTAAGTAACCACACTTCTTTTTCACACGCGTTTTGATACGTTCATAGCTTTCCAGGTTGGCAAGAAACCGAGCTTATTGGAAATTTTTTCAAGCCTTTCTTTTCTCACATCTTTGGTGGATAGCCAGATTTAAACACCTATACCCGTTATACTAATTCCCTGGAATTCTGACGTTTCGTAATGTTACCAGAGATAAAACAATTCCCACAAAAAAGATAAAAAATTCAAAACTTATGCAAATACAAATCAACTGCCGCATGTAGATATGACAAATGCCTGACAGACACTTCATGGTGATAATGTCATTCGACATCCATTTTTAAATAATTTTTTTCAATGTGCTTCTTTTGTTTTCTGTTGCTGTCAGTGTGCACTTTCTAGTTTCCACTCTTGTTGTTTTCTATTTTAAGGCGAAACGAGTAATATTATTACCTACGCGGCATATGGCTTTTTATGATGACAGGGAATTAAAGTAGTTTGGGGAAGAGTTTGGGGTAAAATCGTACTTCGTAGATGTTAACCCTGTTCTCCATACAAATAACTCATCTGTAAATGACAATGACAGCTGTCAGAATTCCGGGGAATTAGTAATACAGGTATACTTAGGTATATTAAGATAGGTATATATTTAAGTGCATCGCATTGCATAAAGTGCATAATATGACGTAACAGTTTACCGTCGTGATTATAAGGACGCGGCGGAACCTCAAAAGTTTACCTCTGCCCTCCCAGGCAGCCGAATGATAAGCAAATAAATCATCTCTCCCTGCGAGCCACTTTCCCAACGATGAGATCAGGGCCAATATTTGCATAAGAACAATCCGCATATGCCTGAGGTAACCATTTTAGTGATTTCACCAGCCACTTTTCAGCCGGAGCGTATCCAATATGCAGACGCGCTATTGGCTTTTTTTTAGAAATGAAGGCATTCAGCCATCGAACTATTACGCATTTATTCTAAGCATTCAGCCTTTTAGGAAATTTTTCATCCATTTTTGGGAATGCTATCTTTTAATAATGCATTCAGGAAATAATAGAAAGAAATTATTATGGTAGGGGAGCAAAGGATGCTAAATGTGGATTTACTCGAGCGTCGTCGGGACCTATTACATTATGTAGATTAGTTGACAAGAAGAACACAGGTTGTAGTAGATTGAACACAGGTGGTGTGGAAAGCTTCTAGCTGCGCGCTCTCATCTTCAATAGACGATTTTTATTTACGATTGACGTATTGATTGACGACAAGCCGAAATTGGCTTGAATAATCAACTGATTGTATTTTTTTGTTACGAGCGGATACCCGCGACTTCGTTCGCGTGGATATTGATTTTAATAATCCCGTGGGAATCATTTTGTTTTTCCTATGCTCCTTTGAGCTTAAACCTTGCTAAAAACTGTTAAAAGTTCACTGGCGGATGTTTAGGTACATCAAAATGTAAACATCCGCCAGTGAAAGTCCCATCAAAATCGGTCCAGCCTTTCGGAGGTTAGCCAGTAATCTTTGAAGTATCTTCTTTCTAACAAAAAAAGAATGAATGAAATCGGACCACCCGTTAACGAATTACAGCTAAGTACACATTTTGACTTTCATCCCCTCTCCCAAGGGAACCGTGCTGAATTTCGGGATAAAAAGTATCCTATATGTTACTCCGTAGTATGAACTTAAATCATACCAAGTTTCATTTCAATCCATTCAGTAGTTTTTACGTGATGCGCGCACAAACATACAGACAAACAGACAAACAGATAAACAGACAAACAGACAAACCGACAAACAGACAAACAGACAAAAATTTCAAAAATAGCTTTTTTACGTTCTATTACTTATCCCTAACATCCCCCAGTTATTATTTTGCAAAAATCTTCAATGTACAGATACGGTAATTCTACGATTTTATTATATGTATAGATTTTTACATCATTTCCTTCAAAAAAAAAAAACCACCAGCAACCACCCTCGAGATTGGAGAAGGTCAAGATAACGTTTTTTTTACAGCTTTGTCACGCTCCCACTCTCGTACGTTACGTTCAAATGGTCTGATTTTCTAAATATACTTTTCTTAGCTCGTAATTAACCCACCATATCTTGATCTGACGTTTCTGAGTATTTCTGTCTATCATTTTTTTTTGCGCGCGGCTCTATATATAAAGGGCTTATACAATATGGTAGAGGGTATTCAGCAGGATACAAGATGCCTCCCATGTCTTAATCTGACGCGCTCGAGTAAATCCAAAAATCCCCTCTTGGGCTCCCCTACAAGTCGAATCTTGATTGTGCTTATGTAAAACTGAACTCTGTGTGTGTGTGTGTGTGTGTCTGTTCCCCTGTGGCGCTCAATCGGATGGACCGATTTGAATGCGGTTTTTTTTGTTTGAAAGGGGAATTAGTCGAGAGTGTTGTTAGCTATGTTTGATGAAAATCAATCCAAGATGTCCGCCGCTACAAAATGGCGGATTACATATTTTTTCACAACTCCCTTAATATGGGTATCAAATGAAAGGGCTTGACTAGTAGAATAGCACTATGCAAATCCAAGATGGCCGCCACCACAAAATGGCGAATGTCGGGGGTTTTTAAATTTTTAATTTATACTTGTTGTGCTATACATTTACGAACTTAGCTTAGATAAAATAGATAACTTAGATATTATACTATGTTGGTATGTCACCAGTAAATAGATCATATCGTGACCATGAGGTGACACACAGTGTAAAGTTATTTACAATAATTTTTGTTCTCATTTCAATTTTTCTGTATTTAATGATGAAGTTCTCAGTAGCAGATCAGCCCAGACAAACGACTGCCCTGCCAAAAAACGCACAAAAAGAAAAACAATACACCCAAATCTGTTCAGAGTTACGATGGAAATAAGTAACTCACATATTAACCTACCTAAATAAACCCTAAAAAATATTAGGTAGGTAAGTATTTATAGTACTATAACACTCCTTTTTGGGCAGTCATATAATAATCACTTGTTTAATTTTTTTTAGTGAGAATACAAAACTGTGCCTAGCTAGGTAGGGTAGGAACACCGGTTTCCGGACACGCACCTGTTATCGTCCACCGAGCGGATCACTCTTAAGGAATGCTTAAAAATAGAAACATTATAAGACTCACATAAAAATAATGCATCGCTATGCCAACTTGAATGTCTTATCAAGACACAGAGAAAGAAAAAAGTCTATTTCACTTAAGTTTCTTCGGAAACAAAGCGATCGAATTTTGAGTATGCAATTAAGGAATGAAAACGAGCCTTGTGGAGCAAAAAAATTAGTGGCATGCTTCAACTATCATGGAAAGTTATTAAACATTTTACTATAATATTTAGTTTGATTCTTCTTTGTAGCACTTACTTATGTTTCATAAAATACTGTGAACGTGTTTTTTTACTTTTGATTATATTGGAACACAAAAAAAAGGGGTGGACGGCAACTAGTTCACTATTTTCTTAAGAAAACCTGTTATCGTCCGGGCGGTCAAACACAGGTTTAGCGTCTTAATTTTAGGTAGTCCTGTTATCAATCGAGGTGTGCACAAAATTGGAATTAAGTTTATTAATTCGAATCCTATACACATACACTAGTTAGTGACTAGTCTTCGTCCACTTTTTTCTCATTGTATATAAAACTATGAGTCTTCAAAATCACGCGTGGACGATATCTAAATTTGCACTGAATAAAATAATATTCTAAGTTTCGACCGCCAAGCTATTATTTGAAAATAAATAGATTTAGTAAAAATATAAATAATTAAACTTGTTTGACAAAAGAATTACCTTATATTTTATGTGTTTCTCCTTGGAACTTCGATATATTTATAAGTTAAGATAGTATTATCGATCATTATAATTTGTGGACGAAATTTAAAATAGAGAATCTGAAGTGCACCAGTTATCCGTCCACCTATATTTTAAACTGTATGAAAAACATATATTTTTTAATATTATGTTATTATTTAGGCGAATTTTGATTATTACTCAAATATCTATAATTTATTTTTTATTCATCTACAAGTTAGTCCTTGACTGCGATCTCATCTGATGTTAAGTGACGATGCAGTCTAAGATGGATGCGGGATAACCTGAAAGAGGTACGGCAGAATCCGTACCCTTAAACGCTAAATGACTTGGAAGTAAGGCATACTAGACTAGAGACAATTTTGAAATTATTAAATTGAATTTACCAAATTGCTCTGCCGAGAATCAAGTAGAGGACCTTCTACTAATAAGACTTACCCCTGCGCCAGGGAGGCTGCCAAATTATATGTACCTACTTATAGTTTTTTTACCTGTTTTATTTTAAAACAAGCAGTTGACTGCTATTGCGTATGCGTAGAAAGACCACATCACTTTGTATAAAGTTCTCTATCACCCTGTGAAAGTTCTGTCAAAATAGGTTCAGCTGTTTTGAAAAGTAAGTATTGCGAATAGACGAAGAACAGAAAAACATTTTTTTTATAAACAGTTATGTGGCTTTTTAATAATGTATAAGTAAACATAAGTTCACTAATAAAAACCCATATATTTCGAAAACACGGACAGGAAGTTAATTTTAATTGATATAGATATTAAATACATATTAAAGTCGTGTTAATATTACATATTCAATTACTTACTCATTACATGCATACTTTTTCATAGTAAATTTCTCATAGAAATCAGTGGACGGATAACAGGTACAAGGGTGGACGATAACTAGATTTAGTGGACGATAACCGGTGAAATCGGCATTTTCAGCTTTTTATTAGGATTAAAAAAAAGCTAGTTACCTGACTATAAAAATACTAACATGCAATGAAAATAGACTATACTAGAAGTATATTTTAATAAGTTTTTGTTTAATTTTTTTTATAGAACATATATTTTCACCCTCTCAAACTCAGTAACTCCACTAAATGGACGATAACCGGTAAGAAAACCCTACTACTTACAGTTACACAGCTGCCTAACGCTAAGTAATAACGTTGCAAAGCTATGTAACGTTATACAATATAATGACGTGGAAAAGGGCAATATTAAACAAAGGAAAGCCCGAAGATATATCATAACAAAGTGCTCTAGAAATGCGCAATGTGACCCGCTGACTTAGTTTCGGCAGGGGTGGAGTGTGACGTCATCAGCCCCTGCAGGATGATATCATCGTTTCTAAGAGCTACTTTGCTCTGTCAAGTTGTGCAGGCGTTTTGTGTTAACTGCTTTTTAGGGTTCCGTAACCAAAGGGTAAAAACGGAGCCCTAGTAACGTCACTCTACTGTCTGTCTGTCTGTCCGTCTGTCCGCTAGTCACAGGTCTCTAGCTCGTAGACGAAATGAGTTATAAACCTCATAAACAAAACCTCAAAATGCGTAGGTATATACGGGTCGAATACAGAACCTCCTTTTTTGAAGTCGGTTGAAAATATGATTCTCATTAAATCCCTGACTGCCGATCTATTTAAATCCATCTTAAAGTGGGCATTATCACTAGGTATACACATTAGTGATGTCAAAGTTCAAACATAACAAATAAAGCATGATGACGCGATTATTATCAACAATTTACTTCTGATTTCGAGCCGGATATAAAGTAATGTCGTTTGCAAAATGCTATTTGCATTCATGGCAAATATGAAAACCATTTTGAGGCTTGCTTGTCAGGATTTAAAATCAAATAACAATATTAAACGCGACAACATTAATGTAAGCGTGTGTATCAAGCGAATACCTACTGTGTAAAGGCGCGCGCAGACTTTAGACGTTTTCTTCGTAATCGTAAAATTTATGAATCGTACCTAATTAACTCGTGATTGTTAAATAAAACCAACACAAGTGATAATCTAAAAGATTGAAAGTTAAACCGACTTCACCACGCACTTAAAAGTCCATATCTCGAAAACTAGTAAGCCGATTTTGATGAAACTTTCACTGTTCTCTATGTTGGAGTAAATGTGAGCTAAGTCGCCACTAGTCGCCCCTACGATTTTCGGAAGGTCCCCTCGATTTCTCTGGTCTGCCATCATCTAGCTAGCTAGAAATAGACAATGATAAAATATTTGACAAAACGATGTGGATGTTCAAAACGAGAAGAAGATCAAGGTGTGGTGTAGAATTTTCATGCTTTAGATATTTTTCTGAGTATCATAGTGTTTAGTTTTTAGAATAAAGTACATTTAGTGATAAAAAACCAGTTTTTAACTAGACCGGCCAAACTTAGCCTCTTGATATCGTCATGAGTAATTTCTTGGTCCATATCAAGGACTGATGATTTGGCCACATCATTGCACTAAGTCGAATAGTCGTCATCGCTGGGATCGTTCGAAACTCCGAAGCAACGGAACGCGTTGGCCGCATACATTTTAATGAAGGGATTCATAGGAGCAACTTGTTTAAGATTCTTTTTTAAAGGCAAACAAAAATTTTTGTATTATTTGTATCGGCTTTGAAAAGTGATCTGTCCATGTGAAAATTTACTAATTTTATTTACTGACAAAACGGCTAGATATTTTGCAGTCAGTGTTCTGTCGGTGATGTGCGCTGGTTCTAATGTCATGTTTTGATCCCCGCCTCAAGTTAAACCAGAATTAAATTATTATTGTGATTGTAAACTGTTACGACCTACGATTAAAACTAACCACGAAACAGTTATATCACGAACAACGTTAGCTTCACAATGGCATAACATTACTTTATAGCCTTTATAGCTAATATCGGTCGAGATGAGACGTAAAGTCGGCGTTATAATATAACCCTTACTTCTGCCCGTTACTCTAATACCACCTTAGATTTTAATGGCAGGAGGGAGCCATTCGAATGAGGACCAAAATAAACGCACCCCTTCCAAATGGCCAATTCTCATACGCTGCTAAGGTATAAAATGTATATTTTTCAAATGGATTTTTGAGTGCCCCGAGCTTTTGATAGCCAAATCTAAGTGTTCGAATTTACTGACGCGTCGAATGCAGGGTGGAGTTTACACTCTTTTTACTTTTATAGTGTCGATAAAACTGCTCATTTAAATTTCCTTTATATTTAAGCTCGTCATGTCTTATGTTTATAGAAATTTTCAACTCAAATTAAGCAGTCTTGCTACAAAAAATTATATAAGTATCTTAGTAGGTACTTAATCCGTTTGACTAAACTGACGTTTTGAAATTTTTTGCATAAAAAATCTGTCAGGATTAAAATAAAAATGAATTTAACGCTTGTTTTAAATATTTTTTTTGTGGTGGAATCGAAAATGTTTTGATATTCATTCACCAGAGTCTACTGGCAATTTACCTAGGAATTGAAATAGGCGTAGGTATCCGAGGTACTTTTTATCAAAGAGAAAGAGGATCCACGGGATTAAAAAAATCTAAATCCCAGAGACATTCTACATGTCCTAAATCCATTAAATCCTAAAGGTTGCCTGAAACCTGAAAAAGATCGCTAAGGTCGCCAAATTGTACGTTCAACATTGCTTAGCATGCTTTATTATATTTTCCTGTATTTTTGTTTTGTAGTTTATAATAAAAGTATTCACTAATTATTCATTCATCCCCGTGGACTAAGTCGCAGGCATCAGTTAGTGTCTAAGTAATTAGAGTAGGTAGAGTTGTGTGGTGTGAAACGCCCTGTGATTTTGTGCAGGCAATGAGACAGTCTCGTGTATGTGTTCCATTTTTTACAACAGACACCTCATTTATAACGTCGACTGCGCAAACATAGACGATTTTCTACGGTATTAACTTAATGAGAACTACCGAAACTTGGCAATAATTACGTGACGCTAAGACAGCTGTAATTTAAAAGGAATTAGTTAGGTAGTTTCTTTAAAATAAAGTTTACTCTGTTTTTATTTTGAATTAGGTAGGTAAGTGCATTCTGAGAACGTTTCTGGCGATGCAGCGATGTCGTCTTTAGGCCTAAAGCCCAGGTCTGATACTCCGGTCATTTAAAAAGAGAATTAGCTAGTGGTAGATAAGTAGGTAAGTAAATACATATTTTCTAAATCAGTTTTGTTTATTCGGGTGGAGAGATTCAGATGCATAGCAAATTATCTGTCTCAATCATAGTTAGTAGGTACAGATAGTACAAGATAATATATTTTAAAACATAATTATATCTACACTAATATTATGAAGAGGTAGAAACCTATATATTATAATAGAAAGGTATCTCTGGATCTACTGAACCAATTTTGAAAATTCTTTCAGCAGTAGAAAGCTACATTATTCCTGAGTGACATAGACTATACTTTATTAAAAAAATAGAGATGCCTGCGAAAATAGTAATAAACTACCCGTGCGAATTCGGGGCGGATCGCTAGATCGATACTTAATAAACTTACTAGAACACCCCTGACACTGTACAGAAATGAACATTGCTACTACTGGAGCAACGCCGGACGCAAAATAGACGTAGCACATTAAAAAGACCCACGAAATGAACATTGTGTCACATACAAATCCTTAATCAATAAAACAAAACCCCAAATCGAAGTTGGATCGACGACGCAGATTCCAGAATCTATAACTTTCAATATCGCTAATAATATATCTCCAGAGCTTTACTCCAACTATAGTACGTTTGATACGTCTGCCGGATCGCTCTTCGGAATGGTCTTATTAATTCCCTTTTATGTGTTCCAGAGCACACGCGCTCGTATAAGCGATTTACGTTGAGTTTACAGCGGCAGCTTTCTTTATGCCACTATAAAGTAAAGATACTACTGTAGGTACAGAAACCTCCCCGAACGTAATATCTCGTTTTAATTGTCGTCGACCTAGCACCTGATGTCTGCTGTAATTGGAATTGTGCTCCTTTGTTTTGTGACTATAAGGTGTCAAATTGTTAGGAAGGTTCTACCGCACGAGTAGATCGGTACAGAGGGGAGGCTTCATACGAACGGCCCGCTGTAGGTATACTCACACAATCACACTCACCAACGGTTCACGGACGCCCCAACCGCACAGTACACAGATACAACCAGTAGTGAAACTTCCTACACTCACTCACACAAACATGCGCATCGACGAGACCATTTAGCGGCACTCGCTACTGACATCCACGCGAAAACTCGGTAGGGGTCTCGTCGATGCGCATGTTTGTGTGAGTGAGCCGTTTCGAACGTTTGTAGGAAGTTTCACTACTGGTTGTATCTGTGTACTGTGCCAACCGGCTCAGTTGGATGACAAACGTGCACATATGTGTGAGTGTACCTACAGCGGGCCGCTTGTAGAAGCTTCCCCTCTGTACCTATCTACTCGTTTGGTTCTACTCCTGCTTTTTTAAACCCCGACGCAGAAACGACGGGGTGTTAAAGTTTGACGTCTCTCTGTGTGTGTGTGTGTGTGTATGTGTGTCTGTCTGTTCCCCGTAGCGCTCAAACGGGTGAACTGATTTGATTGCTGTGTTTTTTTGTTTGAAAGGTGAATTATTCGAGAGTGTTCTTAGCTATGTTTGATGAAAATCGGTCTAAGATGGCCGCCACCATAAAATGGCGGATAACATATTTTTTCACAACCTCCTCAATATAGGTATCAAATGAAAGGGCTTGACTAGTAGAATAGCACTATTCAAATTCAAGATGGCCGCCACCACAAAATGGCGAATGTCGGGGGTTTTTTAAATTTTTAATTTATACTTGTCGATTTGATACTACAATGCTTTAACAACTCGAGGCTGCTACTCAATAGCGCAATGGTCGTCGGGCGCGGATCAAAAACCGCAAGGTCGACGGTTCAAACCCCACCCGCACTATTGTCGTATACACTCCTACCACAAGTTTTCACTTAATTGGAGGGGAAAGGGGTAAGTAAAGCTAAGTATAGTCATGTGCATCATGGCTAATATCTTTAAAAAATGCTATAATTATTATGATTATACTTAACCTATAATACCTATTTAATGTCCTCCCTTTGACCGCACCTTTTTAACCCTTCGACGCAAAAACGACGGGGTGTTATAAGTTTGACGTGTCTGTGTGTGTATGTCTGTTCTCCTGTGGCGCTCAAACGGCTGGACCGATTTGAATGCGGTTTTTTTTTTGTTTGAAAGGTGAATTAGTCGAGAGTGTTGTTAGCTATGTTTGAAGAAAATCGGTCCAAGATGGCCGCCGCTACAAAATGGCGGATAATATATTTTTCACAACTCCCTTAATATGGGTATCAAATGAAAGGGCTTGACTAGTAGAATTGCACTCTTGCAAATCCAAGATGGCCGCTGCCACAAAATGGCGAATGTCGGGGGTTTTTTAAGTTTTTAATTTATACTTGTTGTTTTGATTTATAAGCGGAAGCTTCGTGGTTCGATTTTAGGCAGGGTCAATACCGGAAAAGCCGTACCGTCAAGAGATTTAGCGTTCGATACGATGCAGCGTAGAAACCGAATCTGTATGGAAAAACTGCCATACCTCTTCCAGGTTAACCCGCTTCCACCCTGAATTTCGGCCTCGGCCGCCAATCTCAGCTTAGGCGGAAAATGTTTTCGATGACTGTGCCAACCACAGAAATCCTAATAATAAGGCACTAGAAATGCTGTGTACTCGTGACCTTGTCGCCGAGCTGAGGACGCGGACGTCGCAAGCGCAACGATGTGTAAGGTAAGCGAACAGATACAACGACGTGTGAGGTAATCGAACGATGCGACGCAACATTAACGCGCTAATCCTACGGCTTAATTCTGTTTGCATAGCATTGAGCATATTAAAGTGACAGTAAAGTGTGAAGTACATGACATATTAAAGTTTCACTGATTCGACTACTTCTATCAGCTTGACATTTTTATCTTTGACATTGACTGATTTTAAATATAGGTACCTAATCATTGACTAGAGTTCTATAACATATTATATGAAATACATTATAAATACAATTGCTTTAATTAGTAATTTATTGACATGAATCTTCTGTATTACTTATTAAGCAAGTAATAAATGTATGTAATAAACTTAATATAATAAATGTAATGTAATACCTAAATGCAATGATATTCGTTAGTAAATTGCAAATGTTAAAAACTTATTATATTATTAAATATGTCAATGATGTACTCTTGTAAAATTTGCACGCGAGTGTGGCAAAACATGTTTGGGATGTATGTAATCCACCTACTATCTAATGTACCAATGTTTCGAGCAAATAAATAAATATTATTATTATAATATTATTATTAACTATGTTTGTGTATGTAGTAAAGCGGCGACATGCGATCTGTATAGTTTGAAGTGGTACACAGCAGTTCTAATGCCTTATTATTAAGATTTCTGTGGTATCAACTCTCTATGCAAGTGCAGCCCGACTAACATTTTTTGCGAAATATTTATGAGTACATATTTAGAGTATTTAGTAACATAATAATATGTTACTTGCAATATTGGCGAAATCAAAGCTTACATTTCTTATCTTCATTTACCTACTCACTTTTTTTTTACTTTATCATTCGGAACCGGACTATTGAAACGAGATGGGAAAATCCCAGAGATAGGGATTAGGCAATGTGGTGTAATTCCCAACTTGAAGATAAAAATATATTGCTAAAATATTTATAGTAGGTAGTACCTACGATATATATTATATATACGTAAATGGAAGGACACATTAACACCATATTGCTCGTTGTCAAAACACAAACATAAAAACTGTGTGTTTGTCCACGCTTCTTTTAAACGGCTGCAACTTGCAACCGATGCAAGGACAGCCTTTATCTAGTCCAGTGTCCAGCCAGTAGGTAACTACAGAATATTATTAGTAGATATAAATATTATATTATTAAGTTCATGCCATCATCTTGTCATTGCAGTTATCATCACATAATAACCTCACAAAGTTGAAAGTAGGTACCTACCAGTAAAGTCTCAATAAAAATGATAAATAAAAATCTCTATAAACAGCTTCCAGCGAGTTTCCAGAGTGCGCTTCTACGTTAGATAATGGAGTGGCAGAATTCCGTGAGGGAAATTCTGCTGCAATGTAAAATATTGAAATATTACAGACGCCGGCCTATTTTTAATCCCCGACGCAAAAACGACGGCGTGTTATAAGTTTGACGTGTCTGTGTGTGTGTGTGTGTCTGTCTGTTCCCCTATAGCGCTCAAAAGAGTGGACCGATTTGAATGCGGTTTTTTTTGTTTGAAAGGTGAATCAGTCGAGAGTGTTGTTAGCTATGTTTGATGAAAATCGATCCAAGATGGCCGCCGCTACAAAATGGCGGATTACATATTTTTTCACAACTCCCATGAAATGAAAGGGCTTGACTAGTACAATAGCACTATGTAAATCCAAGATGGCTGCCGCCACAAAATGGCGAATGTCGGGGGTTTTTTAATTTTTTAATTTATACTTGTTATAAGTTAGATTTGTTCCTAGCCTATACAGAAAGATAGCTACAAGCTAGTCTGAGCCTGAGTTTAAGGTCGCTCCAGTACGTTGGGGTATCTTGCGCCTTACTCTTGTTCCATTAGCGTAACATTATGACGTTAAATTAGCGTAATGTATCTATTAACGTTATTGTTATGTTACGAGTATAACTGAAATACATAGCAATAATATAGACAGACGCAGCAAAAGCAACTCCAGCGCCGATTTACTGTCCACTACCGCCTTTTAACGGCCTTTTAACGTCCCACTGCTGGGCACAGGCCTCCTCTCTCACAGGAGAGAGGGATTAAAACTTTAAAAGCTTGGACCCGCCACACTGCTCCAATGCGTGTTGGCGGGCTTTAACGAATATTGTCACATGATAGTGATAATAATTGGGACCGACTGCTCAACGTGCTCTCCGAGGCACGGGCGTGAAACACCGTCGACTACCAACTCCGGGCTGGCACTGAGAATTTATTGACAGAAAAACCCAGTACCTAACAATTATTTGCCCGATCGAGGAATCGAACCCGGGACCTCGTGATCTGCGGTCGAATATTCTAACCACTAGACCAACGAGGCAGCAGATTTACAGTCAGAGTTAATTTTGCGAGAGTTCGCTGCTCTAGTTAGACGACAACTCTCTGGTGCTTTCAATAGCCATCAAACTTCAATGTCCTCTCAGATGCGCCGTTTGATGTCCCTCAGTCGCATGATATTAAATAAACTCTCAGTGCGGCTTTATTTTTACTTTCTATGCCCTGCGGATCGACTGATAGAGCCAGAGGGTTCCGATGCTTTTAAATTAAGTCTCCATCTCATTATGGGTTAAGGAAAAACTGTATACTATAGACTGTTTAGTGTTTACGTTAGCAAATATACCTATAAATCTATACTAATGTAATAAAGCGGAAGAGGTTGTTTGTTTGAACGCGCTAATCTCGGGAAATACAAGTCGGATTTGGAAAATTCTTTTTGCATTAGATAGCCCAATTTTTAAGGAAGCTTATAGGCTGTTCAGCGTCAAAATTTCACCGAAAGATCTCCCACAAGTTGACGAATCAAAGAGTTCTCACGGGATTTTTAAAAACCTAAATCCGCACGAGCGAAGTCGCGGGCATTCGCTAGTAATATTATAAAGCTGCGTCTACACCAAGAAGCGGAGTGTTATGTTCGTGTTGCATGTCGAAACGCAAATCAGCTGCGGAAAGACTTTTGAATTCGCGACGACAATTTGAAGTTTCTCGCAGCTTTACCAAAGAAAGATGCAAATTTTCATATCGCTATTCGTTACCTACTCAGTGCCTTGACCGTTTCGATATTGAGGGTTAAGATTGAGTTCACTTTATCACTTAAGTTTGAGGGTTAAGTTTGGCTTGTTATTCTGCAGGAGTGGATATATTCTCGGTCTGTATTCCAAGTTCGAATTTGTTTACGGAATTGTTCCGATAAATAAGGTTCGTTCGAAATAAATTGGCACGAATAAAGAAGTCAGTTAATTCACGGCGATATTGGCCGCGGTCGAATCGGAGGCGATCATTACCGGCCCATTTGCGGGGAGAATCCAGTTTAAACATTGACGTTAAATAATGATTTCTATTTCCGTCGCAAAACTGAACGCTTCGAGATGGAAATTTGCACTGTGAATGTTGATATTAAATTGGTAAAAGACGTTTTCATTTTAACCAATTTATACACAGTCGTTATAACAAAAGATATCTAATAATGTAAACACAATTTCAATGATGTACCAAAGGATGTACCTTTCCTTTCCTTGTCTTTGTTAATTCTGTAACTGCATTCCGAACCTGTGGTAGATTCAATTGACGATTCAAAAGTACTTGTAAAAGTTTATTTGAATATAAAACTTTTCTATTCTATTCTATTGAGAGATGAAGAAACACTTCATAATTATTTAAACAGTTAAACTACTACTAAGTATAGCCATATTGATAACTAGCTGACCCCTGCGACTTCGTTCGCGTGTTTATAGGTTAGGATCGGATCGGATCGGATCCCATAATTCTTTTATGTAGGTACCTAAAGTAAATGTAGCCTAAGTTACTCCTTATAACATTGAAAGTTCCATTAAAATCGATCCAGCCGTTTCGGAGATTAGCTGGAATAAATAGACAGACCGACAAACATAAATTTAAACGCACACCAGTTTAAAATAAGCCGTACGTTCAAAGATCCGGGTCCTAATTTATTTGAACCCAATACTGAGGATTGTAATGTCTGTCATTTCTAAACTAAAAAACCTATGACCTTGAAATATTTACGGGACAATACTTAAAGTTCTACCTTTCTAACAGAAAAAGAATGAGTGAAATCGAATAACGCGTTAATGAATTACAGCTAAATACACGTTTTAACTTTTATCCCCTCTCCCAAGGGAACCGTGCTGAATTTCGGGATAAAAAGTATCCTATAACCTACCTCGGAGTATAAACTCAAATCGTACCAAGTTTCATTCGAATCCATTCAGTAGTTTCGGCGTGATGCGCGGCCAAGATACAGACAGACAGACAGACAGACAGACAGACAGACAGACAGACAGACAAAAATGAAAAAAATTGCAGTTTTGGCTTCAGTATCGATTATAGAGTGCCCTCCGATAAAAATTTTCAAAATATCTTCAATGTACAGAATTGGATCTGTTACAGTTTTATTATATTATAGATACCTAATACGTCATCATCTTAACAATGGACTGCTGGACAATGAACATTGGTTTCTTGCAAGGATCGTCACAGAACACAATCTTGTTCAGCTAGACCTAGAGGTTATCGGCGTCCATATACCTAGTATGGGTTCATAGCTGCGTTTGCTATACCATTCGAGCAACTAGGGACCCCAACGTCTATAGGTTCTTCGAGTTATGTGCCCTGACCAAGTGCCCATAGATTGAAGAACGTCATTCTAACAGACACATAATTTAGGACCAATAAAGGACATATTTATCTACTTATTAGAGAAATAGCTACAATTTGACTGAGACAACGTTATCGACGTCGTTGTTTGAATCTGAATTAATGAATTTTCCTGCGCAGATTTATCGCGCTATTTAATTTGCTGCCTATGTATTTGTATCAATATCCAATACAAATACCTTTTACAGCCTTTATTCATGGGAGTACCTACAGTACTGAGTACATAATCAAAGCATTTCAAAGCTATTAAGTACGTTTATTATTGCATCTTTACTTTTTATTACTATCGAAATAAATCGAAAACTAGAAACTTAAATACTTTTCGATGAATAAGTTAATAAAATAACACCCCGTCGTTTTTGCGTCGGGGGTTAATGACACCACCTATTTATTGATATTACCTATGATTGATATTAGAGTTTGTGCTCATAAAATAATTTGAACTAATGAAAAAGCTCAACTTTTGTGAAACCATTGTGAAACAAATCTAGCGGAATTCCGTGCGGAATTGATCTCCAGCGTCTTTTCCGCGCACAATATAATAATAATAATATTATGGATGGCGGATAAAATATGTGTCATATTGCAGCTTAATTGAATAGAATTTTTTGATTAGAAACTAAGCTAAGTAATGCTTTCCTTTTTCGCAGGGACTATTGTGAAAATTATAACACCATTATAAGACTGTTGTAGGAAGGGATCAAGCGTGTAGTCATTTGATTGAGAAAATGATCAGGGCTCGAGGTCGTTTGTTACCAGGACAATAAACAAGAAGAGTCCGAATTAATGTATCTCCCTGCCCTTGATTTATCGAGCTGCTGAATCCGCCGACGACTGCCATTTGTATCAATATAGGCCCACTACAGAGAGTTTTAACTGAGGGTTAGAGAGGGCTTAGGATCTCATACATCAGAGGCTCTTGTTTGTCGTTAATTTGGCGTAAAATTATTTAGTAATGGGGATATCTAATAACAAATTAATATGATGATAACATGATGCTTAAGGTAACGGTTAAGTTTAATTTGACCACGAAATAAAAATCAAAGCGGGTTACAGAAGTTAGTATTTGTACCTTCATGGTTAAGGTTTAAGTATCATTTTGGTTAAAATTTAACAAATCCTGATTTGTGCAACTCAAAGTGAAATGTAGTGATAGGTGATAAATCATGAACCAATCTATTAGTAACTATAATTTGCGTGGCTCCTATAGGTACTACTAGGTTGTATTGAATTGACAAGTCTTGTAATTTGATTCTGGATAAGAAGTGGACAAAAAGCCTTATTATTGGCTTGTGACTTGTTCTATCTATTCAGAATATAAAGTTTTTGTGTCTGTGGCATACAAAAACCTTTCAACGGCCTTATTCAAACTATTCTCATTAAGCGTGTGGGTTTTCTAATTACGACTTTATTCGTAGTTCGTGAGTCGATTTTTTTGAACGAAATAAGTTTTTGTGAGCTGTGCTTTGAATCAATTCTTATATTTGTTTTCATTTCGAAAAACTTATTTTTGACTGCATCGTTTATTTATTATGATATTTCAGCAGAATATCGAATGGCCATGGCATTTATTATTCGAATTTACATGTTAAACTTTCTTTGTTGAATATTAAACAATAACTTGCAAATATGTCACAAAAGATCTATTGTATTTCATATTTAGCTATGAAAAATAATATCTGGAGTCATAAATCAAGGATTGATGCTAGTGTAAATAGTGTTGGCCGCTCGAATAGGGTGGCCAGAATGTTAGTGAAGCCAAAGTGTTGTAATAATCGTATTTTGTGTAAATCGTAATTTATAAACTTATTTAACTTTTAACGTAAATTATGTTGAATTCAGATAATAATATGAAAAGAAGAGTGAATATTAGAGAGACATTTAGCAACTATTTCCGAGGTATTATATTACTGATCTTTTTAATAAGGATTTTTTAAAACAGGTAATTTGTACGTAGGTACACGTTTCGGCCGGCAAAGATCTCCTTAATTAAGTACGGAAATATTACAACCAAACGAAGATCAATTTGAAATGGATCATTAATTTAAAATGTGAAGATGGCTATAATTACATACCACGTAAGAAATATAATTTTGCATTGGGGGATTTCCACTAGTGAATTAGATACAATAATTTAGGTAATCTGTTCACATAATAATTAGCTGGAAGTTTGCGTTTGAGTAGCTTTAGGTCAAGTACCTAGACTCTACTTTCGACTCGTCTCGAATAAAATGGATATTATATTTTCCTTTTTCTCTTTTGTTCAAAAACAAAAATTAAAATATACAAAAAATATTGATGTACCTTCATGGTAGTAGGTACTATGCGCGGCTCGCAAGTGCACATATCTTTTAATTATTATAAATCATAGCGTTTATGCGAGAATGCTGAAGATCTCGTGGACACAGCAGGTCCGTAACGAAACGGTGTTGCAGAGAATGGGGAAAGATACAGAGATTCTGACCACAATAAAGACTAGGAAACTACAATATCTCGGACACCTAATGATAAATAACAAGTATGACCTTCTTCAATTAATCATACAAGGGAAGATCCAGGGCAGGAGAAGGCCTGGAAGAAGGAGAATTTCTTGGTTACGAAATCTGCGGGAATGGTACGGCAAAAGTACTAGATCGCTCTTCCGTGCGGCGGTGTCCAGATTGCAAATAGGTAGCCATAATGATTGCCAACCTTCGGAAGGAGACGGCACCATAAGAAGAAGATAGCGTTTAAAACATCTGCTCATTAGTCTAGATTAAGCACACGGTTTCGACTGTGGCTCATTTATTTGTGATAAAACCCGAACTTTGACGAAATTTTCCGCTAAGCGCAGCGCGCCTCATATTAAGATGCATTCCCACTTGGGTTTCAGTGGATTGAGGCGTTACGCGCTGCTTCAGTGGGCGGAGGTTGAGGCACTTGCTTTTAGTAGAGATACATACCATTCGAGCCATCTTGACAGTCCTGGTTTGCGTGAAATAAGAAGCATTCCCACTTAAACAGCGGATTGAGGCATTACACGCTGCTTCGGCGGGCGGAGGTTGAGGCGCTTGCTTCTAGAATAGATACGAACCATTGGAGCCATCTTGACAGTCCTGGTTTGCGTGAAATAAGAAGCATTCCCACTTAAACAGCGGATTGAGGCATTACACGCTGCTTCGGCGGGCGGAGGTTGAGGCGCTTGCTTCTAGAATAGATACGAACCATTGGAGCCATCTTGACAGTCCTGGATTGCGTGAAATAAGAAGCATTCCCACTTAAACAGCGGATTGAGGCATTACGCGCTGCTTCGGCGGGCGGAGGTTGAGGCGCTTGCTTCTAGTATAGATACATACCATTGGAGCTATCTTGACAGTCAGCTGGTTTGCGTGAAATAAGAAGCACTTAAACAGCGGATTGAGGCATTACGCGCTGCTTCGGCGGGCGGAGGTTGAGGCGCTTGCTTCTAGAATAGTAGATACGAACCATTGGAACCATCTTGACAGTCCTGATTTGCGTGAAATAAGAAGCATTCCCATTTAAACAGCGGGTTGAGGCATTACGCGCTGTCTCGGCGGACGGGGGTTGAGGCGCTTGCTTCTAGTATTGACTATATAGATACAAACCATTGGAACCATCTTGACAGTCCTGATTTGCATGACATAAGAAGCATTCCCATTTAAACAGCGGGTTGAGGCATTACGCGCTGCCACGGTGGACGGGGGTTGAGGCGCTTGCTTCTAGTACTGACTATATAGATACGAACCATTGGAGCCATCTCGATAGTCCTGATTTAAGTTAAATCTTCTTAGTAACCCTACCGAAGCTGGCTAGCATAAATATTATTTAGGGGCCATCGATAACATCTTGACACCTCGGAAGACGCTTAACTTCAAGATCGCCTCGATATTTCAATATTATCCTATGATCCATATTGCGTTAGTTGTTATTTTGAACATACATTTTTCAAAAGTAAGTAAGTAATTTTACCACGATATTAATATGATCATCGATGTTTTAGAAATTAAAGACACATCAAATAAATATCTGTTGGCCGCGACTTCGTTCATGTAATTTTTCTTTTTATACGACTGCCTGAAAAAAGGAGTAGGTATATTGTTTTTAGGGTTCATGACGTACCTATGTACATATGTGAGTTTGTATATTCCACCATAACTTCTATACGTTTGAACAGATTTTGATGAATGAGGTATCGTTAGAATCCTTATTTTGGGTGACATTTTCAAAAATCAGATTAAGTTCATAATCATCATCTAGAAAATGATGAGTAGATTTCAAAAATATATAAACACAATAGTTCAATATCCAGTGATTCACAAAAAATACTTATCATTTATAAAAAATAAAGGAGCAGCAGGGCAGTCGTATTTTTCATTTTGTTAATTCGGACTTTTCCTACTCTTCTGAATTCTTGGATATTTTTTCGGCATAAAAACAGCCTACACCCGTCCCTAGAATGCAATCTAATCTATGACTTTCATCAAAACCCGCTCAGTAGTTGAACCGAAAAAAGGATGGATAGACGGACGCAATTTTACACTATTAAAAAGTATTTTAATTAAGCTTGGGACTTGGGAGTATGGATGTAAAAATTACAACGGTATCCCTAATATGGAATAGGTACCATAGTTATCAGTTAAAATAGGTACCCAGAAGTATCTTAATGTGGCAGCATTCAATATTTATATTGTAGTTTATCTTAATTATTATCTGCCTCTTGTTTATCCCTACTAAGTAATATCATAAATGCGAAATTGAGTTTGTTTGTTGGTTTGTCAATCACACCGCAATAAAGCTACTGATCGATGTAACTTTTTGCATGGGTATAGCTGAGGACCTGGACAGTGACATACTTTTTATCCCGGGAAATAAGGGTTTCCACAGATATAAGAAAAACCTTACTCCACGTGAAATAGCGGGAAAAAGCTATTTTGTTATATTTTTAATCGACTTCAAAAAGGGGGTTCTATATTCGACCCGTACCTATGTATGTATGTAGGTATGTATGTTCGCATTTATTTCAAAACCAATGATCCGATTTTGATGATTGTTTCTCTATCGTAATCTACATATTACTTTCATACTTACCTATATTACGAAGTCACACGCATATAAATGTATACGTCATTCACTAATATTTTTGATCGGTACACCGATTTATCTGAGATAGCTAAACCGAAGTAGGTTTAATTTTTCCTAAAAAATAGCTTGTTAAAATATGTAAGTATATTGTATATAAGTATATTGTATGTAAGTATATTATATGTATTTAATGTATAACAATAAGATTATAACCTAATGATAAATGTTGACGTTCATGAATAAATTAATTATTATTATGCGCAGAATGGGTTTCCGTGGTTCAATATAGCGACCTATTGAGATATGGAAATATTCTGCCAACCTCGTCTGCCATTGAGGAAAACAATTAATAACCCAATAATGTGTAAAAAGAAGATACTTTAAAATTATTGTATCTGGGATGTATTTCTAGAAATGATAGCTCAATTAATAATAATGTACTGACCTCTAATAAAAAATATTAAATCATTATATTAATTAATAATAGTAAAATAATATTTTATTGACAAAGCAGGAAAACTTTTTTAGGATTATATCCTTCAATGCTAATTATAAATTACTAGCTGATGCCCGCAACTTCGTCCGCGTTGATTCAATTATTTAAAAATCCAAATTTTACTAAGATACATATTATATTCAGAAGTTGAGCCATGTAAAAGTGACAGATAGACAGACTTACTTTCACATTTATAATATTAGCATGGATTCATTGACTTTTACAAACGGCATATAGTAGGTTTAGAAAAAAATTAAAATGCCATAGGAATCCTTTCATACGCTTTACGTTAAATACATACAGCTAAATACATACCTATGTACGTTCTTTAATGTAGAATTATATTACTATAGTAGCAACTAGCATTTCAATTTAATTCTTGTTTTATTATCCAGTCAAGTAATTTTTATAGCACAAAAATAAATGAATACGAATTGTGTTTAAAATAAAATATGTTAAACTTTTCACATATTCTTTGAATTTATCAATTTTGACATATTTATTTATTTATTTTATACTTTATTGTGCACCAAAAACATAAATTAAACAAAAGAACACATTTATTATGACATATTATTATGAATATCAATTAAATTGTTTGATATAACATAACGTATTATTTTGCATTAATTTACTTTTGAATGTTCTTAGTTTGTCAATTTGTGATTATACATTTTAAAAATTTTGTAATATCTGTTTGTATACATACCCATAATACGCTAATAAAGAATTGAATTGCATTGAGTTATATTATTCTATTATACAGGTAAAGACTGCAGGTAGGTATACCTATATTATTTTACATTCTTTCGACTTTTAGAAATAGTGAAAACCCAAAAGTATTCTTAGCTATTCCATACGAACTACGAAATAACAATCCTTTGGCTGCGAGTTTAAAATAAATAAGTAACAAGTTTCATCGAAAGGTTACCTCTCATGTCAAAGCATCTTGTTAAGAAAACCCCTATCGGGGCTCTTTCTCCTCTGGAATTATTTAAGTAAGCTTTCGAGACAGTCGGAGAGGCCGCAACCTCTCCGGAGCTCCTGATCGCCAATTTATCATGACATCTCTGCGTGTTCAAACAGGGCACCTATTCTAAAAGCATTCGAAAATTACATCGTATCTTGGTACAAAAGTTGTCTAATATTATAAAAAAGTACCTACTGTATTATTTTTGTTCTATCTATGCTTTATCGACGCATCGCACATAATATTATGATAATGTAATAATGTGCTAGATTTTTATAGTCCTAGTGTCCTAGTCTAGAACAATAAAAATAAAAAAAAACTTATTTTAAAATATAGATAAAATATAGATCTTATTAGTAGCCATTCTTTATCGAAGCACCGTTGCTCACATACACATCTCACATAATATTATATCTAACAACAATTTTGACGTGATAACGTCTTTTAAGTACATCGATGAATGCCGGCCGCACGCACGAAAAAACGAAAAAGCATGATAGGTACATTGTCACATACTGCGTTCAAGCGATAGCGCGGAACAAATGTTAGAGAAGGCACGATCGGCCGGCATAGCCGAGCGTGCAAACGAGAGCGCGGAACAAGCGATACAGAGGCAATGTTTTCTTATGAATGATGTTATCACGTTTACGGACGATAATCGTCCGTAAACCAAATTTACAGATGACCAATTTTTTTATTTTTACATAATTATTATGTGAGATTGCATGTGAGTAACGCTAGATTTTCAGTCCTGATCTAGAACGATAAAAATCAAAAACACTATCTTTAACTATGCTAAAACTGTTTCATTGGTTTGAGTTGAAATACTTGAACTGAACAAGTTTGTTCAAATTGATTGTTCTTATCTAGATCATATAATTATTAATTAGGTAGATATTTCAGTAAGTACATACATAGTTACCAATCTTGGTCCGGTAATCATAATCCAATATTCTGACTACGTACGTCAAACCTCGTCATTAAGATGTGTTTCAAGAATTCACCTTTTACTGAGAATGTACTTTTACTGAGTAATTATTGTTCTGGATGACACATTCATTAAACCTTAGAAATAATATTATACAATATGTCCCTTTACCTTTAATTCCTGAAATATTTAACAGAAGTTTTGTACAAGTAATACCAACAACAATATGACTGCGATTTCCAAGGATAATATTTATCGTGTGCTTATAAAATAAGAGCAGCGCACTTCAAGATTCGCCTTCGTCCAAGCATTCGATTGAATACGTGCTTTACTTACATTATTACAATTTTCTAGAAGTATTCGTGCCCAATGCTATTTGTCCAGGTATTAGGTATCTTCTTTGAATTCATATTTTCTAATTTCGATGGCGCATCACAAGGTAAAATGTATCGAAGGAAAAAATGTAAGATTGTTCAATTTTAAGAACTCTAATCTTGTGGATTTTTGTTCAATGGGCTTAATCAATGTAACGTTTAGATATTCATCGAATACCATAAGGAAAATCCAAAAAAAAATATAAAAGGTTTGGGTCGACCACCTACACCACATACCTGTTCCTTCATTGGTTTGTATCTCATTCCGTTTCAAGCTAGAGGGACGTGACATAGGGACAGACGGACAGACAGACAGAACGCAGAGTAACTAATAGGGCTCCATTTTGCCCTTTGGGTATAAATCCTAAAAATTGTATCCAAATGACAATGTATTGTGTTCAAAGGGACACTTGAATAAAGCAAATAAGTATGTATATTAAACTAATGTACCTTTCAATGTACGGTGTACTATTTATGTCCATATGTCTGTCCTTGTAGGAATATTTTCTTTTAGGAATCTGGTGTTATGGAAC
Source organism: Melanargia galathea (assembly GCA_920104075.1). NCBI lineage: Eukaryota > Metazoa > Arthropoda > Insecta > Lepidoptera > Nymphalidae > Melanargia > Melanargia galathea. The sequence goes on from OV049867.1 coordinate 7,633,820, forward strand.
ACACGAAATGAGCGCTGTATTCGGTCACTTTCCTCTAATATTGTCATTGTTTTCTCTAACTCTAGTGACTACCTAGCATGACACCTTAAAATACCTTTAATGGAGGAACATATCCTTGGTAATTACAAAATATTGACTGAATTACATCAACCGAATCACGTACTTACTGGTAGATACTATTTATTGCCAAATGTAAGTAAGTACTATTTTCTCCCATAACGAGTGCGTAATCAAATGACGTCACAAAATTGGGGGCCGAACACAATTAGTAGACGAGACACGAAAGTGAATGAGGTTAATTCTTAAGCGAATTGCGAAGGAAATTGCGCCCTACTTCCCTGCGAATTGCCTGATTGGGCACCGGGACGATTAGCGAATTGACGACCTGCTGATTTACGTTTTTCCGATTAAAAACGTGCGTATCGGTGATTTGGACGACGTGAAATACGGGCGTCTCGTATGTTTTGTTTTAATTTTAAAAAATAGTTGTGAATTTCAAGAGTAGGTAGATAGTTAGATATTTTTTAACTAAGTATACAAAAGGAATCTCCTTTCTACTAATATAATTGATTCTGGATAGTCATGAATTTATTGAAGTTTGTGTAAATTGTTCATACGTACTATTTCGTCGTAGTGACGTCAGTGTATATAACATTAAATTGCACATGTGGGCAAAGGTGGGGGGACTTCAAAATTTGGAAGAAAATATTCTGCGTCTAACGCGCAATGGCGACTCAATAGAGAAGCAAATCTGAATATTCTTTCAGAATGATGTTACAAACCTATACCTACTCAATTACAGTACAAAGGATTCCTTTATTTTGCGCAGACGACATGACGGTATTAAAAGTTTATGATAAATGGTATATAGAGTATATACCTTTAAGCTTCTTGTAGGCACCTATCACCTCTATGTTTATAAAGCTGAATATTTTGTCTCATAAAGATTCTGAGGAAAGCAATCGTAAAACCAATTTCTCTGAATCTAAACATTAGACGAAAGGATTCGCGCGATTTTAGTTTATAAATTGATCGGAGGATGGCTCTTTTCTGCAATATTAATAAATTATTAATATTGCAGAAGACAGACAGATACATTAGAATCTCAGCCCTACAATAGGATTCCATACGACATTACACTGTGGTAGTAGGGTAACAGCCCCCGCACACTGGACCACTAGTGGCGACGACTAGTGGCCGGCCACAAGTCGCGGAAGAGATCTTTCATACATTTATACCACCACCATAATATACCATAGTACCACCACACACTGAGCGCTCGAGTGGCCGCGTTCGAACCACAAGAAAATGTATGAAAAATATTTCCCGCGACTTGTGGCGGCCACTAGTCGCCGTCACTAGTGGCCCAGTGTGCGGGGGCTGTAAGACGTAGATAAAGAAGCCTAGCTCAACATCGGTGAATAATTAAGGACGTACACAATGCATTTAATGAAATGGTAATTTTTTTTGTGAACGTGTTGACCCTTCTCAAAATTAAGGAAACTTCATTAAACTGTAAAAGTACGTACCTAAATTTTAAATAGGAATCAAGTCAATATTTTATATTTATTAAATAACAATATTTTCTGAATATTATGCTTCAGCTTGGCTGCAGACAGATAAAGGAAAATTCAAGTTATAATTAAGTACGGGCATAACAGAAACTGGTAAATCCAGAGATGACGCATACGATCATCGCGATCTGCAAAATAGTGTACGGTTAGCAAATAAGTTCATCAAACATACCTAGTTTAAAAAAAAAATGTTTGCGGAACATTTGTGAAATTGTACTTTTCGGTATAAAAATGTTATAATACTGTGTCTGTTGTTTATTTCTGCGCGTATAATGCTTGCATCACTTGAACAATAATTGACACGCAAGTTTTCTGCAACTTTGATTAAAATTGCTCAAATAGTTTGGAATGAGTGCCGCTGGCAGCGGGGTAGGATTTAAGATGGCAATGATCAGGGCTCCAGATTGAGGAACCTCCTCACAAGGTAATCTGTTGCAAGAATTACCGCCATCTATTTATATCCTTCCAACAGTCAAGCACAGGTTCATACACGGAAGATTCATTTTATCTATGGGTTCATATCAGGTATATTAAATTTTATCTATGGGTTCATATCAGGTATATTAAATTCATTATAGGTATAAACTGGTATCCTATATCATTCCTGTTCTTTTGTTAGGTATTTGATCGCAAAACAATTATATTAAGTGTACTGATTGACTAATGTTAGAATGAATTACATACGAAAACTTAAACTAAAACTTCGAGGGTTCCAATTATTTCATTCTAATTCATTCATCTACAAGTTAATCTTTGATTGCGATATTACCTGAAGCATGAAGTGACGTGGAATCGTACCGGAACCACAGAATGTATAATAGTACTACGTACCGGAACGCTAAATCGCTTGGCGGCACGGCTTTGCCGGTAGAGTGGCCGAATATAACATAGCGAACATAGCAACAGATAGGCAGTGCTATGAATGTATTCAATTGATTTTGAAAGTAAATAAAATATCTATAATATTAATATGCAAACCGTACAAAGCCTACTTATCTATATGTATATAAATAAACTTTAGTTGACCTTTAAGATCCAGTGTAGCAAAGTGGACGGGCAAGTGAAGTGATCTCGTCACACGACAATTAACTTTTTTAGCATCTAGTCGTTACAAGTTATAAAGTGATGCTCAATGTTTCATAGTGTCAATTGAATTATTCTATTTTGAACTGAAAGTGACAAAGGAAACTGTTAAAATGAAGGGGATCACATTGTTTTTAAGTTTAGCGGTGCTGTGGAGCAGCGCATGTAAGTACCTACCTACTTAACTCTTAGTATGTTAATTTGTAAAACAAGTTATTCATTACTTCGGTTTATCAGAGGTCAAGGTTAACTTGAGATTAAGCTAAGTATTTAAATCTGCTTTATCACACGTGTACCTATAACAAATGAACAAGTTATGTAAAACTTAATTCATTAATGGATTGTTTGATTGAAAAATTAGTCTATTATTTATTTATCTGAGTATGTACTTATCTAAGTATTTTAAGAAATCCTTTATTTATCTACAATAATTAAAATACATAGCAAAGTACCATACATTTTGTTATATACATATATAAAATCTACTAATAATAATTATGTAACCATATTACTTATATAAAGTTCTGTTCCAAAGTTGTAGGTACTTACCAAAAATATCAAACATGTAGGTAGGTACGTAGGTATATAAGACGAACATTAATTCTCAAAAATATTTATGAAATTATTTAGGACTATTATATAGGTACTTTATATTATATTAATTAGAGCAGGGATACTTAATGGTAAAGGTTTAGGTAGCACTTTAATGTAATACTATAAACCGTTAAGAGATGGCACTGTACAAGAATTAAGTCGCGCTTAATTAATCTACATATTTAAATAAACAGCGCCAATCCAATCATCCCAATCGTTCGTTCCCAATCTTCAATCTTATCATCATGATATTGAAACTTTTGACATGGATTTGGTGCCTTATGGTACCTAAGCCACGGACCACCTTATCGCCACCAGTCACCAGTAGCGCCATAGACGATAAGATAAGGTAAATCTGATAGAGTGAAATTGTCTGTGTGTGTATTACTCTATAGCTGTTGCTACTGTACCTATACTATATTATTTAATGTTGTGATTACTCTATTGTATTGCTTATTGTATAGCGTAAATAGATAGGTAGGTAGGTACTGTGTTTTTAAACTCATAGTCATAATGCAAAGAATTCGAAATTATTTGAAATATATTTTTTTCGTACTTACTTACTAAAAGTCGTTTCAAAATCATAACTAGGTAGGTATTATACCTACATGAACGTCGTTTAAAATTATTATAAATAAATAAACAAATAAAGATGGTTGATAAATGATAACCTTGCGGTATTAAAAACATCCAAGCGATGAATATTTTCTTGTATTTTCCTTATAAATACCCAGACTTGTTGGATGAATTATTGAATTACCTATCTGGTTTTTATTTTTATTTTATAACAAGTTACCATAGGTCATACCTACATACATTAATATATATATAGCTGCTCGTGCTGATTCATTGACTGACTCACTGATTGATCACCCCTCCTGTAAAATTTTGTATGAAAATTTTTTTTTTCACTAATGGTTTCGTATAGAGGACAAAAATTCATTCGGAACAAAAATATGGAGAGACCTGATGATTGAGGATTTCAGAGACGAGCGACGGGCACGCTTAAGGTATTGAAGATAGGTGGGGGGTGCTCGAGCAAATGTCACTCGAAACGTCATCCAATTGGCAGTCCGCTGAAAAAAAATTCAAAATGGCGAAAAAAAGATGGCCGCCATACAAATTTCGTCGGTCTCCATCTCGGAGGGTATAAAAGATGGAAGAGTGGTTTCTTCGCAAAAGATGATCAAGATCCAAAGGTCTACCCGATGAATAGAAAAAAAATTCAAAATGGCGGAATTTATTTTTCCATAGAAAATGTATGGCGAATATTGAAGAGACTACAAGTTGTAAACTATGCAAGGCTTTGATGCGGTTCTTTGGAGAACTCTCAATGCAAAATATGGGAAGACATGATGATTGAGGGTTTGGAAGATGGTTGAGGAGCCCGGGCAGGGTATCGCAGATAGATGGGAGGTGCTCTAACAAAAATTACTCAAAACCTCATCCAATTGGCATTGAGCTGAAAAAAAAAACAAAATGGCGGATTCAAGATGGCGGCTATACAAATTTCGTCGGTGTCTATCTCACCAAGTATAAAAGATGGAAGAGTGGTTTCTTGGCAAAAGATGATCAAGAACTAAAGATCTACAATTTGATGAACAGAAAAAAATCAAGATGGCAAAATTTATTTTTTTCACAATATGTGGCGAATATTGAAGAGACTATAAGTTGGGAAACTATACAAGACTTTGATACGGTTCCTTTTCAAAATTTGTTTTTATGGAAGAACTCTCCTTCTGGCAAATGATTCGGAGAAAAAAATTTGGAGAGTGATGATGATCGAGGGTTCCTCATTCATCTTCCAGATGGATGAGGAGCACGGCCAGGGTTAAAGATGCTGAAAATGATAGAAGAAGGTGGAGGCTGCTAAAACAAAAATAATACTGAAATCCCCGCGGTCCGCTTTAGCGGGCCGCGCAGCCAAGCGCCCTACTAGTTAATATATATATAGCTGCTCGTGCTGATTCATTGACTGACTCACTGATTGATCACCCCTCCTGTAAAATTTTGTATGAAAAATTTTTTTTTCACTAATGGTTTCGTATAGACGACAAAAATTCATTCGGAACAAAAATATGGAGAGAGCTGATGATTGAGGATTTCAGAGACGAGCGAATGGCACGCTTAAGGTATTAAAGATAGGTGGGGGGTGCTCGAGCAAATGTCATTCGAAACGTCATCCAATTGACAGTTAGCTGAAAAAAAATTCAAAATGGCGAAAAAAAGATGGCCGCCATACAAATTTTGTCGGTCTCCATCTCAGAGGGTATAAAAGATGGAAGAGTGGTTTCTTAGCAAAAGATGATAAGCATCTAAAGGTCTACTCGATGAATAGAAAAAAAATTCAAAATGGCAGAATTTATTTTTCCATAGAAAATGTATGGGGAATATTGAAGAGACTACAAGTTGTGAACTATGCAAGGCTTTGATGCGGTTCTTTGAAGAAATCTCAAAGAAAAATATGGGAAGACATGATGATTGAAGGTTTGGAAGATGGTTGATGAGCCTGGGCATTGTAGATGGATGGGGGCTGCTCAAACAAAAAATACTCAGAACCTCATCCAATTGGCACTGAGCTGAAGAAAACATCAAAATGGCGGATTCAAGATGGCGGCCATATAAACATCGGTGTCTTTCTCACCAAGTATAAAAGATGGAAGAGTGGTTTTTTACCAAAAGATGATCAATACCTGAAAGTCTACTTGATGAACAGAGAAAAAAAACAAGATGGCGGAATTTATTTTTTTCACACAAAATATATGGCGAATAGTGAAGAGACTATAAGTTGAGAAACTATACAAGACTTTAATACGGTTCCTTTTCAAAATTTGTTTTTATGGAAGAACTCTCCTTCTGGCAAATGATTCGGAGAAAAAAATTTGGAGAGTGATGATGATCGAGGGTTTGGAAGATGGATGAGGAGCATGGCCAGGGTTAAAGATGCTGAGAATGATAGAAGAAGGTGGAGGCTGCTAAAACAAAAATAATACTGAAATCCCCGCGGTCCGCTTTAGCGGGCCGCGCAGCCAAGCGCCCTACTAGTTAATATATATATAGCTGTTCGTTCTGATTCACTGACTCATTCATCGCCTCTCCTGTAAAATTTTGTATGAAAAATTTTTTTTTCACAAATGGTTTCGTATAGAGGACAAAAATTCATTAAGAGGAAAAATATGGAGAGAGCTGATGATTGAGGATTTCAGAGACGAGCGACAGGCACGCTTAAGGTATTGAAGATAGGTGGGGGGTGCTCGAGCAAATGTCACTTGAAACGTCATCCAATTGGCAGTCAGCTGAAAAAAAATTCAAAATGGCGAAAAAAAGATGGCCGCCATACAAATTTCGTCGGTCTCCATCTCGGAGGGTATAAAAGATGGAAGAGTGGTTTCTTCGCAAAAGATGATGAGGATCCAAAGGTCTACTTGATGAATTGAAAAAAAATTCAAAATGGCGGAATTTATTTTTCCATAGAAAATGTATGGCGAATATTGAAGAGACTACAAGTTGTGAACTATGCAAGGCTTTAATGCGGTTTTTTTGAGAACTCTCAAAGAACAATATGGGAAGACATGATGATTGAGGGTTTGGAAGTTGGTTGAGGAGCCCGGGCAGGGTATTGAAGATAGGTAGGAGGTGCTCAAACAAAAAATACTCGAAACATCATCCAATTGGCAGTGAGCTGAAAAAAAGTCCAAATGGTGGCCATACAAACATCGGTGTCTATCTCACCAAGTATAAAAGATGGAAGAGTGGTTTTTGCCAAAAGATGATTAAGACCTTAAGTTCTACTTGATGAGCAGAATGATTCGAAGAAAAAATATGGAGAGTGATAATGATCGAGGATTAGGAATAGGGGAGAGATAGATGGAGGCAGGGACTGAATAACCGGAATTTAATGGTAGTTTTATTTAGCGGTAATGGGCCTACCCTTTTAATAAAAGTACCGAATTGTTTAAATACCTATAATTTCGGTACCGCTTCATTTCGGTACCTCTTTATTTCTGTACCTTTATATTTCAGTTTACCGGTACCGAAATAAAATTTCGGTACCGAAATAAAATTTCGGTACCGCTATTTATATCGATATTTTTATCTAATGAGGCTTTACTTTGATGTGCCGTTGAATGAATCCCACCACTTCGGCATTCTATATTCTTTAATATTCTTATTTTTAGATTAAAATTAGCATTTGGAATTTCTTAAAATCCTTACGTTTTAACAAACACAGGAACCGACGGGAAGCGGGGGACGCGCGGCGCGCGGCACGTGGTCAAATTCTTCACCCCAGCGCGCGCACCTTTTCGTATTTTTTCGGTACCGAAATCGCAAAGCGGTTAAATAAAGGTATCTTTTATAAAGGTTGAGATTTCGGTACCTATTTTGTACCGGTATGATAACGGTGGTATGTACCGGTATGCTCTACCGCTTTCAGTCCCTGGATGGAGGCTGCTCAAACCAAAATACCCGAAAGCGAAACCTCGCGGTCCGCTTGCGGGCCGCGCACCCACGCGCCCTACTAGTTATACTATATATAGCTCAATTATTGACATAATTGTTCTCCTAGAAAGAGACAGAAAACGATACAATGATGTATGGGAGATGTGTTTGAGTGCAGGGTATGAGTAGGGAAAAATTATGACATTTCAGAAAAACAAGATGGCGGCTGACGTGATTTATGTAACTTTTTTGTTTTTTAACCGATTTCGTTAAAACTCGCAGGTATTGAAGAAATTAGTAAACGATTAATAGAAAAAGTAGAAAAAATTGTAAAAACAAGATGGCGGCCGAGATTTAGATTTTTAAAATTTTTGATTTTTCGACCCCAAACCGCGGCACCACAGCTCCGAAACGGGATAATTGACGATAATATTTTTTTCCTGTTTCCGCCCACAATTACCCTTAATTTTGACATAACAAGAGTGGTTTTTAAAAATTCAAGATGGCGGCTGTCGTGGCGGCCATTCAGTTTGAGGCACGAAAAAACCCAATTTTAAAATTCAAATTTCTCGCATTTGGCAACATCGGAGTGTTTCGACTTCTATGAAGCGATTGTTTGCATAGACTTGAGGTATAAATTGGTGATGAAAAAAATACCCCACTTTTGGGGAAATTTCAAGATTTACCCCAAAAATTAAAAAATCTAAATACGGACTTTTTGCAAAATCCAAGTATGAGCAAGCATGTGTTTTACTTGTACAAATGACATTTGGGTATTTTTGTCTTCAGAGACTGGCAACACTGGAATTTATCAAAGAAAAAGTGATTTTCGCGACATGGTCTTTTTTCAGGGGCAATTATTTCGCTTGGGTGTGAGCGAGATAAAAAATTGACACATCATAACGAGCGGTATATCCTGTAGTTAATGGTAACATTATAAAACTTTCTAAAATGTATCTGTCAAATGAGTTGGCGGCCATTTTGTATTGTTGTTGGGTGTTTTTGAAAATTTTGATCATGTTTTTGAGGAAGTTGGCAACATTTTAGAAAGTTGACATGTATGAATCGATTGTGCAACTCAACCGGCAGTATGGACGTATGTACACAGTGTTGCCACATTTAGGGTAGTTTTTGAGATTTCCCCAAAAATTTCCTCCTGTAAAATTTTGTATGAAAAATTTTTTTTTCACTTATGGTTTCACAAAGAAGACAAAAATTTATTCCGAAAAAAATATGGAGAGAGCTGATGATTGAGGGTTTCGGAGACGGGTGAAGGGCACGCTGAAAGTATTGAAGATAGGTGGGGGGTGCTCGAGCAAATGTCATTCGAAACGTCGTCCAATTGGGAGTGAACTGAAAAAAAATTCAAAATGGCGGAAAAAAGATGGCCGCCATACAAATTTCATCGGTATCCATCTCGGAGGGTATAAAAGATGGAAGAGTGGTTTCTTAGCAAAAGATGATCAAAATCCGAAGGTCTACTTGATAAATGGAAAAAAAATTCAAAATGGCGGAATTCATTTTTTCATATAAAATGTATGGTGAATATTGAATTGCCTTTGATGCGGTTCTTCAGAGAATTCTCACAGAAAAATATGGGAAGACATGATGATTGAGGGTTAGTAAGATGGTTGGGGAACCCGGGAAGGGTATTGTAGATAGAAAAGGGCTGCTCAAACAAAAACAAGATGGCGGCCGACGTGATTTTTGTAACATTTTGGTTTTCCTGCCGATTTCGTTACAACTCGCATTTCTAGAAGAAATTAGGAAACGATTAATAGAAAAAATAGAAAAAATTTAAAAAACAAGATGGCGGCTTAGCTGTAGTCTTTCAAATTTTCGATTTTTCGACCCCAAACCGCGGCGCCACAGCACAGAAACGGGTTAATTGAGGATAATATTTTTTTCCTGTTTCCGTCTACAATTATCCTGTATTTTGATAGATCGGGAGCGGTTTTTAAATATTCAAGATGGCGGCTGTCGTGGCGGCCATTCAGTTTGAGGTACGAAAAAACGCAATTTTGAAATTCAAATTACTCACAGTTGACAACATCGGAGCGTTTCTACTTCTATGAAGCTATTGTATGTACAGACTTGAAGTATAGATTGGTGAAAAAATTACCCCATTTTTTGGGAAATTACAAGATCTACCCCAAAAATTAAAAAATCGAAATACGAACTTTTTGCAAAATCCGAGTATGAGCAACTACATTTTTTACCTGTACAAACGAAATTTGGATATTTTTATCGCCAGGGATAGGCAACACTGAAATTTATCAAAGAAAAAGTTGTTTTCGCGATACGGTCTTTTTTCAGGGGTGATCATTTCGCCTGTGTGCGAGCGAGATGAAACCTTGAAACCTCATCAGGAGCGGTATCTCCTGTACTTAATGGAAAAATTATTCAACTTTCTAAAATAAATCTGTAAAATGAGTTGACGGCCATTTTGTATTTTATTTGTTTTGGAATTGATTTTGAACATGTTTTTGAGGCAGTTGGCAACATTTTGGAAAGTTGAAATGTATGAATCGACTGTGTAACTTAACCGGCAGTATCGATAAATGTAAACAGTGTTGCCACCTTCGGGGTAGTTTACGAGATTTTCCCCAAAAATTTTCTCCTGTAAAATTTTGTATGAATTTTTTTTTTCACAAATGGTTTCACAAAAAAGACAAAAATTTATTCAGAAAAAAAATATGGATAGAGCTGATGATTGAGGAACTCGGAGACGGGTGAAGGGCACGCTTAAGGTATTGAAGATAGGTGGGAGGTTCTCGAGCAAATGTCACTCGAAATGGCTTCCAATTGGCAGTGAGCTGGAAAAATATTCAAAATGGCGGAAAAAAGATGGCCGCCATACAAATTTCATCAGTGTCCATCTCAAAGGGTATAAAAGATGGAAGAGTGGTTTCTTATCAAAAGATGATCAGGACCTTCGGATCCTGATCACTAGAAAAAAAAAAATTAAAAATGGAGGAATTTATTTCGGATCGACTACTGACCAACTAGAGACCGACTAGAGACCGACTAGGGACTGACTAGAGACCGACTAGGGACCGACTACGGATCGACTAGGGACCGACTAGGGACCAACTACGGAGCGACTAGGGACCGACTAGGGACCGACTACGGACTGACTAGAGACCGACTACGGACCGACTTAGGTAGACCGACCAGAGACCGACTAGGGACCGACTACGGACCGACTACGGACCGACTACGGACCGACTAGAGACCGACTAGAGACCGACTAGGGACCGACTACGGACCGACTACGGACCAACTACGGACCGACTAGAGACCGACTAGGGACCGACTACGGACCGACTACGGACCAACTAGGGACCGACTACGGACTGACTAGGGACAGACTAGGGTCCGACTACGGATCGACTAGAGACCGACTAGGGACCGACTAGGGACCGACTAGGGACCGACTACGGACCGACTACGGACCGACTAGAGACCGACTAGGGACCGACTACGGACCAACTAGAGACCGACTAGGGACCGACTAGGGACCGACTACGGACCGACTAGAGGCTGACTAGGGACCGACTACGGACCGACTAGAGACCGACTAGAGACCGACTACGGACCTACTAGGGACCAACTACGGACCGATTACGGACCGAGTAGGGACCGACTACGGACCGACTACGGACCGAGTTAGGTAGACCAACTAGGGACCGACTACGGACCGACTACGGACCGACTAGGGACCGACTACGGACTGACTACGGACCGACTACGGACCGACTAGAGACCAACTAGGGACCGACTAGGGACCAACTACGGACCGACTACGGACCGACTAGAGACCGACTAGGGACCGACTACTGACCAACTAGAGACCGACTATAGACCGACTAGGGACCGACTAGAGACCGACTAGGGACCGACTACGGATCGACTACGGACCGACTAGGGACCGACTACGGACCGACTAGGGACAGACTAGGGACCGACTACGGACCGACTAGAGACCGACTAGGGACCGACTAGGGACCGACTACGGACCGACTACGGACCGACTAGAGACCGACTAGGGACCGACTACGGACCAACTAGAGACCGACTACGGACCGACTACGGACCGACTTAGGTAGACCGACTAGGGACCGACTACGGACCGACTACGGACCGACTAGAGACCGACTAGGGACCGACTACGGACCAACTATAGACCGACTAGGGACCGACTAGGGACCGACTACGGACCGACTAGAGGCTGACTAGGGACCGACTACGGACCGACTAGAGACCGACTAGGGACCGACTACGGACCGACTAGGGACCAACTACGGACCGACTACGGACCGACTAGGGACCGACTACGGACCGACTACGGACCGAGTTAGGTAGACCGACTAGGGACCGACTACGGACCGACTACGTACCGACTAGGGACCGACTACGGACTGACTACGGACCGACTACGGACCGACTAGAGACCAACTAGGGACCGACTAGGGACCAACTACGGACCGACTACGGACCGACTAGAGACCGACTAGGGATCGACTACTGACCAACTAGAGACCGACTAGAGACCGACTAGGGACTGACTAGAGACCGACTAGGGACCGACTACGGATCGACTAGGGACCGACTAGGGACCAACTACGGAGCGACTAGGGACCGACTAGGGACCGACTACGGACTGACTAGAGACCGACTACGGACCGACTTAGGTAGACCGACTAGGGACCGACTACGGACCGACTAGGGACTGACAATGGACCGACTAGGGACCGACAAAGGACCGACTAGGGACCGACAAAGGACCGACTAGGGACCGACTAGGGACCGACTACGGACCGACTAGGGACCGACTACGGACCAACTACGGACCGACTAGGGACCGACTACGGACCGACTAGCGACCGACTAGGGACCAACTAAGGACCGATTGGGGACTTTTTGAGATTTCCCCAAAAATTTCCTCCTGTAAAATTTTGTATGAAAGTTTTTTTTTCACTAATGGTTTCACAAAGACAAAAATTTATTCAGAAAGAAATATGGAGAGAGCTGATGATTGAGGGTTTCGGAGACGGGTGAAGGGCACGCTTAAGGTATTGAAGATAGGTGGGGGGTGCTCGAGCAAATGTCATTCGAAACGTCGTCCAATTGGGAGTGAACTGAAAAAAAATTCAAAATGGTGAAAAAAAGATGGCCGCCATACAAATTTCATCGGTATCCATCTCGGAGGGTATAAAAGATGGAATAGTGGTTTCTTAGCAAAAGATGATCAAAATCCGAAAGTCTACTTGATGAATGGAAAAAAAAATTCAAAATGGCAGAGTTTATTTTTCCATAGAAAATGTATGGCGAATATTGACTATGCAAGGCTTTGATGCGGTTCTTTGGAGAACTCTCAAGTAAAATATGGGCAGACATGATGATTGAGGGTTTGGAAAATGAATATCAAATGTCGAAAGCCCCCCCGCGAGCTGCTTTAGCAGCTCGCGCACCGAGCAACTAGTTATATATATATAAAGCTACTTGAAGTTACGTACTGATCACCTCTCCTGAACAATTTTGTATGGGACTTTTTCACCATATTTTCCGTGTGTGTAAAATTCAAAAATTTAAGATTTACAAAATTATAGAGAGAGCTGGACGTGGAAAACTGACTAGGGTGCCCTAAGGGATCTCGAAAACTATCAGTCGGAAAGGTACCGTCCCGAAACAAAAAATGTTCAAAACCTTGGGCAATTGGGTGAACTGGTGAAAAAAATATGGCCACCATACAAAAAAAAATTCGTCTCCATACAAAAAATTTCCTAATTTTCAAGAGGCTCTCCAGAACAATTTTGTATGGAACTTTTTCCCTTCACTACTTATGTGCGTAGAACTTATGGGTCTTCCTTCAGAAAATTATGAAACGTCATGAATGTGGAAAATTTACCAGAGTACCTCATGGGTCCTCCAAAACTACCAGTCATACAGACATGGTCCCAAACAAATGTTATTAAAGACCTTGGGCCATTAGGTGAACCGGTAAAAAAAAGATGGCTGCCGAACAAAAAAAAATTTTTTCCATACAAATTTTTTTGGGTAATTTTCAAGAGGCTCTCCAGAACAATTTTGTATGGAACTTTTTTCCCTTTACTATTTATGTGCGTAGAACTTATGGGTCTTCCTTCAGAAAATTATGAAACGTCATGAATGTCGAAAATTTATCAGAGTACCTCATGGGTCCTCCAAAATTACCAGTCATACAGACATGGTCCCAAACAAATGTTATTGAAGACCTTGGGCCATTAGGTGAACCGGTGAAAAAAAGATGGCCGCCGAACAAAAAAAAATTCTCTCCATACAAATTTTTTGGGTTCTTTTCAAGAGGCTCTGCAGAACAATTTTGTATGGAATCTTTTCCCTTAACTATTTATATACGTCGAACTTATGGGTCTTCCTTCAGAAAAATTCTGAAACGTCATGATTGTGGAAAATTTACTAGAGTACCTCATGGGTCCTCCAAAACTACCAGTCATACAGGCATGGTCCCAAACAAATGTTGTTAAAGACCTTGGGCCATTGGGTGAATGGGTAAAAAAAAGATGGCCGCCGAACAAAAAAAAATTCTCTCGAACATTTTTGTATAACTAGGTCTTTTTTTTCCCACTAAACGCATACATAGAACTCATTAGTGTCCTTTCAGAAAAGACACGAAACGTGATACCAATATTTCTTTCTTTCAAGAGACTCTCCAGAATATTCTGGTATTTGGTATGGCCTCCCATTTCTTTATTTTACGAATATTGAAGAGACTACAAGGCCCGCGAGCTGCTTGCAGCTCGCGCACCGAGCGCAACACTAGTTAAATATAGATACATTTAGTGCTTGAATTATATACCTACTTATATAGGTTTTATATTTTAGTCATATTGTATGTGAACAATTTTTTTAATGACATGGTCATACATGCGTGGTCTATCGTAAATATTGATCAAAACATTTTATATTAACTGATGCCCGCGATTTTGTCCGCGTAGATTTAAGTTTTTACAAATCCCACGGGAACTCTTTGTTTTTCCTAAGCTCCTTTGAGCTCATACCTTGCTACAAACTGTTCAAAGTTCAGTGGCGGATGTAAACATCCGCCAGTGAAAGTCCCATCAAAATCGATCCAGCCTTGTAGATAAACAAAATGATCTCACAAACAATCAAAACGATTCACTCCCCAAGCGCGCTAAAAGAGTTATTTTTTTTTCATAAACTAAAAAATTGCTGCCTTTTCATGTATAATTTTTAACCCCCGACGCAAAAACGACGGGGTGTTATAAGTTTGACGTGTCTGTGTGTGTGTGTGTGTGTGTGTGTGTGTGTGTCTGTCTGTTCCCCTGTAGCGGTCAAACGGGTGGACCGATTTGAATGCGGTTTTTTTTGTTTGAAAGGTGATTTAGTCGAGAGTGTTGTTAGCTATGTTTGATGAAAATCGGTCCAAGATGGCCGCCGCTACAAAATGGCGGATTACATACTTTTTCACAACTCCCTTAATATGGGTATCAAATGAAAGGGCTTGACTAGTAGAATAGAATTATTGCAAATCCAAGATGGCCGCCGCCACAAAATGGCGAATGTCGGGGGTTTTTTAAATTTTCAATTTACACTTGTAATGAATCGATGTTTATTCTTATTTAGAGAGAATCGAAGCGTTGGAAATACGATGCTGAAGGTGAATATTGCGGATACTGTGAACTCTCACAAGCACAAATGTACCAATTTTTCACAACTTGCTTCTTTCAATTCCGTATCTTAAGCGCATGCTTAGCTATTTCGGACATAATAAATAATATCTCACGCCACCGCAAGAATCTTTTATCTCTCTATGCTTTTAGACAAAAGATAAAGTTCGTAAACTTAAACCCGACTACGTTTAGTAATTTGATTAAATATAAAAAATAATTTAGTGAGCAGAAAGCGCGGAGCAAGCAGCTAGTGGCGCCATCTATTATAATGCAAAGCCAAATGGATATACCCGTTTGGCTTTGCCGTAATCGGGTAAAAAGTTAATAAATGTTGGGAACGTAGACGGTATAAGTTCACAAGCAATCTTCAACCAAGTGGTTTCATCCGTTTAAAAAATCCAGCGCTCTGAGTTTTTACAACGCGAAGTTTGGCCAGCAACAGGGCTGGGTGGAAGATGATTAGTGATTATTATTATTTATTGGCCGCTAAGAGGTTATAGAGGTTGACATTAAAAGGTTATTGGCCAATGATAGGGAAAACCATCCTTAGTCGTACGGGGTCGACTGGAGAGAAATAATATTATACATTGTTAGGAAAATAAAGCAACTCTAACATGCGTGTTTATGGAATGTGTTGATTTGATTGCTGGCAAGTGTATTTATATTTATAAACTGCCTCGTTGGTCTAGTAGTTAGCATAATATTCGACTGCAGATCATGAGGTCCCGGGTTCGATTCCCGGGTCGGGCAATAATTGTTATAGCTATTAGGTTTTCTGTCAAGAAATTCTCAGTGCCAGCCCGGATTTGGTAGTTGGCGGGTTTCACCCACGTGCCTCGTAGAGCACGCTAAGCAGTCGGTCCCGGTTATTATCACTATCATGTGACAATGTTCGTTAAAGCCCACCAACCCGCATTAGAGCAGCGTGGTGGATCTAAGCTTTAAATACCTCTCTCCTATGAGAGAGGAGGCCTGTGCCCAGCAGGGGGACGTGAAAAGACTGTAGTGGTGGAAGTTTATTTATAGTATAACTAGCGGACCCGGCAGACGTCGTCCTGCCCGCTATTAGCGCCACTTACCGGGTCCAATTTTTCTACTTAAAACCTTCCTCTTGAATCACTCTATCTATTAAAAAAACCGCATCAAATTCCGTTGCGTAGTTTTAAAGATTTAAGCATACATAGGGATATAGGGACAGAGAAAGCGACTTTGTTTTATACCTACTACTATATGTAGTAATCAGTAATCACCGTATCTCGTTGCTAGTTTCAGACACGTGCACGACTCCGTTGGGAAGGACCAGCAACTGCATTTCGTTATACGACTGCCAAGAGATGCTCACAGCGTTCGAGCAGAGACCTCTGCCGAAACACGTGATCAACTACCTCAGGCGCTCGCAGTGCGGTTTCGAAGACTACGTACCGTTGGTGTGCTGTGGCCCCATCCCAGCACCGACGCCGTCACCTGGAGGACAAACAACAGTATGTAAACTAGCTTTTCTATGCCTCACTTTTTGTGGGGAAAAAATGCTTAAAAGCGCTCTCTTCAGTAGCCTCGGATTTTATTTCGTCAACGCAAATCAACATTTGGTATTGCGTTAGTTTGTACAAAATTAACTACCGATTTTTTAAACAAATAAAAAAAACACGTGCCGAATTGAGAACCTCCTTTCCTCCTTTTTGGAAGTCGGTTAAAACATTTATGAAATTATGTCAGTCATATAATAGTCAGGCAGCCGAGGAACAAATTTCTTTAGTGATTAATATCGTATCGTATCGTGAGTAGGTTCGTTACGACGAGACGACCAAGTTTTTTATCTATGAAAATTCTCGATGGAGGTGCTACTCGATTGCGCAGGTGTTAAACATTTGCGCTTTGCGCCAAAGCAGACTGGGACAGTCTGCTTAATTTTAATCAAATCTCTGTAAAAAATCAAATCTGCGTAAAATTAATCAGTAACTGTAAATTATTTTATTTTAGACAAGACGTCCTCCGACAAACACCGGGCCTATAGAAGGGGAAGATCCTATATATGAAGAAGATTCTTATCCAGAATCTCGAGACAAGTGTGGCTTGGAAACCGGCGCCGACCGAATCTATGGCGGTCAGTTCACCGAGCTCGATGAGTTCCCATGGATGGCACTACTAGGATACCGACCACGTAAGATTTGTTTCAATTTTGAATACAATTTTCGTAAAGTGTTCTTAAACTGCTTTCAAATCTTTATAGTACCGTACCTACTACTGTTACCACCATAGTTACCACTGATAGGTTCGTATGGTAGCGGCGTGGCTATAGGTGCATATAGTATCTGCTTACTATAAAATTCATAGCCAATACCATCGAACTGGCTCGTACTGGTGATCATACTATTGTATTTTTTACCATTGTTACTTACAAATATATTGAAAAACATTGCACCATACACGCGACTTTTGTAAATTACTTTGTAACTCTGTCAGGTATTTAAAACTAGCTTCTGCTCGCGGCTTCGCCCGCGTGAATTTAGATTTTTCACAAATTTCACTTTTAGCTTTAAAATGACGATACTTCCATACAACATTTCAACCCCCTTTTTAACCCTTTACAGCCCTTTTTTCGCATCAAAAAGTAGCCTATGTCCTTTCTCAGGCTCTAGAGTATCTATGTACCAAATTTCATTCAAATCGGTTCAGTAGTTTTGGCGTGAAAGCGTGACAGACAGACAGACAGACAGACAGAGTTACTTTCGCATTTATAATATTAGTAAGGATATAAGTAAGGAAAGGATATACGTAAGGAAGTAAGGATAAGGATAAGGATTAACAGCCTAAAAAATAAAGGAGAATGACCAAAAATCTATGGGTGTATAACCCAGTCGTTTACAAGCATGTTGTATGCACCATTTATTGCAGATTTACTCCTGATAACCAAACACACCATTTTAATACCTCTAGGACTTGTTGTTTTTGAATAAATCTAAGTTTAAGTTTAAATATGATTCTAGGTTATGTGTAGTTTATAATTGTTAAACTAGTAAGGAAAGCCGTGTATCGTTCCTGCCGATTTGTTCCTGCTTGTTCGTTTAGCGCGCACTATACTTATCATACCTGTTCAACGATATCCAATGCAAAAACAATAAACCATAATATAATTAATATTGGTCTCCGCTGCGCTACAATCGCTACAATAAACATTCAAAATGTAAACATAGTAGACGTCACTAGCGTCACACACAACTAAAACAATGACATGTCACATTGACATCTTGAAATAAGTTTTGTTACACAAAATCAAGAAGGTTGTAGTTATATTATATTCCATTGCATAAAACGCAACGAAGTTAAAACAATATTATAACAAAATAATAATATTAATTATTACTTATTTACTTTAAGCGTATATTGTACGATTTACAACAAATAACAAATAAAATAATGTATTTAAATAATTAATATCCGTTCTATTTTTATTATTACCCGACTGGGTTATGTGTTTCACCTGTGTGTATGTATGTCCATTCCTATGTCCGCGTGTAACTAATAAACGGCTCAACGGATTTTGATAAATGATACGTCATTAGATTTGTCTTCATGACGCGAGTGTTATAGGGTACCTAAATTTTAAAAAAAATTAAAATGGCGGACTTTATGCGCTTTAATGTGCGAGCTGAAAAAAAATTTTTTCCTCAAGACCCTCGAGTGGGGTATCAAAATGAAGGGATTTAAAAGGCAAATACAAAAATGTATACAATTATATATTTGAAAATAAGTTGGAGTGATAAATCACAGAAAATGACCGTTTCCTATGTCAGTTCGTAACTACTCAACGACTCAACTTATTTTGATAAATGATACGTCATTAGATTTGTCTTAACAGCGCAAATGTTACTGTGTACATAAAATTAATAAAAATTCAAAATGGCGGATTTTATGCACTTTAATGTGCGAGCTGAAAAAAATTTTTTTCCTCAAGACCCTCGAGTGGGGTATCAAAATAAAGGGCTTTAAAAGGCAAATACGAAAATATATACAATCTATGTGTTTGTAATCAGTTTGGAGTGACAAATCATAGAAAACAAAATAAATAACAACTACACTGTGAGTAAATTGGTGGTAATTTATTTAAGATCCCTTCCCACTCCACTCTACCACATTCCACATAATCCCCCCTACACCTCCCCCCTTCCCATCAATTATTGTAACACTAATAATTTAACCTTAAATCGCCAAACACTAAAATAATACAATAATATTATGAAGGACCTTATTAAAGTTTCT
The DNA here is from genome assembly GCA_920104075.1 of Melanargia galathea. Classification (NCBI taxonomy): domain Eukaryota; kingdom Metazoa; phylum Arthropoda; class Insecta; order Lepidoptera; family Nymphalidae; genus Melanargia; species Melanargia galathea. The sequence continues at coordinate 7,653,465 of OV049867.1, forward strand.
AGTGTTCAACAGATGGCGCTAATAGTGGTCTTAAACGCGCTATTACCTACACGCGGAGTGACACAGGCCTGTCTCTTGTAAAAATATGCATCTAAAAATTTTTCATAGTTTTGCACTAAAAACCAAGAAATAAATTACGTAATTAAAAAAACTAAAAACCCGACTGCGTAAAACAAACTAGTTCTGGTAACTGAAAAGCAAAAAACAAGCTTTGTACTTTATAAACTAGAATTTGATAAGATCATAAACATAATTAATGTTAGAAAATGTATGGCAGGCGGGGGCATTACTTAGCCAACTACTCAGGACTATTAGTTCGCCCCCGCATGCCATACATTTTCTAACATTAATTATGTTTATGATCTTATCAAATTCTAGTTTATAAAGTACAAAGCTTGTTTTTTGCTTTTCAGTTACCAGAACTAGTTTGTTTTACGCAGTCGGGTTTTTAGTTTTTTTAATTACGTAATTTATAAATGAAATGATTTTTTTTAAATAACAAACCTCTTTTTATTTGGGCATGTAGGTATGCGTAAAATGTAATGCAAATGGCCGTCATACTTAAACGGGAAGTTGAAAAAACGGTTTAATTCCTTTTTTATTACATTTTTTTATCGTGAAGTGTAGCATTAATAATTATTAATTTTCAAATTGTCATATATTCGTAAGATAATTTTTAATAAATTACATTTTGTGTAAATGTTTGGGTCAGGGGTGATCATTCTCCTTTCAAGCTTTTAGCTTTAAAAAGACGATACTTCCATACAACATTTCAACCCCCTTTTTAACCCTTTACAGCACTTTTTTTACATCAAAAAGTAGCCTATGTCCTTTCTCAGGCTCTAGAGTATCTGTGTACCAAATTTCATTCAAATCTGTTCAGTAGTTTTGGCGTGAAAGCATCACAGACAGACAGATAGACAGACAGAGTTACTTTCGCATTTATAATATTAATATAGTGAGGATAGTGAGGATAGAAGAAGAAGATAATCTTTAAAGTATCTACTTTGACATTTTGACTTTCATCCCCTCTCCCTTGGGAACCGTGCTAGATTTCGGGATAAAAAGTATCCTATATGTTACTCCTTAGTATGAACTTAAATCGTACCAATTTTCATTTCAATCCATTCAGTAGTTTTCGCGTGATGCGCGCACAAACATACAGACAAACAGACAAACAGATAAACAGACAAACAGACAAACAGACAAAAATTTCAAAAATAGCTTTTTTACGTTCTGTTACTTATCCCTAACATCCCCCAGTTATTATTTTGCAAAAATCTTTAATGTACAGATACGGCAAGTCTACGATTTTATTATATGTATAGAATAGAAGAAGAAGATAATCTTTAAAGTATTTCTACTTTCTAACAAAAAAAGAATGAATAAAATCGGACCACGCGTTATTGAATTACAGCTAAATACACGTTTTGACTTTCATCCCCTCTCCCTTAGGCACCGTGCCAGATTTCGGGATAAAAAGTATCCTATATGTTACTCCTTAGTATGAACTTAAATCATACCAAGTTTCGTTTCAATCCATTCAGTAGTTTTCGCGTGATGCGCGCACAAACCTACAGACAAACAGACAAACAGATAAACAGACAAACAGACAAACCGACAAAAATTTCAGAAATAGCTTTTTTACGTTCTATTACTTATCCCTAACATCCCCCAGTTATTATTTTGCAAAAATCTTTAATGTACAAATACGGCAAGTCTACGATTTTATTATATGTATAGAAGAAGATAATCTTTAAAGTATTTCTACTTTCTAACAAAAAAAGAATGAATAAAATCGGACCACGCGTTATTGAATTACAGCTTAATACACATTTTGACTTTCATCCCCTCTCCCTTGGGAACCATGCTAGATTTCGGGATAAAAAGTATCCTATATGTTACTCCTTAGTATGAACTTAAATCGTACCAAGTTTCGTTTCAATCCATTCAGTAGTTTTCGCGTGATGCGTGCACAAACATACAGACAAACAGATAAACAGACAAACAGACAAACAGACAAACAGACAAACAGACAAACAGACAAAAATTTCAAAAATAGCTTTTTTACGTTCTATTACTTATCCCTAACATCCCCCAGTTATTATTTTGCAAAAATCTTTAATGTACAGATACGGCAAGTCTACGATTTTATTATATTATATAAATATAAATAAATTATATAAATAATAGAAATAGATAATAGATAATAGAAATAGAAGAAGAAGATAATCTTTAAAGTATTTCTACTTTCTAACAAAAAAAGAATGAATAAAATCGGACCACGCGTTATTGAATTACAGCTAAATACACGTTTTGACTTTCATCCCCTCTCCCTTGGGAACCGTGCTAGATTTCGGGATAAAAAGTATCCTATATGTTACTCCTTAGTATGAACTTAAATTGTACCAAGTTTCGTTTCAATCCATTCAGTAGTTTTCGCGTGATGCGCGCACAAACATACAGACCAACAGACAAACAGATAAACAGACAGACAAACAGACAAACAGACAAAAATTTCAAAAATAGCTTTTTTACGTTCTATTACTTATCCCTAACATCCCCCAGTTATTATTTTGCAAAAATCTTTAATGTACAGATACGGCAAGTCTACGATTTTATTATATGTATAGAAGATATAGATAGTCACATGCGCCTCACTTCTGTAAAATTAAATGTAAGGTACCTACTTATAGCATAAGTAACTTTCATAATACATCTCTATTATAATATACATAGGGCCTCTCTACTCACACTGGTTTTCCGGTGCAGGGCCATCCGGCCGTGCACCTTGGAACCCAAACATGTATCGACCATCCCAGCTACGAGTATCCTCCCAGATTTCCAGATTATTTTTAATTCAATACTTATTTCAGGCAACAATGGGCCGTTGACGTACCAATGTGGCGGAGTGCTGATCAATCATCGTTACATCCTTTCGGCTGCCCATTGCGTTGTTGGAGAAATTGAAAAAGTGGTCGGAAAACTGTGAGTGAAACTTTTTCCTGATATTAATTAATGCTCCAAAGTTTCGATCTCTTGTACTTTTGGAAAATATCAGACATGGTTTTTGTTAAAAAATGTATAGTTTCTCTAGATAGGAATGGACGTGAGAATAGTTCAGCAAAAAGCTTTATAAATAGCACTGGCTTGATAAGTGTGTTTTTTGATACCCGCGTTGATGTTTTTGCTGCATCTTTCATCAGAACAAGTCAGAGCAAAATAAATAACGAGACCTATTTAGTAAATTGCAGCCCGTTTTACAGATTTAAATCGGTATATCAAATCAAGTCGTATAGGACGTTTCAACGTTTCGTTTATCAGATTTCGCTAAGGCGTATAAACGCCCTTTCGATTTGTTTTCTGCCATGTATAACGTGGATGTTCATCAACATTATCAATTTATTACCGATCCACTACAAGGTACGGGTCTCCTCTCAAAATGAGAAGGCTGTAGTCCACCACGCTGATCAAGTGCGGTTTGGTAGACTTCATACGCCTTTGATAACATTGTAAAGATCTCTCACTTCTGAAATCTGAGGTTTCGTGGAGCGCTCAGGCTAGAGCTTAAAAACATTTCTGTTTCTTAACAGGACATCGGCTCGTTTGGGTGAATACGATACACAGACGGACATAGATTGCGCGGAGCCCAATGATTGTGCCGATCCGCCGCAAGAAATCTTGGTGCACTCTGCTTACCCTAACCCTGGATTCTCTGACAAGAACAAGAACAGACAGGACGATATTGCAGTCATAAGACTCGCCAGAAGGGCTGTTTATACAAGTGAGTACCTAACTGATAAATATTACAACAACAGATTGAACTTGCCTTGGCCTCTTCCTCCTCCACCAATTATTACCCTGCCTGGAAGATTTTTGGAGTTTGTTCTTCTCTCTTATGTTTCCATCCATTTCATTCCATCCATTCCATCCATGTTAATATCTAGGATTCGTGGTCGTATTTTAAAATTGTTCTGATGAGTTATGTTAGATCCTCTATTTATTTATGAATTTTATGTTTATCTTGAACATTAAGAATCAGTCAGTCTGACACTAGGTTTCCTCAAATTTGTTTTTTTGATATGAATTGCTAGCAAAACAAGCGGGTAACCTGTTGTTAAGTGATTATCGCTGACGATGAATATTTGCAGCACCAGAGGCATTGCTGGCTTTTGAGGAATTCGTTGATCTGCCCCTTGAATAATCCCATATTAAAGTTACGTTCAAGTTTCAAAAGGTGTTGATGAAATGCATTTTTGTTGCAGCATACGTTCAACCAATCTGCCTAATAGACAACAACCAACTCCGATTGAGTGCCGGCGATGACGTATTTGTAGCTGGCTGGGGAAAAACCCTGGAAGGTACGTTTCGTGGCTATTGATTTTGCGCCTCACTAAATGTTTTTCTGTGGAACTTGTTACGCTCATTACTTCATAATAATACCGGAAAACGAGGAGTACTGGATAGCAAAGAATATGATGTTTTAAGTTGAAAAGTATACAGTTCATTTTACATTCTTTACGATTACTTAGGAACTAAGGAAGAAAATGTGAAAATTTGACCTTTGCAAAAGGTAAAAAAAAATCTGTTGCTGTCCATAAACAAAAGATTGGATATCACATCTAATAGCATCGAATGAAATAACATACATATTTAAAAAAAATCTATGATTAAATGAGAACATAAAATTAAAGCAAACCATAAAAATATAAACACTAACTACTTTTATTTAATGAGGGATCAAGTTATAAAGCAGTTGTAATGATTTATACGTAATTTCCGCATTTGACCTTACATGTTGCCTTGACTTTGATTAGGTACCTATTTATCTACGCGTTATTATCAGAACGATTATTGTGCTTTAGTACCGGTACTTTTGTAGGCAAAAAGTGGCAGAATTTTTATATGAATACCAAATGAATACAAAAAATTCTTGGCATCATTTTGGCACTAGGTACCTACAAGAATTCCAGAAGATGCACGAAAAGTCAGAATTACGAAAATAATTATAGTTAGATTGTTTTTGAGACAATGATTATAAAGTACCTATTGCTTTATGACTGACAATGTCCGATAAATAGTCTCACTAACAAAAATATTATATACGTTATAAAGTCATAAATCAGTGATAGGTAGGAATAAGATACTATGTTCCGACCATGGTATAAGAGGTTTTCATGGTCCAAACTGGACTAGTTTTCTAACAATCGTATAAAATTATGCATATTTTTGGGGGGGATAAAATCACTGATTTTGTTTTTATTTTATTCACAGGGAAGAGCAGTCCAATCAAGCTGAAGCTCAATTTGCCAATCTACAAGAAAACGGATTGCGCCACGAAGTACAGATCCCTTGGGGCAGAATTGACGGACAACCAGCTGTGCGCTGGCGGAGTGTTCGCCAAGGACGCGTGCAGGGGTGACTCGGGAGGACCGCTGATGAGGAAGACACCCTCGGGCACTTGGGAAACCGTCGCCGTGGTGTCCTTTGGCTATGGTTGCGGAAGAGACGGCTGGCCGGGCGTGTACACCTCCGTGGCTAAATACATCGACTGGATAAGGAACACGATGGCTTCCTCCAATGTCTAGACAAAATTTTGACTACCTATAAATTTTTAACTATTGCCATAATTTTACTTTTACTCTTACTCTACTTAGACATGAGATTCGCGACTGCGACATGCGACATGTACACAACACTTGTACACTGCTGTATGTAGAAATGTAGGTATAGAGAGGGTTTGATGTGGGCAATCGCAACGCGCGATACTAAGCCATTGATAGCAGTCGAGAGCGCGACATGTCGGTGTCGCGCGTCAAGATCGCGCATTAAGATCGCACGTCAAGATCGCGCGTCAAATTCGCGCGTCAAGATCGCGCGTCTGGGTCGCACGTTTCAGTTGCGCGTCGCGATCTCGAACCTCAAATTCAACCTTTAAAATCTAGCTGTGTGTCGTAAATAAATTTTCGCTTACTCCGAAACATTTTTTGCAGTGTCGAACAAAATGTTTCTAAGAACAAAATAATATTATGATATCGCAATATTTGCAAATTTATGAGAAATAAATCTGTCTATGAACTCTGAAATGAATCTCTAAATGTTATGAAAATACGAGTACATAATGACAGTGTTTTTAATAATATTAGACTGGAATAAAAATGCATTTTCTATAAAATTTAAGTCGTTTTAATTTTCAAATGTGTCCATACATTGAAAGCCTACTTATATTCCTACAAATATCATAAATGCATAAGTGTGTTTGTTTATCAGTTTGTTGCTTTGTCTTCAAATTACGCAAAAACGGAGCATCAGATTGATTTGATTTTTTGCATGGATATACTTAGTTGAAGACCTAGAGAGTGACATTTGGATAATTTTTGGTGAAGTGAAAAAAAAAAGCTGTGATAGCCTAGTGGTTAGGACGACCGACTTCTAATCGGAGGTCGTGGGTTCAATCCCGGGCACGCACCTCTAACTTTTCGGAGTTATGTGCGTTTTAAGTATTTCATAGATTATAGATATCACTTACTGTAACGGTGAAGGAAAACATCGTGAGGAAACCTGCATGCCTGAGAGTTCTCCATAACGTCCTCAAAGGTGTGTGAAGTCTGCCAATCCGCTTGGCCAGCGTGGTAGACTATGGCCAAAACCTTTCTCACTCTGAGAGGAGAAGATCCGTGCTCTGTAGTGAGCCAGTAATGGGTTGATCATGGTGAAGTCGCGGGCTAATGCCATGATATTACCCAAAATAACACGAAGAGAGTAAGTAGTGAAATGAGAATTGGTAAGCTGAAGTAAAATAAAGAAGTATTTATATACTTAAACTTTCAAGCTTTTTTACTTTTAAATAGGTTAATATAAAAACTTTTGCTAAATAAAATTGAAGGGGTAAGGGGAAGATACCGAATTAAATGGATAGGTGAAATAAATTGAAGCGATACCACGTGGGACTTCGAAGTTATCCTGAAGTCCCCACACCCCGTACAGAGATATTCAATTAGTCGTGGCGTATCATTTGCATAGGTGTCACTGGCAATCAAATTAAGTGGATCACCGACAATTCTATGCGCATAATTAAATCATTTACCCTTTCCAACGTATATATGGGTGTCTAAAATTTTATTTGTTTTCGAGACCCTTTGTGATGGTATCTGTATCGGTTCTTTGGAAAATTACTCTTTTGTTTTGGTATAGCTTAGCTTAGCTTAGCTTTCTGATATTTTTCAAGAGATTTTTTTAAATAACGAATACTCGTAAGTATTCACATGCTTTGTGTTGTGTTGTTCAATCGAATAAATGAATACATTTTCACTATGAAGAAAAAGTCGTTATATGAATAGCTTGGCTAAAAATTTTCCGTAACAAAGTTGCGCGAACAAAAAAACAGCTAGTAAATCACAACTGCGAATACATTCATTCATTTCACCCGGGAGATAACAAATACGAAAAGGGGAGTTCCAATCGGAATCTAAAAATTACGGCAGTTTAAAAGTAGGCAGCATTTACATAAAACTACTATATCCGTTATGATATACACTCCGCGTGGCCCATTTGTTTGGTTTATGGGAAAAATATCGCTCGCATATAACGGAGTAGTATAGGTTGGACTAATTTGGAAGACGGTTTTATTGTTATTCAATGTTATTCAATTTTTTATCTCACTATTCTGTTATTATAGTTAAATGTATTCTTACTACAGATTCTTATACTTTATGTTATATAACGGAATAGGTTGGACTAATTTGAAAGACGGTTAATTATTGTTATTCAATGTTATTCAATTTTTTATCTCACTATTCTGTTATTATAGTTAAATGTATTCTTACTACAGATTCTTACACTTTGCTAAAAAGAACACACTGTAAATTTCAGCACTGTTAATTGCCTGCAGCGAAATGAAGCCAGTGTTCTCGTCACCATTCCACGCGGGTGTGACTTGTAGAGCAATTAGATGATGTTACTAGGTACTTTAAATTTTATGTACATAGAAAAAAATTTGGAATCTTGCTATTCTGCAAATCGATATGATGTCATCATCATCATCATAATCTCAATCGATAAACTTCCACTGCTGGAGGTTTCTTGCAAAAATCACCACAGAACATGATCTTGCGATCACTCATTGAAGACAATGCTTGTAATAACATAACGTAAGTCTTACACATTTAGAACTCTAATCAGTATCATTGACGACAGGTTATTAAGTCTTGAGATTATTGTTAACTCAGTAGAAGATTTATATAATTAATAGGACATAATGATCTGAGGTTAAATGATCCAAAATCTGAAGTCGTCACATTAAAATATTATTTTAATAAAGTAACCTTCATTTATTTCAAATATTAAGACGACCAAATATTCTGGTTTCGTTTTACACATTTAATAAATTTGCATTACAGAGTGGCAGTTAACATTGAATATTTAGTTTAACAATCATCGTACATGTTCTCTAGCAAAATAGAGGATTGATGGTAATATTAATAGATGTATTTTTTGAATGACGACATTTTCATTTATAAGTCTTACTGCCACACTGGTTGCCATAATGGTTACTTAAAGAACTCCTTCGTATAGATTTAAAAAAAATTACTCATTCAGAGATTTAATTATACCTTCATAATAATTAGTTCTCTCATTAGACATAATTTAATGAATGTCTGTGAATGCGCAATTTAATTATATTTTCAAAGTTATTGTTAAAACACAGATAAAATTATTAAAACAGAGATTTAGAAATGTAAGTGAGTGTAATATTAATAGAATAATCAGGATAAGGATGCACTGACTCAATATCTGCATACAATAAAATATGGTCATAGGTTTTATATAATTATTACCTACAGGTAGCACATGAAATGCATGTTTAATTTCAATATAGTTGATGTACACGCGATGTTGTTAATGATGTATCAGCACCGCTATTATATCATCATAAGGATCGCGATTTTTATCATGCAACTTATAAAGTCCTCTCAACTAGCAGCATGCGCCATTCGAACTTACGTTACACATTTGATAACAAATAATAATGGGGTATATTATGTTTATAAAATTGTTATTGTTTGTATTGTGTTTTGATAATTTTTCCTTTGCACAAACCGACGACGACGACGTAAGTAGAATAAGGGTTGCTCACTATTTTATCGACTTTTTGGTTTATATGTTTTTAACCCCCGACGCAAAAACGACGTGGTGTTATAAGTTTGACGTGTCTGTGTGTGTGTGTCTGTGTGTGTGTGTCTGTGTGTGTGTCTGTGTGTGTGTCTGTGTGTGTGTGTGTGTGTGTGTGTGTGTGTGTGTGTGTGTGTGTGTGTGTGTGTGTGTGTGTGTGTCTATCTGTTCCCCTGTGGAGCTCAAACGGGTGGACCGATTTGAATGCGGTTTTTTTTGTTTGAAAGATGAATTAGTTGAGAGTGTTGTTAGCTATGTTTGACGAAAATCTGTCCAAGATGGCCGCCGCTACAAAATGGTGGTTTACATAATTTTTCACAACTCCCTTAATATGGATATCAAATGAAAGGACTTGACTAGTAGAATAGCACTATACTAGCGGCACGCTATGATGGCCGGTTTGACACATTACAATAGTGATGTGGAATGTCAATTTATTCTCGAACAAAAAACAATTAAGTTTTGTTTTTGTACCTGATTAAATAGGTTTAATAAAACAAAAATGTATATGTTTATTTAATTTATTTGAACGAACTGAATATTTGAACGAAAATGAATATACATACTTTATATGCACACAAGAAACATATGAATACAAAAGATACCAAAAAAGGTGCCACAAAAGGCCATAATTAATCAGATTCGTCCATACTACTATTTTCACTGTCGTCACTGCTATCATCACATACATTAATAATTATATGTTCGTTTTCTATAATATTATCTATTTTCACATCTCTTTCATAATCTTCCCTTATTAATTTAACAGTTCTATTCACAACCTTTTCCCAGTCTCCTTTAGTCACATGTTCACAAGCTTCTTCTAATAATTTTAGCATTTTTTTTGTGGTAAATGGGGGTTCTGTATTGTGTCTTGCAGCATATCCCTTAATTTGAGCCCACACCAACTCAATCGCATTATACTCACAATGGTAAGGCGGTAACCGTATAACTCTGTGCCCATGTTCTAATGCTATTTCGTCAATGACGTATCGGATCTTGGTTGGTTTGTTTTCTTTTAAAAGACGTACTAATTCCGCTTTTAACATATTCATGTTTGCATCTACGCCATTTTTACGAAGCCATGCGACGATATCAGCTTTCTTTTGGGATTGGGCAGGTGGCTTGTCAATTTGCATCGAGTGGTATGGGGCGTTGTCCATAATTATAATAGATGGTTCAGGGAGGCTACACAACATTGAGGTAAACCATTCAGTAAACTTTTCTCCATTCATGTCTTCATGATAGTCTCCAGTGGTTTTTGACGCAAAAGCCATGAGAGAACCTTCGACAAACCCGTTGATGGTTCCGGCGTGACAAATTATAAGTCGCGATCCTTTTCCTACAGGAACTTTGGAAGTAGATGCTGCTGTGTCATCGTTCCAAGAACGGCCTACAGTATGGTTAGCATTAAGCCATGTTTCATCCAAGAACACAACATTTTGCCAATTTTTGATTTCTTTCACTTGCCGTAAAAAAGTATACCTTGCCATCGCTATATCAAATCTTTCCATCAATATTTTGCGTTTGTTACATTTTTTGTATCGAAATCCAATGGTCTTCAAAATCTTCGTTAAAGAACTTTCCCCACCGAAGAATAATCCAGCTTCCTTCAGTGAATGCACCAACTTTTTTCTTGTTGGATACTCCTTCTGTAAATAGTAGCCGTAAACATGTCTTCGGATAGCATCGGCATCAAAGCTATCGATGCCTACGACTGGTTTTGCTCGTTTTCTCTTTTTTGGTGTGTGAAGTTTATTTTCTTCTGTGCCAGTCTCGCCATATTTTTTTTTAGTTATCCGTCTAACAGTTCGTTGTCCAATATTAAGCGCATCAGCTACGCGTTCAACCACTGACGTTATAGGTAAAATTGGCCCTCCATTTTGAGCTTCACGATCGAAATAGTTACGAAGGCGTATTACGAACTCACGTGTCTGACTATTTAGAACAGTTCTCTGCGTACGTTCGGTCATATCGACGAAATCCACAACAAAGGGCTTGAACAGAGTCCAAATTAACGAGCAAGGGTCAACAGTAATGCAGTATCAATATTTGAAATCCAAAGCCAGGTCAAAACTATATCACAATCGCATTGCACTGACAGTTTATACTTTTCGAAGCAACGTCAATTCGAAACTGCTTTGTTTTGCATTGAGCATTGACGCGAGTTTGCCGGAGGTAGTAGTTGTGCTAGCCAGCGATCCTATGTGACGATCGTATTAGATTCCATTTTTAAAAATTTATTGATATTTTTTTGCGATTTCAGAGGTTTGTCCACATAGTGAAAATTGTTCATATTCACAAGTACATTCACCCCTTAAATGGTGCAAACTGATTTTTCTACACTTGTATACATTTAAGAAATCAATTTAATAAATAAATTTTGAGTCCTAAACCTAAAACTACATTCGATAAAATTTATGAATCTCTGCACATCACTATCGTCAATAAAGTAATACAATTATTTCCTTCAAAGTCGTTATCAATTAATACGGAACTTCATGAGCGGACAAACGTCAAACCGGCCATCATAGCGTGCCGCTAGAGTAGTGCAAATTCAAGATGGCCGCCACCACAATATGGCGAAAGTCGGGGGTTTTTTAAATTTTTAATTTATACTTGTTAAACCTATCTACATAGTTTGTACTTTGTAGTGTACCAATCAAGACACTTAGTTCTATCATTGCTTTAGAATGTGTAGTTTACTTCGTGTTTCTCAAGAAACTTGGTATTAAATCATTTTACATACAGTACAAGTATAAATTAAAAATTTAAAACGAATGTTTGCGAATGAATGTGGCGAATGTCGGGGCATTCGCCACTTTGTAGTGGTGGTCATCTTAGATTTGCATAGTGCTATTCTACTAATCAAGCCCTTTCATTTTATATCCATATTAAGGTAGTTGTGGAATAATATGTAATCCGACATTTTGTGGTGGCGGACATCTTGGACCGATTTTCATCAAACATAGCTAAAAACACTCCCGACTATTATAATTCACCTTTCAAACAAAAAAAACCGCATTCAAATCGGTTCACCCGTTTGAGCGCTACGGGGGAACAGACGGACACACACACATACACAGACACGTCAAACGTGCTTAGGCTAAGCGTAGGCTGAAACGCAGGCGACGCAGGTCCACGCAGCGCAGAGCAGAGCAGATTTTGTAAAGCATGGAACGTCATTTAACTACGTACGCTGCGGCGCAGGCACGTGCGACGCACACATGTGTCAGTCCTGCTCTGCGTCTCGTTGTACTGCCGGCACAGAATTCTGCGCGACGCGTGCACGTCGAGACGTATTTATTAAGAATATTTTATAATTTTTTTGCAATGACAGAACATTTAATTGAATTAGTTCGTTGTGAACCTTGTTTGTATGATACAAATCATCCAGATTATTCAAAAAAGACATTGAAAGAGTTATTATGGGTGAGAACTAGCTAGGATGCGAATGTCAGCTGCGTCGCAGCATACGGAGGGGGCACATGTCTGCGTCAACTGCCCTGCCCTGCACTGTGCTGTACTGTGCTGTGCTGCGTCGCCTGCTTTTAAGCATACGCCTAGCCTTACAGATCAATCGTTTTTTCTTTCAGAACTGCTATAGTGCGTCGTTTACTCAAGGAATAACAGGGTGCAGCGATTTTGAAAATAAAGTATTCCTCTGTGATTTAAATACCGAAATGGCTCCTGAAAACGATGAAGGGAAAAGTGGTGGTATGATACTCTCCGGTCAGATGGAGTTTTTACAAGACATTGACGAGGAGCACGAGGTAAATTCGGAGTCTATGGAGATTATGTCCTAAGTGGTCTTATCGAAGTCATAATGATTACTTCAAGTAAAACTTACGTTACATTTGTCATTTCGTGCACAATATATTATTATAATATTATGTGAATTAAAACTTAAGTTGTACCCATACTTAACCAAACAACAACTAAGTTTGTTGTGGGCTCTTCTCAGACCAGGGCGCGTTTGGAACCCTCGTAGCTTTAGTTTTAAGTTTCCGTAAGTAATTATCACCATTGCCTGTTCCCAAATTGACGTTCAAAAAGTGTACAGTGTACCTACTTTGAATAAATGAATTTTGAATTTGAATTTGAATTTGAATAAGTAAATGAAAAATTCTGTAGTATCTGAACCGTCTATAACATGAGGCCAGAAAGGCACTCTCCCGGTTGAGGCATGTAGGTATATCGTATAGTGCTTTTCTAAATAATGCAACAAGTAAATTATTTAAAAAATACGTTTTCTGAGCACTTTGCCGCTTGTCTTTCCATCTTCCATTTGATAAATTTTTCATAGTTACGCGTACCTACATCTTTACTTGGATTTAGGCGGAAGCAAATTATTTTTTGCTAATTCAGCCTCCGCTCTCAAATTAGGTGTGCAGTTAAATTTCATACTATTCTCACTTGAACTCATTTTACAGGAATAGTCTATTCGCGCCTTTTAATATGAAGACAAAAAAAAATTCTAACTTTTTAAATTTTTACTCGGAATGACGCTTGCAGCGCTCGCAGCAATGTAAAAGTCCGATACGGATAACCGTGCTGTGTTGTGAGCGTTGAAAGCGCAATCGATAGAGTTCCAGAAACAGAAATAGAATAGAAATATTTATTTTATTCTCGTTGTAGAGTTATAGGTAGTCGTGCTTCCTACAAACCAAAAAAATTTAGACGGGTTTTCAGTCCTTCATTCGTTCCTTCCTTTATCATCCTTCATTGTATCCCAATAATATTTATATTTAGGGTGAAATTGATCTTTCCAGCGTTATTTAATTTTATTCCATTGCTCACAGGTAGAACTAAATATTTGGAAGGATCTACCGTCCGGCAAACAGTATATGTACAGTATCGAGGGTAACCTTTGCGACAGTTTAAAAAAGACTGATACCCCATGGAGGCCTTTGACGGAAGCTCTTCAAACAACTGAATGCCCTATTCCAAAGGTAAATTTTAACTACAGAATTAAAGCTTATATAAAATAGCTCATAAATACGCGAATATTAATTTCTTAAATTTTGTATCTCATGATCATCAATTTAATGTTACAAATTATTGCATCCTGAATTTGTTCTTACATAACTGATGGTATGCCATCTTTAAACTCATAAATATACCATATACCATAGACGTCCCATACCTAAGTACATAGGCACAAAATCTAACCGGCTGACCGCACATGTCATTTGTCACTGAAACTGATTATTCCATTATTCACTTGTAAATTCTATCATTCTCTCTATCATCTCATCTCATCTACTTAATAAATCGGATCGATGTGGCGAGAGTTGGCCATAATTTTTTCGGAGGACCGATTTTATTGTAATATAAATTGTTAATTTTGCAGGGAGTTTATCCGGTGGAAAGAATGATTATGTCTCTTGACTTTGCCGAAAGTGTTATGAATCATGAATTTGTCGGCATTTATCTGGCAAAACTTTGTGTAACAAAGGGTGCTGATATAGAAGCATGTTATGAAATCGGTCTTGAAGTCGAGGAGAACCCTTGCGATTCTTCTGAATAATTAACTATGTTAAAATTAAAAAAAACTGCTTGTGTAATTATTTTTATTATATTTAAGTACGTATTAGTTCCTTCATACTGATCCCAATGCCGTTTAATTAAAGATCAGTTAACCCTCAGTTGGTCGTTTTTTTAAATTTTTGATATAACATGGCTATATAGTTTTAAATTTTCTATTGTTTGATCTAAGAATCATTTTTCTATCATTATTACTTTCAGATAATATATTTATTTGTCATTTGAGCATTTTTTATCTTTTTTATAGTATTAACAAATATAATATGCAGGTGTAATAGTCATATTAAGTATATTGACAAATATCATTTATGTAGCATATTGTGCACATAAAATATTGTTAAATATATTCTAAAAGCATATTTTTTTAGAAATATCCATTTCGATGTTTTTGTTTATTCAAAATACAAGTTTACTCATGGATCTTTGTTGAGATTGCCAACCCGTTCGATGGCGGCTTGAATTACCTAGATAATTCAATTACTAAAATACTTAAACGTATTTCAAATAAAAATATTCAGCTAAATGTTTTAAAATATGCAGAAAAAAAAACAGCACCACCGTTAGGGCCTTTTTTAACACGCCCTGGAAACACGTTTTGTATGGATAACGTGCCGGACGGCGCGTCGTCCGGCACGTTATCCATATAACACGTGGGTAAAACGTGGCGTGTCTTATTAAATAATAAATAATAAATAAATAAATTATTATTGTAACACCTTACATATTGAATAGAAGCAGGCGTTACTTTGCGGAAATCCATAATATATGATGAAAAGTCAAAATTATTTTGCTATGATCCGAAAACAGTCAAATTTGTCCTTACATCACACAACTGTAAGGTGTTACAATAACGGTGGTTCCAGACACACTAGAACCAGAACCAGTGGTACATTCAATTGACGATTCAAAAGTACTTGTAAAAGTTTATTTGAATAAAAAACTTTTCTTTTCTTTTCTTTTCTTTTCTTTTCTTTTCTTTTCTTTTCTTTTCTTTTCTTTTCTTTTCTTTTCTTTTCTTTTCTTTTCCATTCCATTCCATTCCATTCCATTCCATTCCATTCCATTCCATTCCATTCCATTCCAGTCCATTCCATTCCATTCCAGTCCATTCCATTCCATTCCATTCCATTCCATTCCATTCCATTCCATTCCATTCCATTCCATTCCATTCCATTCCATTCCATTCCATTCCATTCCATTCCATTCCATTCCATTCCATTCCATTCCATTCCATTCCATTCCATTCCATTCCATTCCATTCCATTCCATTCCATTCCATTCCATTCCATTCCATTCCATTCCATTCCATTCCATTCCATTCCATTCCATTCCATTCCATTCCATTCCATTCCATTCCATTCCATTCCATTCCATTCCATTCCATTCCATTCCATTCCATTCCATTCCATTCCATTCCATTCCATTCCATTCCATTCCATTCCATTCCATTCCATTCCATTCCATTCCATTCCATTCCATTCCATTCCATTCCATTCCATTCCATTCCATTCCATTCCATTCCATTCCATTCCATTCCATTCCATTCCATTCCATTCCATTCCATTCCATTCCATTCCATTCTATTCTATTCTATACGCAGGTTTCCGACAGTAATTATTAAGCATCATCATGAGGTGTTGAGTTGTTGACTCAACAACGCACAAATGCAAAGACAATATTCAATTACTTATACAAGGGAATAGCAAAAATAAAAATTGTGGGTAGGCATGCCAGTTAATATATCCACAGTCCTTATTGATATACTTAAGTACATATAAAAACATAGAAGAAAACTAGGAAGAGTACACTACTTCCCAAATTGAGTAACCATGTCGAGAGGACAAGGCTCTCGAAAAGTCGAAAGAAAATCAAAGCGGGCACTCGGAAAGGTTTCTCCTGTGACAAATTGGAAAATCTGTGCAGTGTTTACAAAGTTGTAGCCATAGATGTGGGGATTTACTCGTCGCTCAATAATAGATTAAGACTCTTTTTATATTAGAATTGTTTATGGCTAGGCTACAAGGACTTCAATCCTAAAGATCATTTCATCTGGTGGACTATAGTTACCACACCTAAAAGCAAATTATAGAAAAAGTTATTCTTAAAGATAATATAATTCACAAACCGAACTTCAAAGGCGATTTAAAAAGACTTAGGTATTAATATGAAAACTCAGAAAAAGTTAAAGCTTTGAATTTATCAAGCGCCTTCTTAGCTTTGAACTGTTGACAAATCGCTTATACGACTTACGAAGCGAAAAAGACATCAAGTCTATGATCTATGAAGTACACACGTACAAAAAGACGCGTTAAAAGTGGACTTAAAAAACCGCACGCATCAAAAAATGTGATAACTAGCGTGAGGGAGGTGCGAAGAGCACTCGAGCTCTCCAATAATGCCACCAGTTCGCAATAAAATTGTCAAGACGAGATCTGCTAACGATGCACTTTGAAATCCGAGGTTTGAGTTTCGGAGTTAAATGCGCCGGATTAAAATTGATAAAAGGAGTGTGTTCGATTGTGCAGAATACGTAGGTAACCACTTTTATCTGGTTCTTAGAAATCTTTACTTAGTGAATTTATAGATCTCTCTTAAATTATTATCTTGGGAATTTCAAATTCAAAAATTGTTTCATGTATTCATTTTATTTCATAGGCGAACTTGTATTTTAGATAAGTCCCGACCCTTTCAAAGGTGCAGAAAGCAGGTTCTACGTGGTTCTACTAAGAATAGCCGCCCGAATAATAATAATCAGTAGTGTAGCGGCAATTTGAAAATTAATTCGGAATCCAGATAAAAAAGCACCTTAAATATTTTCTGTAATTTAGCCCGACGTTATGACGGTTCCTAGTAAGTCGATTCTGTGTGCGTTCTTTGTTAGAAAATATGAAAATTTTGTCTTATTGTATTGTATTATCTTCTATATTATCTTCTATTCTATACATATAATAAAATCGTAGACTTGCCGTATCTGTACATTGAAGATTTTTGCAAAATAATAACTGGGGGATGTTAGGGATAAGTAATAGAACGTAAAAAAGCTATTTTTGAAATTTTTGTCTGTTTGTCTGTTTGTCTTTTTGTCTGTATGTTTGTGCGCGCATCATGCAATAACTGAATAGATTGAAATGAAACTTGGTACGATTTAAGTTCATACTACGGAGTAAAATATAGGATACTTTTTATCCCGAAATTCAGCACGGTTCCCTAGGGAGAGGGGATGAAAGTCAAAACGTGTATTTAGCTGTAATTCAATAACGCGTGGTCCGATTTCATTCATTCTTTTTTGTTAGAAAGGAAATACTTTAGAGATTACCGGGTAATCTCTGAAAGGCTGGATCGATTTTGATGGGACTTTCACTGGCGGATGTTTACCTATATTTTTATCTACTTAAATCTCCATCAGTGAACTTTTAACAGTTTTTAGCAAGGTATGAGCTCGCAGGAGCTTAAGAAAAACAAAAGTTCCCACGGGATTTTTAAAAACCAATATATATCCACGCGAACGAAGTCGCGGGCGGCCGCTTGTTGTAAATAAACTGTGACGTTTTCGTAAGTATATTATCAATCTCTTTAAAACTTTCACGATGAGATTCGCGTTATCCGAGTTTATAAAATGATGAATGAATGGAGAATGGCTCTTTTCTGCATACCTAATAGAAATAGTTTTATACTGTGAATGTGGGCGAAGTACCTACACAAGCTTTGCCTTTTCAACATTGGTAAATTATACATCTGATTCTAATTAAATTGTAACCATTAAATTTAATTTGCTGTAAAATTATCTACAGAGTTATATGCATAGATAATATGAGCAGTTAACATTGCTTTTAATTTATTTTGAGCACAGAAAATATTTACGCTTTTCCCAAATAACACTAGTATAAAAATGTATATGGAAAGATAACTTTAAATGTAATTGCCGACAGTAACATTTGAAAATTGACTCTACAGTGTATGCCATAGGGTACATAGTTCCACTTCAAATATATTTGGGGAGTAATAATAATATCTCCTCATTCGAATAGATGAGAAAAAAGCGGGGTCCGGCAGACGAACTTTTTAATTTGTAATTACAGGACAGAGTCCAAAGCTTTAGGCATCATTAACTTTCCTCCCAAATGTCTACGTTATATGGGTTCCGTGCATACTTTTACGAGAGAAAATTTTATCGCCCGTAACCGAATTACGGATTGGAGTAGGTAAATATAGAGTGATGTTGTTTTGCATAATTAGCTTTTTCTCTTAAGAGCCCTCTCCATGGGCGCGACAAATCGTTGGTGAGTGGAGTCTAAAACAGTGATTTCTGCATTTAGAGAGCGAGACGTCTTCAGTATAGAAGAGTACTAAAAATATATACATAAATAAATAATAAATTAATTAAATAAATAAATTTTGCTTGAGATATCATGATTTTTAGTGAAAAACGGCAAAGTAAAAAGATGCAAATCAAGGTTTGGGATTTCGACTATTTTAGCAAATATTTGGCAATTTTTTATGAACTAAAGACTGACATGAACTAAAGACGTTTGTAATTATTATAAAGTAACCTATGATAAGACTTCGGTTGTTTTTCAATTTTCTAGTTTCTTATATAGTTTATTTACGCACGAAGTTGCCCCAAAATTTGCCCAAAAATAGTGATTTTTCAAGCGTCATAACTTTCAAAATAAATTTACTAATATTTTTATTTTATGGCATAGGTAATGGAGATATAAATTGATATTTGGCTTAACTTTAGACCTATTGCGACAAATATTAGAATAATAGGCATAATACGTTTGTATGGAAAAGCGCGTGAAGAGAGTGGCCTTAATTATGATACTGGTGAGCTTGTAAAGTCTGTTCGTTTTCTTACGGTCACCTTTGTATCGCGGCGCCTCCGCCGCGCAGCGTTTTGCCAAAGGCACCGCCGGTGACTTCAAAATATGCCGCGCGGGATGTACAGGCACAAGGGATTTTGGCGTTTTACATCGAAGCCTAACTACTCATATTTTTTATTAAAATTCTCTTTCCTTTTTTTATATTCGTATTATATTACAATATAACCATAAACATAAAATATAATATTATCATGAACACAGGTCTTCTCTCAAAATGAGAAGGATTTTAACCATAGTCTACCACGCTGGCCAAGTGCGGATTGGCAGACTACCGACACTATGTTACCGAATGGACTATAATGAAAATATGTTTAATTCCTCTGTTATTTATTCGTCGTCGTCGTCGTCGTCTCAACCAATAGACGTCCACTGCTGGACATAGGTCTCTTGCAAGGATCGCCACAGAACACGATCTTGTGCCGCCTGATTCCAGCGGCTACCAGCGACTCGCTTGAGATCGTCTGTCCATCGGGTCGGGGGTCTACCAACGCTTCGTTTACTGGTGCGAGGTCGCCATTCAAGCACCTTGGGACCCCAACGTCCATCGGTTCTTCTAGCAATGTGCCCCGCCCATTGCCACTTCAGTTTCGCGACTCGATGAGCTATGTCGGTAACTCTGGTTCTCCTGCGGATCTCCTCATTTCTGATTTGATCCCGCAGGGATACTCCGAGCATAGCTCTCTCCATCGCCCGCTGAGTGACCCTGAGCCTTCTTATGAGGCCCATTGTTAGCGACCATGTCTCAGATCCGTAAGTCATCACTGGCAACACGCACTGTTCGAAGACTTTCGTCTTCAGACACTGAGGGATATTGGACGAAAAGACATCTCTAAGTTTCCCGAACGCTGCCCAACCGAGTTGGATTCGGCGGTTGATCTCTTTCTCAAAATTGGACCTACCTAGCTGGACCGTATGTCCCAGGTATATATACTCGTCTACAATTTCGAGTGCCGAGTTCTCAACTATTACTGGATGGAGCGGAACATGAGCATTAGACATGATTTTCGTCTTACTCATGTTCATTTTTAGGCCCACCTGTTGAGAAACTCTGCTGAGATCATTGAGCATTGTACTCTGCCATGAGGACTATATCATCGGCAAACCGTAGGTGAGTGATGTACTCGCCGTTTATGTTGATGCCAAGTCCGTTCCAGTCCAGAAGCTTAAAGACGTCTTCCAATGCAGCGGTAAATAGCTTCGGGGAGATAACATCTCCCTGACGCACTCCTCGCTGCAGTTGGATTGGCCTCGTAGTCTGGTCCTGTATACGGACTGATATAGTGGTGTTTTCGTACAAGCACTTCAGCGCTTGGATGTACCGATAATCGATCCGGCATCTCTGCAGTGATCTCAATACAGCCCAAGTTTGAGTTATTTATTATTAAAATTAAATGTTTAAAAAATCATACTTATAATTTCCATTATTGATGTGATCTTCGTCTTCGCACCTGATGGATGAGTACAAGAGTACTGACAGTATTAGGTTGCCTGATTAAAAATGGTGCTAAATCCATGGTTGCCTGGATTTAAGATAGGTATAAAATTTTCTGCGCGAGCGTTGAAAGTGTTGCTCGTGACAGAAAAGTGTTACGCGCGCAATTCCATTTGCAAGACAAAGATGCAGTGAGGCAGGCGTGTACCCGCCAGCTGCTTAGTCTATACATAGAATAAAATCGTAGACCTTGTACTGATTTCCATATTATAGCCCGATCATGTGCCGATTGTATCCAGTGGTTAGTGGGAGGTCTACCGATGCAGCGGCGGGACTCCTTCCAGCCAATCTGCGCCGTACAAATTGAATTGCTGATGCAGGACTATCTAAATAAAAATCATGTCCAAATATTAATATTAAATTAATAAATAATTAAATAAATAAATAAAGTGCACTTACATACACTGCACTTCGAGCATATAATGATAACTAACAAAACATCGCCGTAAAAATGCATGGTTATATATTTTTAATGTATATCACGTAAGTAGGATTTATTTTCGTCCCCTTTGAATATTATAGACTCCCTAGCGGAATGTCGGGCACAGTCTGGCGCGATATTGTTACAAACAAAATACCTACAAAATAAATGACGCTGCAACCGTATTGTACTCATAAGTTACTATTATAGTTACGTCTCATAAACTATCTCCATCTAACATAATGCCTCGGTTACACAGTGCGAGTTATGGCTTCGTTACTCAATGCGTGCCTACTAGCGCGCGAGAAATCCCGCAGGACTTTTAAAGCTACACTAAAAACTATAATATTATAATCTAGCTGATCCCCGCAACTCCGTTCGCGTAGATAATATGTCTGAACTGAAAAACCTATGACCTTGAACTATTTACGGGACAATACTTAAAGTACTACCTTTCTAACAAAAAAAGAATGAGTTAAATCGTACTACGCGTTAATGAATTACAGCTAAATACACGTTTTAACTTTCATCCCCTCTCCCAAGGGAACCGTGCTGAATTTCGGTATAAAAAGTATCCTATGTCCTACCTCGGAGTATAAACTTAAATAGTACCAAGTTTCATTCGAATCCATTCAGTAGTTTCGGCGTGATGCGCGGCCAAGATACAGAGAGACAGACAGACAAAAATGAAACAAATTGCAGTTTTGGCTTCAGTATCGATTATAGAGTGCAAAAATTTTCAAAATATCTTCAATGTACAGAATTGGATCTGTTACAGTTTTATTATACTACCTATAGATAGATAGAAGATGATAGAAGATAGATGACGCTGCAACAGTATAATTATTATTGTACTCGTAAGTTACTATTAGTTACGTCTCATAAACTATCTCCATCTAATATAATGCCTCGGTTACACAGTGCGAGTTATGGCTTCACTACTCAATGCGTACCTACTAGCGCGCGAGTAATCATGCAGTTCTTTTGTCTAAAAGCTACATTTCAATTGATGAATGGCGTAATTTGTGGTATTCTTGCTACAACAATGCATTTTAGCCTATGGCGAGAGGGTGTCAGCCAATCAGACATGAGTGCGATCGTCACCGGTCAGCCATTTGCATCATGCAAATCAATGGCTTACTATAACACCATTTTTTTTCTACAGTATTATATTAGCATTTCCCCCACAATATCACAAGTACACGATCTTACCTATTCACTATGTCTACAGCAGCTACTAATCTAAATTCTAAATTTTGAGAACCTCCCTGGCGCAGCGGTAAACGCTGTGGTCTTATAAGTGGGAGGTTCCAGGTTCAATTCCCGGCAGGGGCAATTTGGGATTTTATAATTTCTAAATTGTCTCTGGTCTTATCTGGTGGGAGGCTTCAGCCGTGGCTGGTTATCACCCTACTGGCAAGCCATGCCGCCAAGCGATTTAGTGTTCCTGTATGATGCCATGTAGAAACCGATATTCCATCTCAGACTGCATCGTCACTTACCATCAGGTAAGATTACAGTCAAGGGTTAACTTGTAGTTGAATAAAAAAAAATCATCGTGACACGAGCCGAGGCGAGTTGATCTACTGATATTCCTGTCTAAGTTAACCTCTGGTCAGAAACTCGGGCTATGTAATCGAGCCAAAAGCCAACGACGTGAAATCGTCAACATTGTACATGTACAATGTACATGACATATTTCAGAAATATCGTCGGATTAGTCTGAATCCGAACATAATAATTTTATGGCGCCTCCTTTTCATTTGACAATAAAATAACCGCGTGTGGTATAAAACGTTGAATTACAATGCGTAATAAAATGTTATACTGTGTGAATACGCTGCGTTGAGATTAGAGGGGGCTCAGATGATTGTTACAATATTATTTTCTTGTTTTTACGACGGGAAAATAATAAGCGTCCTGGCGTTTATGGTCTGAGCCTTTGAGTTATAGAGTATAGAGATGCAGATCTGGGACCCAATTATACAATGACGTAGGTAGTAAAACTAAATAATATCTTTATACAATTTCGATGTGCGATGTGTTCGTAATTTTTCTCCTCCGAACGGCTTAACTAATTTTGATGAATGTTTTTTACTTATGGGGTCATCTGGATGGTTTTTAAGCTATAGGACGGTTGCGTTGCAGTCGGAATTAAGTTTGTTTTTATTAATTTTTCGATCAAATTCAGATTTTTTTAATTTTGGAAAATATATTTTGCAAGCGAGTTCTGTGGCAGGATAACGTCTGTCTCTGGAACCACTAGGTTTTAAATAAAATTACTGAGCATGACGCCCATTTATGCTCTGTCGTCTTTATTGTCCTGTAACTCTTTGACTCTTTGTCTAAAATCTGGTGCTAGTTTTTTTTTTTTATATGTTCACATACTTATTTTAATCTTTTAAGAATACTATAAGAGTAGCATAATATGAACAAGTTCGTAAACTAAAACCCGACTACGCTCAATAATTTAATAATAATTTAGTGGGTAAAAGCGCGGGGCAAGCAGCTAATAGCGCCATCTGTTAAAGAAAGCCGCGCGAAGGTCACTTCTCTATATTTTTCGTAAATAAAATGTAGCCTATGTCACCCGGACCATAACAACGAATCAATAGACACCTCATTCATTAAAATCGGTCCAGTAGTTTAGGCGCTACGGTGGTACACGCAGAATCTCATACAAAAATCGGCCACATACATACATACATAGGTACATACATACATACATACATATATACATACATAGACTGCTAAAAATATAACCCTTCCTTTTGGCTTTGCCGTAGTCGAGTAAAAAGATAGCAATACTATCGATATATTTGTAGTAACAGTAGCTCTAACCCCAATTAACTTGGAATACAAGAACCACAATTGGCTCTCTTATTCACCAGTCGGATTAAGGCCGTTTTGGCGGACGTATCTGCCTCTAGTATGTGTCAGCTCTGTGGCCTGAACAATAAAAGCGGGATCAAGAAAGCACTGATTGTACAATTCATTACAATAGAAGAAAAGCAATTAGTGTTACTCAGGAATGTAATTTGATACGAAGTAGCTGGAGAGGAGAGATGGACATTGTTCAGGCGGTGAATGGATTTTTATGAACGGGGATGATCGTAACAATGTGAAAGGGACTTGACTGTCATAAAAAGATATGAAATACTATTTATATCTATGAAAATAATATAAATCGTGATTGTTACTTAGGTCAATATCTCACTAGGACACCATGGTTGCGCCACCAGCATGTTTGTGCAACCAAGGGGACATCAGGGTAAGTACCCTCCTTAGCATACACATTTGGTATATTAGAATAAATAGGTAAAGAAAGGCAGTCGTCGACGCGGCGATAAGCCGTTTTTAACGGGCCTTAACAGGCTCGATACGTCTATCGTCGCGTCAGTGCCCAAGGTACTCATGCGCTTGTGTGCGTGTCGGCAAATGTAATTACAGAGCACACATGGGTTGGTTTATAGCTTACGTTTCGAGCGGAAATTTGTTAGAAACTTCCATTCTAAGCGTAATAGTTCGATGTTTGGTATATACATTATGTTGGTAGCGCGACTGATTGCGCCGCTACTGGTGTCCTAGTGAGATAGTGCCCTAAGTTCAAGTAATGTCAAACGTGTGAAGCAGTAGGTAATATAACTGAATGTTCAAAAATAACTCGCACGCGTTTCCATTCAAAAGTTCACGTGCATGCCATCTCGCTCGCCCCCGCGTTTTCTACACGAACACGCACTTATAAAGAAGAAGTCGTATAATTAGAGTTCTAAATAATGAATATATGTAGGTAAGCCAGACTTACAAAATTTTATACCTAAGTTACGAATCAGCTGTTGCTTAATCTATTAATTTAATAGCAAGCAATGCAAATTCACGTTATTTAGATAGACTGTCTCTGAAATACTTGGTTATAAATTACTAAGAAAGGTATAGATCTGTATTGGCAGCTATAAGGGAACCGATGATCCGACCCACACACACTCACACACTCACAAACACACAACCATACCCTCCCGTAGCCGGGTAAAATGGGAGAGAGATTGCTAACTGAATCGTACAGTAATCAAATCGTATGATAATCATACCGTGTTAGCTGTAAGCACATTGGAAACATCCAGGCAATATAACCAGGCCCGCCCTAGGCATTGTGATATCGCTGGATTTACGGTGCAGTAAGCTGTAAACACGCGCCGACGGCCACCCATTGATCTTCCCAATTCCCCTTTGTTTTCCCGGAATTACGATTGGAGTGGAATGACGATAAAGAGTTTTTGAAATGAATGCACATTTTCAGCATCGGTTTTAGGGTTCCGTACCCAAAGGCTAAAACGGGACCCTATTACTAAGACTCCGCTGTCCGTCCGTCTCTCTGTCTGTCCGTCTGTCACCAGGCTGTATCTCATGGACCGTGATATTTAGACAGTTGAAATTTTCACGGATGATGTATTTCTATTGCCCCTATAACAACAAATACTAAAAAACAAAATAAAATAAAATATATCTAGGTGGCTCCTATACAACAAACGTGGTTTTTTTACCGTTTTTATAGATAACTAGCGGACCCGGCAGACGTCGTCCTGCCCGCTATTAGCGCCACCTACCGGGTCCAATTTTTCTACTTACAAACCTTCCTCTTGAATCACTCTATCTAGTAAAAAAACCGCATCAAAATCCGTTGCGTACTTTTAAAGATTTAAGCATACATAGGGACATAGGGACATAGGGACATAGGGACAGAGAAAGCGACTTTGTTTTATACTATGTAGTGATGGTACGGAACTCATCGTGCGCGAATCCAACTCGAACTTGGCTAGTTTTTTTGTATACATATAATATCCATTATTGTTTATATATGGTTCTATTGTTCGAGTATGCTCGATTGGAACTCCATATTTTTGCCCTGATAATCCTGACAAGGTAGTCGGTGACGTAAAGTTATTAGCTTTACCGGATTTTGTCGTAGTTTAGGTACATAATAAGGGCCAGCGAGAACGAATTACGTTGTTCATATCTCTTCTTCCTTTGTCCATAATTTAACATTTATTCTAAAGCAATATATTTATCGTTACAAGTAAATGTGAAATAGTAGGTATTTATTGTAATAAATGCAAAAGTTTGGTTGCTATCCCTCTGTTAAAATTTTAATGTGCAACCGCTGAATCGATCTAGATAGTTTGCCACATAGCACACTTATGAAGTTATCCTATACACGTAGCATAGCCTGCGAAGAAAAATAAGCTTTTACCACAGGAAAACGAAAGATTCCTGTAAAGGATTTCACACGGGTACAAAGGCTTGTAAAAATCATTTAACTAAGTGGATCTTGGCTTCTTCGTTGAATTATAATTAAATTTATTGCAAGAAAATATTTTAATAGAGAAGAAAATATTGTTGGAGAGTCTCGGGTGTGCGATTGGCAGCAAAGCTTCCTCGCTTTGTCTAGACTTAAACTACGAGACGTTTGTGTTAGGGCACTTACTAACTGCGGATGTGTGCTTGAAAAATCCATTCTTGCATACCGGTTCTGGTAAGTTATCCGTTCCAATCCACACTAATATTATATGATAAACGCGAAGGTGTGTCTGCCTGTTTGTCTGTCTGTCTGCTAACTTTTCACGGCCCAACAGTTTAACCGATTTTGATGAAATTTGGTACAGAGTTAGCTTGCATCCCGGGGACGGACATAAAATAATTTTATCCCGGAAAATTAGAGAGATGGACCTTTAAGATCCCACGGAATTCTTAAAGGTCCATCCGTTTAACCAATTTATACAATTTTTATCCCGGTAAACCAAGTAGTTTTAAAAACCAAAATCTACGCGGACAAAGTCAGTAAGTAACCTTATATTTAATAATACTTACACTGACTGTCTTACTTTTAGTCTGTAAGTACCCTAAGCCCATTCTGTACTGCGCTATCATATTTCTGTATCAAGGAATCAATATTCATGCGATGCTTATTGTGCATCTGCGGTGCATAACCGCCGAGATTGTTCCCATTGTGTTTCATGTATGTACTTAAATAAAGTCAAATATTTTGTACGATATTCACTGAAAACTTCTAGGTTTTTTTTAAATAGAACCTTCCCCTAAAATGGATTGAAGCATCCAACCACCACTACAGCCTTTTAACGTCCCACTGCTGGGCACAGGTCTCCTCTCTCATAGGAGAGCTTAGATTTAGAGCTTAGACCCACCACGCTGCTCCAATGCGGGTTGGCGGTCTTTAACGACTATTGTCACATGATAGTGATAATAACCGGGACCGACTGCTTAACGTGCTTTCCGAGGCACGGGAGAGAAACACCGCCAACTAACAACTCCGGGCTGGCACTGAAAATTTCTGGAGAGAAAAACCCAATACTTAACAATTATTTGTGCGACCCGGGAATCGGAGCCGTGACCTCGTGATCTGCAGTCGAATATGCTAACCACTAGACCAACGAGGCAGTTTGAAAGCATCCTATTAGATTTTAATCGAAGAAGGTCTGTCTCACTATGCTGTGTAATCAGCAGTCACTGAGTTTTAAGTAGATCGGCGCAATCCGCCGCCCTTGTGCGCGATAGAAAGAGAGGGCTTTGTAAGTGAATATAAAGTTTGGCCACACGTCTGAACACTTACCTGGAAGAGTTATGGCAGTTTTTATTAAGCCCATACCTCTGATCGATCTCTATGCAACATCGTACCGGAACGCTAAATCACTTGGCAGCACCGCTTTGTCGGTAGAGTGGTAACGAGCCACAGCTGAAGCCTCCCACCTGATTAGACCTGGGGGGTTATTCTGTAACTTAGTTAGCAACTGAAAATAGTTGCCAACAAATTAGTTCGATATACATTGCTGCTTTACTGTGTGAAATTATGAAAACACTTTATAATTTCCCACAGTAAAGCAGCAATGTATATCAAATTTATTAGTTGGCAACTATTTTCAGTTGCTAACTAAGTTACAGAATAACCCAGCTGATACAATTTCGAAATGATAAATTCCCAAATTGACCCTGCCGGAAACTGAACCTGTGACTTTTCACTTATAAGACCACTGCGCTCACCACTGCCAGCTAGTACCTCAGAAGTGAGGGATTGTTAAAATAACCATAGACTTAATTTGCTCTCCGAGGCACGGAGAGGACGAAAGGGCCAATTGGGAACTTTAAAGTCGGTCAACCCATCCAGTTACCCATTTGGGTCGTGGCCCAGCGCAATCGACTGATATGCTCTATAACGATACTCACTACAAGTAGGTAACATGTCGCTTTGAAAGCCGAGAAGGCACTTTGCAGCTAATATGGTCAACATAATACCAAAATATTTTTGCGTTCAAATATATTATTTGAACGTCAAACTTCCAAAGTTAAAAGTAGCCAGAACAAAGATAAGAATGTAATATTAAAGTCTTTGCTGATAAATGTAACTTTATTAGAAGTTGACTGAAATATTAATAAAGAGACAAATATAAACAGAAAACAAAAATTAAATTCATCTTTACAGATTTAAGGCTTCTATCCCACTGCAAACATTCTGAGTTTGTAGGTTTGTAGAGTTCTGAAACCTAGTGTAAACTTTCAAGTTAACTAACGTGACATTCGTAAAACTCTAGTCTAGGTCTAATGAGTAATGACTTGTTTATTTGTCTAGATATAGGTCGGTATTAGGTATATTAAGAGTTTTTGGGGTCAAATAAAATAGTTATTGTACCTACAAAGTTTTTCTGTCAAGTAATTTTCATTGGCAGCCCGGAGTCGGGAAATTGGAAATATTACACTCCCATGCCTCAGAAAGCATGTTAAGCTGTTAGTCTTATATATGCTCGGTCTCCTCAAGCTCAACTTAAGCTCGTTTTATCCGTCGTTTTATCCGATTTAGAGCTATCGGACAATGAGAGTGAGGGAATAGGCCCGTTGGCGTGGTTGGCAGTGACCCTGCCATCCGCTCCGGGGTCGCGGGTTCGATTCCCGCCCCGAGTTTGGGTGTATTTATAATATGTATGTATGTATACCTTTATTAAAATATATATGTATTTATATGTAAATATGTCTATCAGTCGGCTGTTACCTATAACACAGGCATTAAGTTGCCTACTTTAGGAACAGACGACCGTGTGTGTATGTGTGAGTATTTATAAAAAAAAAAAAATAGAGAATGCACCTGCAATATAGAATCGTAGACTACTAGGAAAACCCATGTCTTCGAGGCCAAAAGGATCAGTAGTATAAGAGCAGAATGAAGAACTCTGAACTTTTATTCGCCGTGTCACGTTAGTAGTGGGATGGACGTAGGTAACACCCAACAAGAGAAAAAACCGAAACTCCAAGTGAATGTGAAAAGAGAATGTTCGAAAGAGTTTCGGCGTACAATAAATCCTAAAGATACAACAGTTTAAAACTAGAAACTGTCCAAGAGAAAGTTTTCAATTTGTGAGGCAGTTTCTTTATCGTGGAGAAGTATGAAGGCGCCGCGCGGTTGCCAAGATGTCTTGTTTTTGGCTGTTGCGATTTTTCTCTTCAAATATATAAAAGTCGTGACGTGTATAGTCGTGTTTGTGATTTTGAAGCTTTTTATTAAGCTGCTATGGTTAGTTATTTCATCATAATCATCGGTGCTACAGACGTTTGTGGCTCGGACGTTCCAATTCTTTATTTACACCAATCTAATTCCATTTTGTCTAAAAAGATATGGCTCATTTCAATGGATGTTATAGAGCAACCCCTCTTATTTTATCGTAACCTGATTATTATGGTTATGGTTATTTGCACGTACCTAGTCAAAATCCTAACATCAATTTTAATAATGTTATTCTGTCATTTTGTCAAGGCCTATCTCCTAAAAAGCTGAATCAATTTTGACGAGACTTTCACTGACAGAATCTGTTACGCAGATATATACCTACAGTATCTGTCCGACAGATACAGTATATATCTGCCGGAGTAATTTACTCTTTTTATCCTTGGAAAATATATAGGTACACAACTCCCGACGGGATTTTTAAAAATCTACAAAATTAAAATAATAAATAAAAAAATAAAATAAAATCTCTTTATTTAAATAATATTGGACAAAATACAAATAGTATGTGGATGGTACGCTTTTATAACTCTTATTCATTCTCATTATTACTTTTGTGTTATAAAAATAAACTTTATTGCTTACTTTTGAATCGTAAAAACGGGTGATCTCAAACAAAGTCCATCTGATTAGCCATTGCTTGCTCAGCTGATTGTACCTACACCTGGACAAATGCAGACCCTGTCTAGCGAATCTTTACAGCCGCTACCAGTGTAGAATACAAATTGTTCTACTGCAATCATAAAATGCAAACATGCTGTACATACACGTTTTTTTTTTGTCCCTTTGTATCGTAAATCCTCGTATTACGTGTTGTTTGTCTAAATGTTTATGACTCTATTTTATTGTATTTTTAGATTAAATAGAACTAAATTCAGCAAGAATTTTATTTTGATTAAACTATGTCGTTCATTGCAAATAAGATGTTTATAAAAAATCTTTAAAGACATAGACTAACTAGCGGACACCGACACTGGCGGACATTCATAATTAATCAATGATCATGAATTTATTGAACTGTGCGTGAATTGTTAATGTATTCCGTCTTAATAGCAATGATTTTCTGTCAGTGTACATGTTGATTGCGCAGGATGGCGACCTGGATGGAGGGGGACCTCGAAATTTGGCAGAAAATAATTTTGTGCAACCATACGTCTAGCGCCGAATGGCGAATCTACACTATAATAAGAGACGATAATCTTATTAAGTTCAGCGTCAGTACATTGTCGAAGGCAAGTTGAAGGGGATTTAAACTACAGGGATTCACACTACAATAGGAGTTAATACGCATCCTATTTCAATCTAATCTTCACATGAAAGTGGACCTTTAATATACTCTAAAGTTGCTGAAAGGCTTCTGATTGGTGAACGCTCCGCATGTGAACATAATCCGCTAGCGAGTGAATTGGAAAAAAAATATCCCAGTACTATCACTCTTTGAGAGCGTTCCTGTGTATTTTTGTTGAGCTGAAAACTTTTGCAATACCAGCTCCCGGCTCGAGTTTAAACTCCGTGGAAAGAGGGTTCCAACGATCATCTGGCTGCGTCTAATAAAAGGGCCGATGTTTGTGAAATATGTTGTCACTGCATAAACTTTATGAAGACTTTATGACTTTAGTTTCGCTCAGACTCGTCTAGAAATGTGAGAAGTTCTTTGAGCACGATGAAACCTTTTGAGCGCCTTATTATCATATGCCAGCGGCGATCTCATAAAAATAATAAACAGCATTCGCTGATAATAAAAGCGTAATTTTATGCTAAACACAAGAATAAAGCGAAATATATTTAGAGTGTCGCATTATAGAAGCAATTACGTGAAATATATCACCAATTGGGGGGGATGTTACGTAAATTTTTATTGACGCAATTTCGATAGTGCTTTTAAGCGAGATAAAATGGGTGCTGTAATTTTTCGATTCTTGAATCGATTCCATAACTCGGTCTCCATTTGCGTTGTCGTTTGTCAACAGAGTGAAATTGATACTTTATGCCTCGCAAGAATATTAATATTTCCTGTTAACAAAATGGGTTCGATGATAATAATAGATGACATTATTTACCGTAATAAAATCAAAATTATTTTGCTTTGTTTACCGTTAATTTTTTTTTACTAGCGACAATAAGATCATGTATAGTCAATGTTTTTTTCAGTGATTTGAACACCTCAACAACAGACCTGGCTGGTCTAAAAATTTGGCTGGCTAAAAGTTTGGGTGCCAAGGCTTGGCACCCAAATTATGGTTCTTCGAGCTAGGTATAGCCTTCGTAGTGGGGCTCTTTAGGGGAGGTCTTATGTCCAACTGTGGACGTCCACAGACTGAAAAAATAATGATGATGAAATATAAAAAGTCACAGAAATAAAATACCATCCAACATAAAACTACGTTGAAAATGACTGCCGTATATGTATGCACCTATATTGATATGTTCACTCCACAATTTCGCAAAATGATTACTCCCCGTAATTTCCAATTCCGCATCAATAGCTGTGATTTAAGTATTTCCCGTATCATTTGTTTCCTTCCCGATTCCGATATAGCATTTTTTATTTTGTTAAATTGCTTTCCTTTGTACGTTATCCCCCTTCATAAAAACATGCGTGCCGTTTTTTTGAACACTGATTTGTTTTTAAGGATTGACATTTATTTGTTCTTAGCTCACGGCGAAATTGCCTGTCTTAGAGCGTTTCTCGTCTTCATTATGTTATGATTTTTATTTCAATTACATGTACGTGACTTGCTCATAACATATGAAATTTTGAAGTATATAGCGACTAGAATTTTTTAATACAAGAATTAAAAGCATTTAATTTTGTTTTGCGTAAGTTTTGACTAGTAGTATCTCCTAAAAAAATCGTATCTTCGTTTACTTCGAGAATATCTAATTACGTTTTATTCATCAAATTATTACCTCATCTTTTTCCCAACAATATAATATATCCGTTATATTATATCCGTTATGACCTCTGAGCATGGTTAACGAAACAAATATTACATTTTCGTACCGAGGACTAATGAAACGGTTTACTGTTTCATATTTTTCAATTTTGTTAAAATATTTTTGAACTTTGCATATAAAACTGTATTTCAATTCCAATTTAATTTCGCCTCGTATCTTGCGTACTTTTCATTCATATCCGGGGTGGAATTGTAACAAGCAGGAACACTCGTAAAGTCAACAACGCAGAGTATAATTTATTATTCGCTTGCTGACAATAAATAGATTAAACGTCATGAAAAGTAAAATCTGTTCAACGTAGACATAAGACTCTAGCTTAATTCTGAAAAAAAGGCACAAAAAATAGTATAAAAAGTAGTTGAGATTAATAATGGCCATGGTAATAGGGCATTGATGAAAGATTTTAAAGTACTAGAGCTTTATCTCGAAAACACTGAAACACCTTTATTTAACTGATGTCTAAATTGATATTTTGACTGTTTTTGCACTGGAAATCTGGTCTAGTGGTTAGCATGTTCAACTGTTCACGAGGTCCTTTTGGTTTGATTCCCGTGTCGCCGTCGGGCTAAAAAGTTCTTAGTCTTTGGATATTTCTATCAAAAAATTGTCTATCTGCCATTTTGCATACTAAATAGTGTTAAGTATTTGTGACAAAAAATAGATTTTTTTAAATAATTAAAAAAAATTGTGATTGAATTGTCTTGAGACTACGTAAATCTTAAATATAGATTATAGGTACATACGTCATGTTCCAAAAAAGTGCACAGTACACATTTTCTCCTGCCCTCGTTCCCTAATACAATAATCAAAGGAATATGAGGGGTTCCGCAGAATCAAACATATGCGTATGGCGATAAAAGAAAGCAAGCTCTCGAGAAATCGGGGTCATATAAGGGTGTGATATAAAGGCTAACGGCAATTACTTCGACAATGAAGACGTTATCCGATCTGCGACTTATTTTAATATATTTTTGTATTGAAAACTTAGTAACAGATTGCTTATAAAATTATGGCTTGTAAATTAATATAATATCATGGTAGAGTTTTAAAAGTGTGTTACATTAATATGTTTGTAATTGATACAGATTATGTGCATCAAATAATATAGGTGTAGGTACACATAATAAAATACAGAGTGAAAAAAATCTGAAATAAAATAGAAAATTACTTTTTGGTAATGTTAACATGTAAGTTAGAATGGCTGCTTATAAAAATATGCGACGTACATAATTACATACATATCGAGTTTTATGATGAAAAAATAACAAAGCTGTCATGTATCCCGATCTAAGTACCGGGGCGACAGAGCTCAGGGCAACTGTCACGCATGAGATAATCTTTCAAAAGCGGAAACCGTGCCCCCAAAACGACTTACCAATCCCTTGGCTCCACCCACCAGGCTCACATGATAATGCGGAAAGTAATTTTTTATATTAAATCTTTCAAACATAAAAGAGAGATTTTCCGGAGCGCGTCTTACTTTCGCCCGGCGAATGCGCCGCATAAATTAGTTTTTCCGGAGATTGTTTGTCTAGTGGATGCCTTTTTATTTATTTTACGTTAACATTTATGAGTTTTTCGACGTGCGCTGTTTGTTGGTCTAGTGGAAAACGTTTGTTTGGTTATTCAACAGCTAGGTACGTACCGACGATATGAGAATTTAATGCATTTTGACGAACCTTTTACAAAAATCTGTCCAGTAGTAAACTCAATTTCATTTCTAAAGTCAGTGTAGAACGCGAAAATTAATATTGCAATTTTTATTTGTCGTTACTTAATCCTATGTGAATACTAGCTTCTGCCCGCGGCTTCATCCGCGTGAATTTCGGTTTTTCACAAATTCCGAGGGAATCATGGATTTCCGGTTCCCGTTCCCGCTCCCTTTTCCAACCTTTACACCAACTTTCAAGGATGTTTGCTATAGTAATCTACATATAGCTGTAGCTATAGATTTCGGTTTTTTCACAATCCCGTGGGATCTGTGGATTTTTCCAGGATAAAAAGTGCAAACGCATACATCTGCATGCAACTATTTGTAATAATGTGCTATGTGAGCGTGATTTACCTAAGAGCAGTCAGCGCCATTTTTCAGGATAAAAAGTAGCCTATATATGTTAAGTCAGGGCATAAACTATCTCCATTAATTTCAGCCAAATCGGTTCAGTAGTTGCGGCGTTAAAGAGTAACAAACATACATACATACACACACAAACTTTCGCCTTTATAATAATTAGTGTGATGGTATGACGATGAGAGATTTCATAGTACGCTGTCGTTGCTTCCGCAGCCGGTCAGTGATTAATTAAAAGCTTAGGTCGTGCCATTATGGGTTTTATGCTAATAGGTAGCGGCTAATATGGAAACCTTCAAAGGGTTGTGTGGGGGCGAAACATTAAATTACAGCGGAGCGTGTGCTTCAAAGCAGTACGGTGTGTGTATATTCGTACAGCCCGTGCAATATGAATAGATTATAGTACGGCAGCCCTGGAACAATTTTTTTAGTGATTAATAACAAGCTGAATTTTCGCGAGTAGGTTCGTTTCGACGAGACGAACAAGTATTTTATTTATGAAAATTCTCGATGGAGGTAGCTACTCGAGAGGGGAGGTGTTAAAAATTTCGATTCGGCCGGGTGGGAAATCGTTCCACTTTCGTAGGACTATATGGCCATTTTATTATACAAGTATTTACTAGGCTGCATACAAAAAAATCAGCTGGTTATATCGAGAATTTTCATAGATAAAATACTTGTTCGTCTCGTCAAAACGAACCTACTCACGAAAATTCAGCTTGTTATTAATCACTAAAAAAATTGTTTCACGGCTGCCGTACTATTAGATTCACTGCACTTTCGGATCGAGCTAGACGTGATTGTATTGACGAAATACCTTTCAAACTCTGTTTTAATTTATGATTGTTAATCTAGTCGAATAGGACTTTTAACTTCTCATTATTATCATAAACAGGACATTTCATTGTATCAGATGAGTAGTTTAAAATATAAATAGTAATTGATATTATTATAGATTGCTATTAATAAACAAACTATGTATCCTTCTATATACTTATTTATTTTTGTTTATTATTATTTCTGCGGAGTCAATAAATGAATAAATATTTTTATGTGATCAAAATAAAATATATCTGCAGAATAAATATTGAAAGCTGATATGAATAACTGAGCAAACACACAATGTAATATGCTTGCTATATATAGTAGGTAGTTTGATAGTTATATGAAAATGAAATTACTTAGTTCTAGCTATTGAAATATTAATTTGAATACGACGCGTATTAAAATAAAGGAGAGGGGGGGGGGATCTTTAGTGGTTATTGAGTGCATAGTCAAACTAAGGGCATTTGCACACGTTTAAACTTCCACATGCGGCCCAGATGGCTGGTTGCTCCATCTCTCGGTTTCTTCTGGTCTTCTTCATTGGAACCGCTTGCATAGGCCAGGCATGCTGAACTAACGACATAGGACATAAAAGCTTCAACAGCGCAGCAGTCAGGGTGTTGACGGGAAACTGAAAGGCTGACAGTTCAAATCCCACCCGTTGTAGTATTATCTACCTACTTCTAGCAGAAGCTGTACGCTTACTTTCAGGGGAAAGGAGAATATTATAATATAATGTTCTGAATGGCTAAAATTCTTTAAAAAAACGACATCGGAAGGAGTTATGGATCCTACCAACAAGCTCATAGCTAAGAACCTTGGAGGTTACACATGGTCTAAGATCCCGCTATACAACGACCTTCACCGAGATGTTTATTTGATGAAACATATTTTATATTTAATTTAACATGTCAATAAATATATTCCATATGGGTTGCCTAACAAATTTCAGTCCAGAATATGATTAATTAATAAATAAAAAAAATTTTTTTTAACATTTCACCGGTTTGATTATTAGACAAATTCTATACCAATCGAAAGTATGATGACCATAGAATATGCAAACGTTAGGTTGCTTATTCTTTTCCGGTCACAACTCTCGGGTAGCCAGGTGTAAACAGGTAAATCGATACTAGCATTTTGCACCGGTCTGATTATTGAATTAAAATTAAATAACAATAAAAATGATTTCATTATGAATTTGTCTAATAATCAAACCAGTGAAATGTTTAAAAAAAAATTTTTTTTTTTAATTATTAATTATTCATATCCTGGACTGGAATTTGTTAGGCAACCCATATGCAATATATTTATTGACGTATTAAATTAAATATAAAATACGTTTCATCAAATAAGCATCTCGGTGAAGGTCGTTGTATGGCGGGATCCTATACTAACATTGACAAAACCGGACTTGAGGCATGGTATATTTACAATCCTGAGTATATGCAGCGGCACGATTGTCGAGACGTGAAGGAAAGTGGTGGGGACAGTTACGCATACACTCACCGTACAAAGGATTGTTGTGTGAGCGCCAGACTACGAAGACGGCGTTAACCAATGCGGGAGGTAGATTATGACGTGATATGGCAGCAAACCAATCACAGACGCTGCGCCCGTCGCGCACCACGAAATACTTTATTCAAACGGAATTTTTCCAATCTATAATAATATAAAGAAGCTTGTCCTGACTGACTGACTGACTGATCATCATCGCACAGCCTAAACCACTGAAGCTAGAAACTTGAAATTTTCAAAGTAGCTTCCTTTTCACACTAAAAAAGGATTATTGCGAATTCCACCCCTAAGGGGGTTAAATAGAGGATGAAAGTTTGTATGAAAG
Source organism: Melanargia galathea (assembly GCA_920104075.1). Lineage (NCBI taxonomy): Eukaryota > Metazoa > Arthropoda > Insecta > Lepidoptera > Nymphalidae > Melanargia > Melanargia galathea. The sequence goes on from OV049867.1 coordinate 7,691,242, forward strand.
TTCGTAATTTTTCAAGTTATATCAAGGTATTTAGGTTTTTGGTTCAAAATAAAGAGTTGTTTGTTTGAGTGTGTTTAAGGAATTTCGGAAAAACTACCCCCAAGTGGGTAAAATAGGGGGTGAGATTTATAAGAATTCAAGCGGACGAAGTCGCTGGCATCAGCTAGTAAAGGTTAAGGCCTTTAGATCCGCGAAGATAACAGCTATTCTACTCATATTATTATAATATTCTACTCATATTATTATAATATTAATTTATATTATCATTGTTTGCAGCCGCCCTACCGTTGCAGCGCGGGCAGGCGCGGCGCGGGCGGTACGCGTGCGAGTTAAATTGAGCACCGCCCAGATCCCAGACTCTCATTTCCTCCATCCACCATTGTCCGCTACTCACAATACAAAACATTTTTTTTTTACGAATTTCGACAAAAAGTGCTTTCAATTTTTTCCAATCTTCGTCTCTATTCAGCCTGTAAAAACTTAACGTCTCACCAGCTACGGGGCGTGGTCTTTGGAATTACGCTTCCTGTTATATGGACGGCTAATTACGAGAGGGCAAGCCGACTTCATCCTACTTCCTACTTCCTACTATATATATTAATTATAATATATAATATTATAAATGTGAAGGTGTGGATGTTTGGATGATTGGATGTTTGGATGTTTGTTACTCAATCACGCCGCAACTATTGAACCGATTTGGCTGAAATTTTGAATGGAAATAGAATATGCCCTGACTTAAAACATAGACTAATTTTTATCCTGGAAAAATGCACAGTTCCCACGGGATTTTGAAAAACTCGAAATCTATAGCTACAGCTATAGGTAGATTACTATTGCGAACTTCCTTATTAGTAGGTATAAAGGTTGGAAAAGGGAGCGGGAACGGGAACCGAAAATTCACGATTCCCTCGGGATTTGTTTAAAACTGAAATTCACGCGGGCGAAGTCGCGGGCATTTTCTAGTTGTACTTAAATATTTCAATACTACTTTGCACGCGAAAATTACTTTATTTAAATGGACTTTTTCGTTATTGACGACGACGATCGATGCGTGGCGCCACTGCCGCTTTGAGCTCGATGCTCATCGTATGAGTAGGTATTCTCCAAAAATAGCCATAGATAGATAGATAGACAGAATACTCCTTGTTTCTGCACCACAATAGGAACAAGTACAAATCCCCAATTGATACCCAATACCTATTGAGGGAGTTGTGTAAAAATATGTAATCCGCCATTTTGTGGCGGCGGCCATCTTGGTTCGATTTTCATCAAACACAGCTAACAACACTCTCGAATAAGTAATTCACCGTTCAAACAAAAAAATAACGTCGCATTCAAGTCGGTTCAGCCGTTTGAGCGCTACAAGGGAACACACACACACACACATACACACTCACACACACACACGTCAAACTTATAACACCCCGTCGTTTTTGCGTCGGGGGTTAAAAAAGGCGCACAGTAAAAGGTAACTGTGCACTGAAAAAAGTTTAAAACTGCGCCACCTAACTTAAAACATAATCACCCAACTTTGAAATTCTTAAGTACTGTTAAGTGCGACACGAGGCTCCTTTAATTTTATCACCGCGTTAATAAGAAGGTAACTCTTTAAGAACAAACATTTGTCATCTTAAGTTAGAGATTTGCGTTAGAAATTGCCGTATTATACTAATTAATTGTCTTAAGTACCACCTTAATGTTCGATGTGTATTTGCAGATTAGAATTCAGAAATGTTTGTGTTTGCCCTTTTAGGCTAAGGAAAAATCAAGCAGAACTCCACCGTAGTTATTACCTAGTTCTGTGACTCCGCGCTCGCTCTGGAATGTGACGTATTGAAATCAGAAAAGATGAATTCCTTGCTCGTAATAATTCCTTTAGGTTGTCGCTACCGCTAATTCGACATTTAACTAATGTCACAAGTCACGGCAAATAAGTCTAGCGTTGACCTTCAATGCTCAGAAGTCAAAAATGAGGTATCTCGGGGAGTGAGGGGGTCGCGGGGAGGGCGTGGGGATCGTTCGTAAGCACTGATTAGCTCTCCAATCGTGTTGTGTCCCGCTCACTCGTACGACGCTGCGCACACTTGAAGGTCACTGCTCGACTTACGTGTCGGGGGTTATACTTAGGTAAATAAAATAACTCCATTTGTCAGGCCTTTATATAAATCATTTTTTATAGTATACTAGCGACCCGCCCCGGCTTCGCACGGGTAGTAATTACCCGCTACTATCCCACCATACATTGTTTTGTTATATCTGAAAGGGAGCCAACGTTTGCAATGTAAGCGCACAAAAATATGTTTGTTACGACGTCACATTACAAATCTTTGAATTTCTCTCGGCTTTTCTCTACTTATAAACCTTTCTCTTGAATCACTCTACCTATTGCTTAAAACCGCATTAAAATCCGTTGCGTAGTTTAAAAGATATACAGCGGGAGCGACTTTGTTTTATACTATGTATAGATTCCATCTGTCCTACCGCTTAATTATATAACAGTCTTTAGGAAGAGCCATCAAGCGACTAATGGAAATAGATCACCACTTGCATCCGCATTGAGGAATATGATAGTGATAGTACTCCTATCGATCAAAGTGTTTGAACGTAAACCTTTCACCTGTCATCATTTGTTTAAAGTTAGAGATTTTTGAAAATCGCAAAAATATTTTAATTTATACAGAAAATTCATAATATTTTATTCTACTTATTTCCTAAGTAGGTAGATAGGTGAACCTTTGATAGATCAAATTATAGCATTATATCCACTAAAATGTTTCAAACTAACGAGGCATTATTATAGTGCATTTTACATGAATCCAGACAGGTAAGTGAGCCGTTAAACATAATTTATTCCCGCCATAGTCGATAGTAAAGTTTGACAGTGTTCGATAATTACTTCTGGGAGTCTCGAAGTGAGGTTCCGCACTTGGCTGCGAGAATTTATAGCTCTTGCGCTTTATAATTTTACCAACGCGACGGCGGGCGTTTGAAACTATCTTTATGACAAGGGGGGGTGCACTTTCGTCTTCAATTTTTGCTATTTTTAACCCCCGACGCAAAAACGACGGGGTGTTATAAGTTTGACGTGTCTGTGTGTGTGTGTGTCTGTCTGTTACCCTGTGGCGCTCAAACGGGTGGACCGATTTGAATGCGTTTTTTTTTGTTTGAAAGGAAAATTAGTCGAGAGTGTTGTTAGCTATGTTTGATGAAAATCGGTCCAAGATGGCCGCCCCTACAAAACGGCGGATCACATATTTTTTCACATGATTCAAATGAAAGGGCTTGAAAAGTAGAATAGCATTATGCAAATCCAAGATGGCCACCACCACAAAATGGCGAATGTCGGGGGTTTTTTAAATTTTTAATTTATACTTGTTTCACGTATTTTTTATCCTGGTGGCCGTCACCAGAGCATTTGTGTGCCAAGTCTTTTGAGGACAGTCACGTTGGCTCTTTCTCTGCGGGTTTCAAGCCAGAGCGTGAGCTTATACTACAGTTGCAGAGTTAGTTCAGAGGTAGTTAGTTGAGTGTGAATTAGTTGCCTATATTTCTGAGATGCTGATGAAAACTTGTCCGGTGCATCTGTTGAAATTCAATCAAGCCTTTCGTTATAATTATAAGTTATGTTGAATTCGTATCTTTACTTTTTTTCTTCGGGGGGAGGAAAAATCACATCGCATCGCAAGGCGTATCCGACTCTCAGGGACATGATTTGCGCACAAACTAACGCAGTGTGCATGTATGATGTACGTGTTATATGCATAGCCAAAAGTAAGGATATGCCCTCGTGAATTGCAAGAAAAGCGGTTTATAATAAAGTAGTTCTGTTTACTAGTTATATTTCCCATGAACCCAGTCAAGGGTGCGAGCCATTATGCTGCGTAGTTGATTGTTAAGTTTGGCAAAGTTGGAAAATTACTTCTGGAGTGTCCCAAAGTTAGGGTCGGTGCTAGTTGGTTACCCGTAGTTTTATTCATTTCAGCTCTATTGGAAATTTGCATAAATAACAGTATCTCCAAGATATTTTAATGATATTCACAATTTGTCACTGGCAATTCGTTTGAGTTAGGTTAAAGTTTGAATTTTAGTGCTTCGTGTATATTTAAACGAATGTATAATTCGTTTGAAACTAAAATTAATACTTTATATTATTTCCTTTAAAAAATAACAAAAATATTGTTTAAAATTACTAATCCATCTCTTTATATAAGGGCCACATCTACGGGATATGCCATTAGGCATTGGGTCGAGTGACGGTAAATTTTGGTACATCAAAGAGGTTTAATGGCAGATTTATCGCATTAAAGCGCCCACACCTACGGTTATCGCTATGTTCAATGACATATCCCGTAGATGTGGAAGCTACATTACTGGGTATCCGTACTAAGTAATATTATTAATGCGTGAGCGTGGCTGGCTCTTTGTCTTTGGATGGTTTAAGCACTGAAACGATCTTGATGTTATTTTGGCATAGAGATAAATTGCATTTTGAACATTATTTAACCCAAAACATCTTTATGTAATATGTACATCTTAAAAATAATAGTTCCAATAAATTTCTGGAGTGCTCCCAGTATCCAAGAAAAATAAAAAGCTTTTCGTTTAACATGAAGAACAATTTAATGTGATAGATTGTAGCTCAGCTTCCCTCAATATCTTTTATACTAAGTTATTGCGTTTCGGCTTAGTGCACGAACGCTTTTGATATATAGGAGTGCAGTCTGTACCGCAGCGAGATTAATTGCTATCTCGATGGATGCCAGACAATAAATAAATCTCCTCTTTGTGCAGTTCGCGTGATGTACCCAGTATTGTAACACACTTAGTTCGATTCAATGATTGGTTTTAATTCGAAGATCTGATAGACGTTGGGGTCGATGGAGATCGAATGACCTCGCACCAGCAAACCTATTGTTGGATGACCCCTTACTAGGATGGCGGACGATCTTAAGAATAACACTGGATGTGGCCACATTGCATTGCACTGTATCGAGTATTCGGATCATCGGGTCAAGTTTGACCGGTCTTTATATCATTACAATATTATACTATTTCTGCCTTATGAGTATGTAAAGTGTATCTATGAAGTTTATGTTAAGTTGTTATGGTGTATTCAAATGTTGCTTTCAATAGTATAAGTATCCTTTTACAAAACTAATACAGATCACTTCGAACGATAAAATCGCCTTTGCGCAAATATTTTTGTGGTTAATTGTGTAATTTTGTTTCTTTCTACTTATTTATTTGATCCGAATAAACAGTTCTTACATTAATAACAGGTTATCTTCCACTCACACTCGTAGATACGTGAACTATTAATTTGTAATTTTAAAACGCATCAAAAACTGCGGAACCACGAGATATGAACCCAAAATGATTCTTGTTTCAAAGAATATTTTATCAAGTTTTTACTCTGTCATCTTTCACCTTCAACTAAGATCAAATAAAATCCGTCATGAATATCATAAAAGTTTGAATGTCGAAGTTTAACTTCGCATGATATATCCTGTATCCACGTGTAAGTTTTGATAGAAATCGCGCTCGCAGACAGTCTGCGCGCTGAATGGCAATGCAGGTACGGCGTGATCTAATAAATCAAACTTGATCAGGTTATCGACTTGCAAACATGTGCAGCCATTGTGCACCTTTACTGCATAAGACTTCTCTTATGCAGTAAAGTGATAAAAATCGAAAATGTAAGTAAATTCATGTATGCACATCTAACATAAGTAGCTGATGCTCGATAGAGTAGGTATGTTAAAGGAAATATTTTTTTAAATTAAATAATCTCTTAAATAAATAGAAAGACCCTATATTTACAATTTACCATTTACAATAAGTCAGTAGGTACCACGTAGATAACAGGGATTATCATCGATTACTATTTCATAAAAATTCTAAAATTCTATAATGTAGTTAATATTTTATTTAGAATTCCTCTATGTATTTTAAATTGACTCCGCTCACATGGCCTCACTGATCGTTCTCAAAATAACATCCTATAATATCACATTTATTAATTCCATGCATAAAATGTACCCAAATAAAAAATCTAATTGTAAGACCAATGACCTAGCAGACTTTTGAAATATTATAAATAAAAATAAAACGAAATAAATATTTATGAATCAAATAGAAAAGTTATTAAAACGTGCAAAATATAAAAGAATTTTACGTTTAGTGTTTTATTAAATTCCGATTTACGTTTGGGTCACGTCGTCTCACTGGCATTTAAGAGTCGCACCTATTGGTAATATTTTATTTGTAAAAGTCGAATGCTTTACGAGCCCTAAGACGAGAACTCATATTTTATAGGTGATTCCTCGGAATTGGAGTATCAAATCTAGAGAAGTTTTTTACGATTTACGTGAGTGCGGTTTAGCAGTGCTCTGGAAAAATGGTCTTGAATGTTATACCTAGTTGACTCGGTCTGTCCGAATGTGCGGATCACCATCTATACTAATAAATAAAATTGAAGTGTCTGTCTGTAATATCGAAATAACTACCTCATATTAAGCTCATATGGTTATTTGAACGCTACCATAACCGAATCACACGTTTTTAAAATTTTTGTCTGTCTGTCTGTCTGTCTGTCTGTCTGTCTGTCTGTCTGTCTGTCTGTCTGTTTGAACGGGCTAATCTTCGGAACGGCTGAACCGATTTTAACGGGACTTTCACATACAAGTAGAGAATTAACCAGGGAGTAACATAGGCTACTTTTTTAACCGACTTTAAAAAAAGGAGGAGTTGTGTTTTTCTACCTATGTACACCGATATCTCCGAAATTTCTGAACCGATTTGCGTAATTTTTTTTTAATCGATAGAGAAACATTGCGACCCTGTTCTATAAAAAAATTGGATTCCAACTCCTCAATCCTGATGCTGTAGGGGACCTGGATCCCCAAAACTAATGGGTTTTAGAAACTTTCGGTTATTTAAATTGATATTGGGGGTACCAATTAAAGACTATCGTTGAATGAACTCGAGTAGGTACATATCCAACTCCTCAACCCTGATGCTGTAAGGAATTGTTTTCCGAAATCGTGGGGATCCCACGGGATTATTTCCGTTTTGGGGACGGGTTTCTACAGATAAGCTACTTTTTGTTCTGGAAAATCAAAAGTTCCCACGGGATTTTTAAAAACCTAAATCCACACGGGCGAAGCCGTGGGCATCATCTAGTTAAAGGATAAAATTCAATAACATAATATCAATATTTTTAGTAGCTGTTTTAGAATTTTTTCGAATTTGAATTTGATCGCTACCTATTTAGTTATTGATCCGAAGACAGTAGTTGTTATTGTATTTTTTCTTCATTTTAAAATTATAGGGATCGATCGTCTAGAATTGATTGCTACAGGGTGATGATCGAATTGACTTCCATTCATCATTTTTGTTGCATCATAATTTTTTAGACTGTAGTATGTACCTGAATAACCGGGTGAATTATAACATTCTACTCATAAAAATAACACCAAAATCAACACCCAATGTATTAAGATAAAAATAAACTTAAACTTTCATTAAACCTTATCTAAAATATGGCGGTAGGTAATTTCGTTAATTACAAAGTCGATGGCTATTCCAACTCTTTACGACTGCTCTGTCCGCGATAACGTTTCTAATTGTCGAATAAAAAAGGATTAAGGCTAATCCTTGTTTAATAAAAATGTTAATCATGAGATTTCCCATCGCAGTATGCAAATGTTATAGCGGCCCGTTCGTTATTGTGGAAGGTTTCAATGTATGCATTTACCATTTTGTCACAGCTCCACGCTTTTATGTAGATAGTTTTTTTTTTAATTTTTTTTTTATATAGAGTGTATTTTTGGACTCTGAAGTCTTACAAGTCCAAACGGGTTTAGAGTAGGGATACAGATATGTTGAATGGAAGCAGGCGTTACTTTGCGGAATTCCATGATATACAATGAATATAAAATTATTTTGCTATAATCCGCTAACAGTGACAAATTTGTAGGCACAACACCACACAATCTTGTAGGCACAACACCACACAATCTTGTAGGCACAACACCACACAAATTCACCACAAAACAAACTCGACGATCGTTTCGCTCCGACACCGGAGCATCTTCAGGAGATGTCGACTTCACAACGGACGATTGCAAAGTGAGTTCGTGTCGAATGAGCGGTCTTATATATACTATCCCCGCTTAGTCATCTACCCTCCTTTCTCTTTCTCTCTGGCCACGCCCCCTAAATATGTTGAGCAACGGTGAAGATGACACATTTATTTGCTCATTCAGCAATTCGACACTTCTACCGCTGTGCCCAACTATTTCCAATTGTTCCAACACGCACAGTCTTAAACTTTTACAGCATGTGTGTAAAATTTCAAATGTATGACCCTCGTCTATCCTATGTCCACTATCCAAAAGATGTTTTGCGAAATGAGATCTTTGAGGCTGGTTGTTTCTAAAGGCAGCCATATGTTCTTTATATCGAGTTACTGGTTACTGGTTACTGGTTACTGGTTACTGGGCGCAATTTTGTAACTCGATATAAAGAACATATGGCTGCCTTTAGAAACAACCAGCCTCAAAGATCTCATTTCGCAAAACATCTTTTGGATAGTGGACATAGGATAGACGAGGGTCATACATTTGAAATTTTACACACATGCTGTAAAAGTTTAAGACTGTGCGTGTTGGAACAATTGGAAATAGTTGGGCACAGCGGTAGAAGTGTCGAATTGCTGAATGAGCAAATAAATGTGTCATCTTCACCGTTGCTCAACATATTTAGGGGGCGTGGCCAGAGAGAAAGAGAAAGGAGGGTAGATGACTAAGCGGGGATAGTATATATAAGACCGCTCATTCGACACGAACTCACTTTGCAATCGTCCGTTGTGAAGTCGACATCTCCTGAAGATGCTCCGGTGTCGGAGCGAAACGATCGTCGAGGTTGTTTTGTGGTGAATTTGTGTGGTGTTGTGCCTACAAGATTGTGTGGTGTTGTGCCTACAAGATTGTGTGGTGTTGTGCCTACAAATTTGTCACTGTTAGCGGATTATAGCAAAATAATTTTATATTCATTGTATATACAGATATGTTTTAAAAACTAAAATCGCGTGACCCATTCTTGTATCTCTTCCTTACTCTACTAAACTGCAAGGCGACTTTAAAAAAAATAGTTTTTGTGATTAAAAAGCTTACTTATAGTTTTACTTACTGTATGCGTGTTAAAATAAAAATAGTTTCGTTACAGTTTTGCATGTCATACAACAGAAAAGTCATATACTTATAGACCAGGGTAGAAGCTTTTTTAAACATAATAAAAAGTGAAAAAAATTATAGTAGGATGGAACCCATTGGAAAAGGAGGAGAATATTATAAAATAAAAGAAAAAATAATTTACGGACAATCTGAGCTCGGGGAGGGGAAGGGGGTGAGTTTCAAGGGTAAAAAATGGTTTATCTCGATTTCCGGCAAAAGTACAAGTCCTATGGAAAAAAGTCAAATGGAAAAGTTGTAGGTAATAAAAAGATCTACAACTTTGGAACTTACACTTTTTTCACATAACCTCAAAATTTATGTGAAAAATTCAAAAAACCAAGTTTTTGGTTTTTTATTTTTATCTTTTATACAATAAATATTTTTTTTTTCACGTTTGGTGAAAACTCACCTTTTTATGTCCTTAAATACACTGCAATTTATTTGATTTGATACGTTTATTTTTTCTCCTTATTTTGACTTAATATCGAAAAAGCACCATAATTTTCAATCGAAAATTCACCCGTCAAAATATCAGCTTTTTTTAAAAAAAATAGGTATGCTTTCTGTTCGTTGAAATCTCTACTTTCTGATGGTGTAAAAAAAATATATATTAATATAGTAAATCTTCTCAAAAAATGCAACAAATCGAAAAAAAAATCGATTTTTTTAAATATTGTATTATACTAAAATATTTTATTATCGACCCTGGTCTAATACCGGAGTTTCAACGTACCTACCTATTTATTTAAATCGCGGCGAGGTTACAAGCCTTACGGCCTGTTTCACCACCTTCTGCATAAGTATCGGATAGCTATCTACAATCTACAACTTTTGTCTTTGTCACTTGACATAAAGTAAGAAAGTGACAAAACTTACATTTAAGCTATCCGACACTTATCAGAAGGTGGTGAAACAAGCCCTTAATCTTCGTAAATATATTTCGCTTCAAAACATTTTATCTTCAGCAAAGGTAAAATAAATATATCCTTAATGTAAACGGACACCTCATTAGACGGAAAATTCTTAGGGATTATGAAAAAGGCCGGTCTTTGCGGGCACATAATATTTTGACCGAGGATTACGTTCTGCATACGTAACGTACCCTGATAGTGATGTGATGTGCTGGAAATTTCTGATTTTCCATTTTACGTTTCTTTCAGTTCTATGCAATATTTGTCACGTTAATTACGACTAATATTTCCGGATCTGATACTATCTACGGTACTTAGATTTCAATCAGCCTGTATCTATATGTGATCTGGGGTCTATATGGACATTGAGAGTAGGTATACACTATTAAAGCTTTATAACTATTAAAGTTTTCTACTTGTGTACACCCATACTCGTAAATAGAATGGTAGGAAGGTTTTTTTACTTTAATTGTGGTTCTTGATGAAATAACAGAAAAATATCAAAAAAAAAAAAAAAAAAAACAGATAGGAGGGAGAACCCCCCTTCCCGGCAGGGGCAATTTGGGATTTTATAATTTCTGGTGGGAAGCTTTAGCCGTGGCTGGTTACCACCCTACCGGCAAAGCCGTGCCGCCAAGCGATTTAGCGTTTCGGTACGATGTCGTGTAGACACTGATCAGTTGTATGCATACCTCTTCCAAGTTAGCCACCTTCCATCTTAGCCACCTTCCATCTTAGACTGCATCATCACTTACCATCAGGTGAGATTACTATCAAGGGCTAACTTGTAGTTGAATAAAATTAAAAAAAAAAAAAAAATACGATATTTTTTAAAATCGCGAATGTTATTTGAAATCCCTACTCTCTAGCGAATACGAAAGTCGTCTGAAAGCGAAAATCTAACAATTCAGGCGCTCCCGCAAGTCGGATTATTGTATAAATAAGTATCACGCCGACACCCAAATTAATCCACGCCGCTTTTTAACGAAATGCGAAAAAGTTTGCTAACTAACTTCGCTTCCACAAACCCCCGGTGAAATATCGTTTCCCTTGCCTCGCAGAATTATTTGTATCAATAGAATGTTTGGTGAAAATTTGCCCGTTCAAATAGAGGCAAGTTTGCGGCTGAAATATTCGGGACAGAGTTTAAAAAGTTGTGTTTGACTTAACTAATAAATGCGGGCACCGTTCAAAGAGGAACTTTCCATTGCGTTTTGTGTACGTGGTATGACTTTCCATACCACGAATATGTTCCAACCAGCGATCTTGTATGTTTCAACGTAATTGGCTGAAGCAAACATCTTTACCCCACTAAATCACTAGGCCGGAATCGTAACCGAATCTGTACCTAATATACCTATTACGAATGTTAAACTTTGTTTGTCTGTCTAGTGTCTATCCTATATCAGCTCTTCATGGCTGTTTGACTGTTGAGCCTATATTGACATATAATACAAGTACTCGCTTGGTCTCCAGGATACCTGCAGACGGAAATTCAATAGGTACTAGGTAGGTACTTTTTATTCCGGCAAACTAAGGTTATACTTACGGGATACATCCTCACGAAAGTTTTGGTAAAATTAAAATATGAATAGGTTTTGCTGAAGAACATCATTAGTGTAGTCTTTTGTGTAGAATACTATTTCTTAATAATATCTATCCGTATATATAAAAATGAATCCCTATTTTCCTTGGTCACGGCATCACGCGTGAACGGCTGGATCGATTTTGACGAAATTTGGTATAGAGGTAGACTAGGCCTTGGAGAAGGACATAGGTTACTTTTATCCGGAACTGGAAAATTATAGAGTTCCCGAGGGATTCTTAAAAACGCGGATGAAGTCGTGGGTATCAACTACTACTTAAATAAAACATTATCGTAGGTCCCGTCGCGCCGCGAGCTCTTTTTTTTTATTTTATTCAACTACAAGTTAGCCCTTGACTGCAATCTCACCTGATGGTAAGTGATGATGCAGTCTAAGATGGAAGCGGGCTAACTTGGAAGAGGTATGCATACCCCTGATCGGTTTCTACACGGCATCGTACCGGAACGCTAAATCGCTCGGCGGCACGGCTTTGCCGTGTACCACACGCTTATTGTTTTATTGTAAGAGCTCGCGGTTCAATTTTCAAATTGAAAGAACCACCCATCCGCTCGCAGCGATATATCGTGACTTGTTCCCGTATCGCGCCAAAACCTATCTCGTTAATTGACCGCTCGAATAATTTAAATATATTGCAGCCACGGGCGATATTTTAACGGGATATTATAAATCAAAGGATTAGAAAACGGTTAAATGGATAATGGCAACGTTCGTATTTGACAACCGTTAGTTCTTATTGTCTTTAACGTAAAGTTTATATTTCAGCGTGAATTTTATACTATATTCGTTGTGTATCGCTAGAGCTCGCTCGTTCAGTCGCTTATCCTGCATACGTTATAGGGTGATAACGACAAAATAATCGCGGGGGAGGCAGGGGGTGTCCGGCACAGCGGGGCGTGTGGGGCAAAAAGTACTAAGTGCGAGTTAAATACCCTTTGTGTTGTCATGCTCTCCTGTTACCATTCATCGAAGGGTCCTCTCATTATTCAGTCGAAATTCGATTATTTTCCCATTTCGCAAAATATCCATATCGTCCCCGGCTTTCACTCTAATTGAAAATGGAGTAGCTTTTTAGGTCGTCACAATGATCGCTCTTAATTTATTTATACTTATAATGTGTTGTTCATTTTGGTTATTTATTATTAGCCGCTGCCATGACCCATAATTTTATATAGTAGAAAATTTTATCGCAACTGAACTCGGTAACATTTTTTTATATTACAATATGTTGACAAAAGTAAGACAATAAAAGTGCTTATTACTAAAGTGATATTTTAGTTAGGTAGATATTTAGACAGTTAGTTTTAGTACCTACTTATTATCCCATTATTACATAATAATATAGAATTCTCGACACGACTCCATCTCTACCTAGTACTAGGTACTACTTACTACTACTACTTACTACTACCTACTACTTATTCATAAAATACATAACAATACATAGAACAATTCATTTCATACCAATTCCTAAGCAAAAGACAGAAAATATTTAAGCAATTTTCCATATTTTTATTTCCGTGTAAGCGTTTATTAACCATTATTTCCACGAATCCCTTTAATATGAACAGAACAGACGGAATATTACTTAAGTAGTATAGTAACATATTGAGAGATAGCGGTGAAAAAGTCTTATGAATCTCGCACATACAAAATTTAAAGTCACAACACGAAATATTGTATTTTAAGAGCATTCCTTACTTTTTTTACGTTTTAACATTTTTCATGCTCATATTAGGTACATGCACCATCTATATAAGGTGAATTATTACTTTTATATCATTTATTTGATACCTAATTACTCATTGATTGAGTGTACCTAACTCATCTACTAGAATTATTAAAATAAATGTCACACGTGACCCAATGTCGAAAAACAATGCCAATATCATCTACAAAAATCGAAGGCGAAAAAAAAAACAACAGAAAAAATTACAGAAAAATTAACCTAATGCTGCAGGGAATTATTATTTATTACAGTCGTCTCTTCGTCGTCCTCAACCGATAGACGTCCACTGCTGGACATAGGTCTCTTGTAGGGACTTCCACACGGCGCGGTCTTGTGCCGCCTGTATCCAGCGACTCCCTGCGACTTTTTTGATATCGTCGGTCCACCTAGTGGGGGGTCTGCCAACACTGCGTTTTCCGGTGCGAGGTCGCCATTCTAGCACCTTGGGACCCCAACGTCTATCGGTTCTTCGGACTATGTGCCCCGCCCATTGCCGCTACAGTCGTCTCTTACACTATAAATATCCTGTCCAAAAATGATTACCGCACGCGCAGTTAACCGTCGTTACGAGCGGCTTACGCCCATTCCGAGGGTATTAGTCTCCTGGCCACCAATTTCTGTAATTTATTAAGAGCCTTGCTTACATTGACCGCTCTTTGGTGGCTTCTTTTTCTCGCTCAAAGGCACCAGGAAAAATTACACGAACAAGCGCAGACTTCAGTCAATACTATTAATGGAGGATATTAATATTTGCTATTTTTGAGTTTGTAGTCGATGTAAAATGGTATCATTTCGTTTCTTTGGCTTTTGAGATTACAAGGTTTTGAGTCGCAGAGCGTATCTTATCCTTTGCAACTAATCATTAATACTTACAATTAGTTTCGACAGGTATTTTGTGTTAGCAATTGAATAAACGTTGTAATCATAACCGGAAATAACAAAGTAAATACAAATAACATAATATAGGAAATTAAATAATAATTATTAAATTTATTAAAAAACCTATATGACTTTATTTTCAAGTATAACAACATTTTTCTCTGTATAGTTCAATTGTTACTGCGTGCGCTAGTAAAATACAACGTTGCCAACTGAAAAGATATTGTCACTGTTTTTACTACATAACGGAGAGCAAGGCCTTAAGCAAACACCAAAAAAATAATTTTCACGCTTATTATTGGTCAACGAAATATTGGACTTGTCTATCGTCTGCTGCAACCTTAAGTTGCCCTCATCAAAGACCGTCCCTGCCTGATCCCTAATATTTCACTCATAATTGGTTTATTCTAAGCTCGCAGCATTTCCGTATGTGGCTCCTTTGATCCGTCCACTGTATTAAGTTGTAACCAGAGATGTATTGACAGCATTATTCGTCGGGATTTACGGGCTTTATTGAAGACTGTCGTATTTCGCCCGTTGCCGTTCAAAGGATGTAAAAAATGATGAAAGGTTTTTACGTGTAATATGTTATTAAATTACAATCTTCTACGCGGTAAATTCTATCTCCAAATATACATATAATAGGTAATATTTGTAAGTACCTAACGTAAGTTTATGTAGCCGAGGCCGAAGTTGTGAAGAAATATATCGGATATTTTCACGCATAATTTTGATTTCAATAATTTCTTACGTTCGTTTTAACATTATGTAGGTATTATGTTGTGTTAAAATGCTCTCTACAGAATATCTGAAGTGAAACATTCTTACTTGTAGACATGACCATAAATGCTAATCTGATTTTTCCTCTCAAAAAAATATTTGGTGCTTGATTTTACAACAACAGTCCAACAGATATTTCGGAACTCAGTCCATAACCTTAGTTTAAATTATAGTCCTTAGAACAGTGAAATACGTGTAGATAGATACTTCTCCCTTTCTGCACGATCAAAGCTCTTGCTTACAAAGCAAAAGATTAATTAAAAGGTTAACATGTTTATCCTAAGATGATTTACGTTGGCTAATTTCCTGAGGGCTGGAATTGTTTTCGTCGTGTCCGACCAACCGGATGCTGTCCACCCCCGTCCACGCAGTTTCCGGCCGCAGTCAAAGCTTGTGAAAGTTTTTGTTGGCACAAAGCCTTTATCGGGAACTGCCGCATATTTTTTGTATCAGCGACAGTTTGCGCTCGACCACGATTTCATGTAAAATTTCCTCCAGTTTTCGCCTGTTGCAAACAACCAATAGGACGACAAAAATCAGAGTAAAATTGGGCACCGCTTCTGCCAAAATTGGTGTTATCGGATTAAAATCTGTCTCAAACAACAAGTATAAATTAAAAATTTAAACAAGCTATAATTTAAAAATTAAAAAAACCCGACTGCCATGCTAAAAAACGAACTAAAAAATTAATAAACTACCACCGTACCACTTACAGTGTAGTTGTTATTTATTTTGTTTTTCATGATTTGTCACTCCAAATTGTTTCCAAATATATAAATTTATACATTTTCGTATTTGCCTTTTGAATCCCTTTATTTTGATACCCCACTCGAGGGTCTTGAAGAAAAAATTTTTTTTCAGCTCGCACATTAAAGCGCATAAAGTCCGCCATTTTGATTTTTTTTTAATTTAGGTACCCTATAACACTCGCGTCATTGAGACAAATCTAATGACGTATCATTTATCAAAATCCGTTGAGCCGTTGATTAGTTACAAGCGGACATAGGAATGGACATACATACACACAGGTGAAACACATATACCCAGTCGGGTAAACCAGTCGGGTAAAAAACCCCTGACATTCGCCATTTTGTGGCGACGGCCATCTTGGATTTGCATAGTGCTATTCTACTAGTCAAGCCCTTTCATTTGATACCCATATTAAGCTAGTTGTGAAAAAATATGTAATCCGCCATTTTGTAGGGGCGGCCATCTTGGATCGATTTTCAAACATAGCTAACAACACTCTCGACTTATTCACTTTTCAAACAAAAAAAAACCGCATTCAAATTGGTCCAGCCGTTTGAGCGCCACAGGGGAACAGACAGACACACACACACATACACACACAGACACATCAAACTTATAGCACCCCGTCGTTTTTGCGTCGGGGGTTAAAAATGATTGCCTGCGATAGTTATGCCAAAGGTGTGCATCACAGTGTGATTTAGAAATTAGTCATGATTATCAACCCATTGCCGGCCCACTACACAGCACAGGTCTCCTGTCAGAATGAGAACTGTTTAGGCCATAGTCCACCACGCTGGCCAAGTGCAGATTGGTAGACTTGACACGCCTTTGAGAACTTTATGGATAACTCTCAGGCATGCAAGTTTCCTCACGATGGTTTCATTCACCGTGTGTTATTTTCCCTAAGGGACCGTTCAGATAGACCGGCGCGGAGAGCAGAGCAAATTTTAATCGCATTTAAAATAGAATCTTAAGCCATTGAATTAAGGTTTATATTTACATTTTATCTCTTTTATGATAAGAGGATGCTCGAGGATGCTCCCAAAAGAGATAAAATGTAAAAATAAACCTTATTTCAATGCCATAACATTCTATTTTAAATGCGATTAAAATTTGCTCTGCTCTCCGCGCCGGTCTATCTGAACGGTCCCTAAAATTTGAGGTTCGTGGCGGTGCTCGAACTTGGTCCCCCCGAAAGTTAGGCCAAAGTCTTAACCATTAAGCTATCGAACATTTAAATCAGTCGATTAAGCTGGTCCATTTATGTGGTTGACTTAAGCTAATAGTTTGATGTGTGATATGAAATTGGCCTTTATTTTTCATCTTTGCCTGTGTTATTAGCATTAAACTGATCTACTCTTTCATCTTTAACTGGTTGAGGAGGTCAGATTACATACGCTCCGAGTGAAAACTTGTACCGTGTTACATCATCTGCTTAGAATGTTATAAAGCTGATTCTGAAAGCCTATTTCAGCCTATTCCGTATCTCAGTGGTGTTTATATGTACCTAATTTAGTTAAAGGTATACTACGGACAGTGTCCAACAAATAACTGCGCTACGGTATCCATTCCATCCCTATCATTGTTTATCACCGAGATTTAGGCGCTGTTATATAAAGTTGTTTTGGTCGGTTACCGAAGTTAGTAGCCAATACAAGTTAAGAGTTTGACTATAATAGTTTAGAGAAAAGCGTAAATTACATACCTACGAAATAGTCCTAGGTCAGAATGGCGGAACATGTTCGGACGAAAAAATTATAATACCTATCTGCCGGCCCATTGATCCTTCTATCGTTGTAAATCTAACTTCTAATAAAGAAACTTCTAATAAAGAAATTATTTAATGTAACACCAATGTACCTACTCAATCTGTGCAAATAAAGAATTTGAATTTGAAACTTATTCAATGAACCGATACAATCACAAAATTTAATCAGGTTTTTGCACGGCGGAAGCAATTCCCAAACGAAAGACGAAATTTCGTCAACGCCTTAATTTCCTAGAGTCGTAGTGGGCCGCGGATTATGCCTCAAGTCGTACTTCCATCCCGATATAAATCTTTTAACACTCGTACCCGGGTTTTAGTGGAGATTTCCCAGATCATTCTGAGCCCCGCTAACTCGTACAACTGCAATTAGCTTGGTCTCGCGCTCCGTAATCTTGAATAAAGCGCCAAACGAGGTGCTATTTAAATAAGTAAACGGATTGCACGCTTTCAAAGTCGTTCCTCTAATTGCACCTTTTTACGGGCATAATTGAAAACGTATAAGATAAGTAGGCTGCTTAGTTTAATCACATTTACCTATAACATTTTGGCTAAGATTATTCCAACAATAATTGTTTACCCGAACTTTTACAATAATATATTCAAAACCGATTTTCTGCAGTTGCTATTTGATACAGTAATAAAATTGAATGATATACTAAGAAAGTTCTGTTTCATATTATAGTATTCGAATCACTCAAATTCGCACAAAATGAAGTTTAGCGATCTTGGCTAAAAACTCATCAAAATCAGCTGAATACTTAGTTATCAGTGCTCTAAAAATGAATAGTGAAACAAAGTCCATTTTACCTAACAGTTTACAGAATTACACGAAATCACGACTACACCTACGTTACGCTAGGTGTAAATAAAATTCACTAGCTTTTAACAAAATTGCTCGTTCAGACTGAGATGCAAGTTCATTACTCAAAATTAATAATCCGCTAAATTAATTTAAATTCAAACTTTCTGTAATCTCCTTCAGTCTCAGAGGTAGAGCTGAATCGCTAATATACAGGCTGCGGCTGAAATATTAAAACGAATATAATACTGTAATAAGCCTAATATGCGATATTAATTTTTCAGTCTCGTATAATAAATCTAGGTATTATGTTCTTGCTCAAATACAAATTTGTAATTGTAGAAAACTAAATGAAAACCACTTTTTTGATTGAGTATATAAATAATATTTAAAATAATTCAACGATCTTATTCAAATTCGAACTATCGAATTCAAATATCTACTTACTATGAGTTATTTATTTAGTTTATATTTTTGAAATCATTTTATTTATCACCTTGAATACATTCCTAAATGTGATACTTTTAATATCAAATATTAATAGACAAAGTATTATAATTATTAACGACATTTTTTGATGGCAAACCTAATGGTATTTTAAGTTACAACTTACAGTTGATATACAAGCTTAATATTTTTATTTTAGTGTACAGACATTCTTCTTTTTTTTATAGATGAGTTTATAGCACTACTTAATAATATTTTCTATCATAATAATATGATAGAATGAATGAATCTTTATTCGAAAATTGTAATCCTATTTTCTGAATGGAATCTTGGATTAAATGATATTCGTTAATAGATGTGGCGTCCAATTGTGAAATTGAATTTCTTTTCGTAAGTTCGCTTCATTGCGATTATAATTTCAAATATTAATATTTTATTCCTTAACTAGCTGATCCCCGCGACTTCGTCCGCGTGGATATAGGTTTTTATATAGGATCGGATTGGATCCCATAATCCTTTTGTGTACCTAAACTAAATGTAGCTTAATTTACTCCTTATAACATTACCTATCTGCCATTTAAAGTTCCGTCAAAATCGATCCAGCCGTTTTGAAAATTAGCTGGAACAAATAGACAGACCGACAAACATAAATTTAAACGCACACCAGTTTAAAATAAGCCGTACGTTCAAGGATCCGGGTCCCAAGTTATTTAAACCCAATACTGAGGGTTGTATATGTCTTTCATTTCTGAACTAAAAACCTATGACCTATTGAAATATTTACGGGACAATATATAAAGTACTACCTTTCTGACAAAAAAAGAATGAGTGAAATCGAACAACGCGTTAATGAATTACAGCTAAATACACGTTTTAACTTTCATCCCCTCTCCCAAGGGAACCGTGCTGAATTTCGGGATAAAAAGTATCCTATGTCCTATCTCGGAGTATAAACTCAAATCGTACAAAGTTTCATTCGAATCCATTCAGTAGTTTCGGCGTGATGCGCGGCCAAGATTCAAACAGACAGACAGACAAACAAAAACGAAAAAAATTACAGTTTTGGCTTCAGTATCGATTATACAGTGCCCTCCAAAAGAAATTTTCAAAATATCTTCAATGTACAGAATTGGATCTGTTACAGTTTTATTATATTATAGATAGATAGATATATTTAAATGTTTTCTGATGTGTTTGAGCAATTTGTAGCGTAAAATTATGAAATTTTTATGTAAAAGACAATTTCTGAAACATCCTGTATATACAATCGATGGAAGCGCCATCGTCGCCACTTAAATTGCCAAGTCATCATCCCTTAAGGCACTAAATCATCAGCCAACTCCAATAAATTATAGTGAACGTTTTAAACTCAACCGAAATTCGTTGTAACGATACGCATCGATTGTTTTATTACTGAAATTGAATTACATCGCATCTTATTAAAGGGTTGGGTGATTTTATTTGGATATACTTACTATAGTTATGGCAAATACAATATTTTTGCAGATTTTACCACTGACAATATATCAATAGTATGTCCAAATGCAATATTTTATTCATCTCTTATGATTGGTTTGTTAACAAAATAAGTTTCTTATACCTATTTAATTTTAATTTTAGGAAACATCAAATTGCTTAGAGTTAAATCTAATTATATAATATTATTATAATAGATCTATCAAGTGCAAGTGTTTAACTGACATTCTATAGTTACATTAATTATTCTCAAATAACTCGAAAATTTTAATTGTATTTGACATTATGTTCTCTTAGTAAAGTTCGTCAATTAATTAAAGTCAGATACGTCTTTCATTGCCAAACACGAATTACACAAATTAAGTTTACACAAAAATTATATCACGCTCTAATTGGTCTCCAGCCTCTACCGAGAGTTTTGTCCCCTAAGAAAATATTTACCCTGAGCAGTCCCTTTACATCTTCTGTTGTTCAAAGCAGATTAATGTTTGTGCTAGCTTATTTGCACTGTTTTTCATAAAAAATGGTCTAAACAGCGGTAGATAAACAGGGGTTTATTTCTGCGTATTTATGACGTTATCTGTTGTAATCCTTTCCAGTAACCGCGGTGGGTGAATAATTTATGAGTATCGAGTATTCGTTTCGTTTTTTCAACTCGGAATTAACGATATATCTGATATGTTTTATCGTTATATGTTTAATTTATTACAATGCAATTCATGGTTATAAACATACGAGTACCTACCTAGATTAACATAGTAAGTTGGACGATTTGATATAATGGATACGTTACGATATGAAACGATAATATTTTTCGAGACTTATATCTGTAACCGCATCTTCAAACCGTCTACATTTCCTCCCACAGATTACTAGGAGTCAAGGAAATGGGAAGAGATTTGAAGTGCTCCAACAAGGCGTACGGAGCAAATACTCGCCTTTTGTGATAGGAGGACGTAATCTCCGTCTCGGGATTTTAATTACTTATTGGAAACTTGTGGCCGCCGCCGGCTGTATGGGATCGTCTCCGCGCTTTATTGGGAGATTTTGAACTTGCCGATAGAGGACGATGAAAATTACTATCTGTTCTCGATGCAAAACTATATTCTGGCTGCTATCAGTAAAAACACAAGCACTATTCATTTTTCATTCATCGCTATCAACCAACTTTTTATCATTGTTATCACATTCTTTTTCATGTTTGCTCAGCATGAACACCTTTTGTCGGTTTTTTCATAGCCTTTTTCTGTCTTTTTGTCACACACGTGGTAGCGAGTTGATTTAAGCAAATCTCGGAAAAAGAATAAATAGGCTCACCGCAACGAATTTCATTGCACTGCTAATGGATAGAGCCAAACGGCCTTACATTGCTGCTGTAATTTCCGCGAAGCCTTAGGAGGCTTTTTTCGCTTTCTCAAATCCTACAAGCTGAATCAACCATTAAAAAAAGCTAAAACATACGAAGCGCATAAAATAATTTCATCACATCATTTCATTATTAAATCTCGATTATTAATCAGGCATGTTTATACTAAAAGATATTTATGTATTCGTTTATAGTAGTTTATGAAACGGTTGCATAATAGAGGTTATTAAAACACGAGTGTTAGTTTAAAAAACGAGCCGCAGGCGAGTTTTTTAATAGTATTACACGAGTGTTTTAATAACTAATTATGTAGAGTTTCATACACTACTTTATCTAAACTCATATCTTAAAATCCAAACCATAAAATCTTGGTAATATTTGTCGTGAGTTTTCTTTGATTTTGCTGGCAAAAGATTGTTGGTCGGTGGTCAGGTGGAGTTAAATTCTCTTCAGTATCACTGCTAGACATTTTTCCGCACAATAAAAACCATGTCTTGTAAAGTTTTGAGTAACAAATAAAAAATTTAAATATTATAACTAGCGTATGGCGCCAAAATTCAGTTGTTACCATAGAGATTCTTCTTCTTTTTCGGTTTGTCCCTTTCGGGACAGGCCAAGATCGTTGACCATACAGCCTGGGTTACCATAGAGAAATTAATAGTAGTAGAGGAGTCCTAATGTCCTATAGAAATTAGTGGATCGGAAAATAGCTCAAGCTTATCAAAAATTTAATTTTTAATAGTTATTAATTTTTAGTAGTTATTTTTAGTAGTTACTTAATTTTAAGTAAACTTAATTTTTAGTAGTTACTCTTCTGCAATTTAACACAATTCACAATGTTTAACGCGTTTGTACAGTTACACACATTATACTGTAAGGAGGTCGCACGAATTTCCCGCCATGGCTCAAAAATACCAGAACCCAGTTCGCCTGTACTATAATGTAGAAAAAATTATTTTATAACATTACTTTGCAATAATTTCCTAACAAAGTAGTGTTATAATGAATTTTTTTAATTTTTTTTTTAAATATTATAGATGTATGTGAATAAAGTAGTCCAATATATGACACATTTTGATTTCATATTCGGGATTTTAAGATATGAGAGTAGATAAAATAAATTATATCATCGAGGTACTCGTATCAATATAATCAGGTATGAAGTTTTCATGAGATGATGGTAGATGTTATGCGATTCGAGAACAAATAGTATCCCGCAATGTCAACATAATACAGAATGTGATTTCGTCGCGTGTCGACTTGTAGCTATTGTATTTATCTTTGTGCATTGTATCGGAAGTGGAGTCTGTGTATTTCATCTGATACTGGGGAACATATTACCTACATACTACATAATACATGTCTACATAATATATTATTATGTACAAAAAGGTTTTTCTACATTATATTATCACCGTAGGTACACTATTAAACTACGTCGTACTTAATAGTTTTTCATAGTTGTAAGTAAGTATTTATTTTTTAAACTATAATTTTGCAACTGTTTCTCAGTAAGATCGTATCGTTCGTAATTTGTATAATCGTTCTTCAAGTAATTGCTGGGGACCCTGTATACAATTTAGCATACAGAACTATTTTGTTCCAAGAATGTCATAACTGGTCATAGTTTTCACGACTAGTTACAGTCTGAAATTGTAGCTCTACTGGCAAAACTCTGGTCATGGTCATGGACAGTAGAATAGAATTTAATTTCTTGTTTCTTTCTTTACAATGTATCATGTTACTTACACGTTTTGTAAGGTTAATGTATTAGCATAATAATTAATTGTTTGTATAAACAAAGAGGAGGTAAGTACTTATACTTTATGTTAGTTTTAAGGTGTCTCTTAATTTTCCAACCGATGTCAATGACTTCTTTCAATAGACGTTGACAAACATTAGAATTAAACGCTTTGATCCTGTGCGATCGTCTTGCGTCAACGTGTGTTAATTAAGATCAAACAAGACGCGAACTGTGTACGAGTATGTTTATGGCAGAAACACATTTGCAACACGCGTACCGGGTACGAGAGTAGTGCAACGGGTGGGGTTTGAAGCGTTCACCTTTCGGTTTTCAACCCACGCAGCATGCTTAGTCTCACTTTGCAGAGCTCGAAAACTTTACTAAACACTATTGATCGAATCACAATGACTTCAGAGTAAAATGGACCTAAAATGACTTATATTAAGGTTTGAGTTCGAGATTCAGCGTTCGAAAACAGCCAGCGCCCCAAGCAGAAATGTTGAAAATAAATAATCGATCTATTGAATTACGACTTTAAAATAAGAGTGTTTGGGTTCATTTTGCTCTGAAGTCATTGTGTGTCGATACTCGAATTTCGATCATCGTTGCCACTATGTACCAAGTCGGCATAAGGCCTCTGACCGCTGCGCTAGAGGCTTAGCCTTGTATTCACTAGGCAACAAATACCGCACAACATGTAAAGGAACTTGTTGAGCGACGACATGAAAGTTTTGTTTACACATGGAATATTTGTGTTTCAAAAAGCTACGATTTCATTTGACTCAATAATCGTGGCCACTGGCCAGGTTTGTAGCGCATTAAGATTTTGCAAGTGTGTTTCTGTTATTAGACTCGTGCACGAGATGACGAGCATTTTAAACACTTTGTATTTTCGCAGCAAATATTGTAACGTTTTAATTTGGAGAGCAAGATCACAATAATCTTGGCAATAAAGTTAGGTATTTTTAGAGAGAAGTTTCATAAATAAATTAGCTGTAGTTTTTTGATGGATCTAATAGTTCTAGATGGTGTAATACCCTAGTTCCCAAAGTGGTCCAGGTGGACCCCGAAGGGTCCACGGGAGACTCGACGGGGGTCTACGTTGGCGTGTCAAAAAAATGGGGGTTCACAAGTCGTAAGCGGGGGTCCACGAAAATTTATCTGCTTTCGATAGTGAAGAACTAAAATGTTGGCTTGACTTCACCTAACAATGTAGGCAGATAATATTTTAAGAAGCTCAGCGACTGTTACTTGTAAAAACTTGCATATTCCATATTTAGTACCTACTTTACAGAACTTTACTTTTTGACATCCACTCACAGCACAATCAATTATTAATCAATCAATTCTCACTTTTTTCGAAAACTATTAATTCGTGGTTGGAACTCAGCCGCAACGCAAATTTCTATAGTAAGATCTAAATATGTTCACATTTTTTGTCGAGTTTTGGGAATATGGTAGAAATATAGCTGCAGGGGGTCCACCGGAACTAACTAAATATTGAAAGTGGTCTATGAGAAAAAAAAGTTTGGGAACCTCTGGTGTAATAGAATCACTAGAATAGTTGTGTTGTGCAAGGATCAGTTTTCAAAATTTCTTGACTTTTAGGTATTTTTTCACCTGACATTATCTGTACAAAAGGCATAATCTCGCCCTTATATGGTGCGAGCAACTAAATTGGGAAATCGCTTTCAGAGCCCGTATTTTCAAAAAATTCTGCTCATAATCAATTTGTTTTATTAAAATGTTCTGTTTTTTACCGTGATAAATTTAAATTCAGACACTGATCTGTCAAGTGGTTTTAAAAGTACGACGAAAAACAAATACTTTACAAATCTGAAGTTACAGAAATCTTCCTTTATTTTTATTTTTATTTTGTATGAATAAATTTTAAAACTATCTCGTCTTTTGTCAGTATAAGAATACTTTAAATCGTTTTATGTTTGTTTCAACTGCATAGTAATTTATCGCGAGGAGCTTCGGGCGGATTAAAAACTTTTTATTTATGTCTCCTAAATGAGCACAGTAAAGAATAATAAAGAGCAATAACAGATTACTCTGTGAACAAGTAAGACATTTTGTTTGAACTTTTTATCCCGACCGCGTTCAGTATTTGCGATTCGGTTTTGTTTTTCTTTCATTGAGTTCTACAACAACACTTTTATTAATGTAAAATAGACTATGTTGCTTCATCATGGTCTACCTAAAGAAAGGCTAGTTCGCGACAGATAGTTTTTATGGAAATAAATAGTAGGCAGGTAGTTTGTACTGCTATATACCTATTAGATAAAGACCACATCGATAAAAAACGTCGTGTATTGGACACTTGATAGAAATTTGATTGAAGTTGATAGAAATACTCGTACTTACACAAATGTGTGATTCTATACCATAATAATATTTATTAGTGCTGACGTGGCTTTAGAATGCACTTTGAAAAATTGTTTCATATAATATGTAGTACGCTCATTCAGTACAGTTCATTAATTATGCAACAAGCATTTTAACTGCATCCTAAACTAATAAACCACTGCCATTCCGTTGTGCGTCGTCTTTGGCGAAAATTTTAGCACCAAGTTTTTGTACGTCTATGTATATAATGTAATTACCTACAATGTAAATCAGTGAAGTAAGAAACCTTCATATTACGAACTACATATTTATATGTTCAAGAGCCACGGTATTCAATTTTACGATAAGGTACTCCTTGCTAAAGTAATTTGATAGGATTTTCAGCAATTACTGTAATCGGATTAAGGGCGTAGTGGTGACGTCACTAGGCAACTAACCACTAATCTCACTGTAATTGCCCCTTATGTTGAGTTGCGACGGGTGCCTATATTCGTTCGTGCATTATATATTCTATCTTCCATATATATATCTTCTTTTATATTATATCTTCCATTGTTAAATTGCTATAACTTGCGGATTCATAATCATAGTTTAATCAGTAACTGAAATTATTTGCGGATTCATAATAACTGAATCGTTGGTCAGGTGGCTAGTCTGTTCACGATGTTCTGGGTTCGTGTCCCGGGTCGGGCCAAAAAAAAGTTATTGGGTTTTTTTGTCAAGAAATTATTAGCGTAGACCAGAGTTGTAAAGTTGGCGGTGTTACACCCCCGTGTCTTGGAAAGATTTCTCTCCGATCTTGTCGATTGACGACCCATCGGACTACGAAAGTGAGGGAATAGATATAATCCTACACTATCTATTCCCTGTTAATATCTCCTGCCTAGTAGGCTAGTCTCCATTGAAAGCATCTGCTTAGACGGATTTTATGTTTTATTTCAAGAAGAAATATTAAGTATAAATTATTTATATATCTATTATTATTCACTGCCCCGCAGAAATCTCTGCCATGTACAAGTTGGAGAGAACAAATATAATCCTAATAAATTCTACTCCCCTATCCTACAGGTTTTAATTATATCACCTGCTTATCTGTTAAATAAGAAAATAGAAAATATTAGGCGATAAAATATTAAACACATTCGCATTCAATTACATATTTCGTAAAATATTATTGTACCTATCAATTTTATTTGGTAACGAATATTGAAAATAGAACCTCAATTTTTGTTTAATATGACCGATCCCAGGTCGTTGAAGTTCATTCACGTGCGCCATTTACGCCTATCGCACACAACTGAAAAAATCGGCGAAAATCCTTCTTCTGTCACAGCACACCCTTGAAAGAAAAGTCGTGTCTACTGTAATACAAGGCGGGGACGATGATGATTTTCTTAATATGAGAGATATTTTTTAAAACGTGAATCTGGTAAAGATTGATAAAAGGTCACTTGGTAAATAAAATGTCATAAATACTTGATATAAAATGTTGTCAATCGCTTGAAACTTCAATGAGTTGAATCTGGATTTGACGCAAATGACACAGTTGAAATTAAATCGTCTAAGCTTCTCACTGTCTAAAGTAGTCCGTTGTTGGATAAAAATCGGTCTCAGACAAAAAGCGATCATCTGCGCTTGGCCTTATATAAACAACGAATAATGACGTAGGTACCCAAGACATATACATATATGTATCCAAATATATAATCTATAATAGTATATTTTATTGTATGTTTAGGTAACGTCAGATGCGTGCAACAATCTGGTATTCTTTGACTCATCATAATCAACCCATTACCGGCTCACTACAGAGCACGGGTCTCCTCTCAGAGTGAGAAGGGTTTTGGCCATAGTCTACCACATTATGGAGAACTCTCAGGCATGCAGGTTTCCTCACGATGTTTTCCTTCACCGTTAAAGCAAGTGATATTTATGGATCGAACCCACGACCTCCGATTAGAAGTCGGTCGTCCTAACCACTAGGCTATTACAGTAGCTATTCTATTCTTTGACTATTTGATCTCAAATAGGTACTGTACCTATTTGAGGAATATATTCAGAAATTCAGTAATGTATTTAAACTATTTATGTAGATATGTATGTATGTACCTACAAATTATTTATTGTGGGTTTACTTTCTATGGCGCTTTACTTATTGAGTGCTCGACCGAAGGTGACTTCTCTTATTCTATTTCTAGGACGGCAGTTTTTAGAATTTTCTACATTAAGTACCTACTTTGTAGAAGTACCTAATTACCTACTTCAAGCAAAAGGTAAAATCGTGTTGGTTATTACAATTATTTATTTCTGTGAGGTTAAAGATAAAAATTAAGTATACTTAATATAATATCTGATATTAGTATTTTTGTGATAAAAATCACAAGAGCGGTCATGTCAGATCACAGTTTCCAAATCAGAGATTCTGAAAGTAACAATCGGATATCGACAAAACGACAAAACCAGAGTAGAAACTTAACCCTCGTATGACATTAGACACGCTTCATTGGCTTCTCAAGTGGTGATGGAACTGATTGGCCGACTTTGCTTTAACAATGGATTATACAGAACCGGAATAATGTCATATCTACCAAATAACACAACTGAAAATCTACCTTATTGCATGTTACGTTTAAGTTTTTTTTTTCAAATGACAGTTTGAATGGATTTATGAGAATTTTAAAAGTAGCAATGCATCTGCTTAGCCGGATTTTGTATTTCATTGATTGGCATTGTTAAAAGTCACTACCAGGATACCTCAAATGCTCTCGAATGTTTTACAAGCCGATAAGCTTTTGGAAATATAGACAATTATTTGATTGAGGCACTTTTCTAACGTCATTTAAATACACAATATTTTTCCTCCGCTTTAAAGGACTGTCATAAGTCCTCTAAAGTAGAGGAAAAATATTGTACTAGTACAATAATTACACTGAAATATATGTTGAGTTTATTACTGTGTTGAAAATCCTCAAAAAATAAACCTGAAATAAAGATAGTAAAATATGTTATTAATTCGGTACTATGAAATATGTGGAACATCGTTAAGTTTCACTATTCGGCTTTCTGATTTTCTGGCCCCATTATTCACGCGTATAACTAATATTAAGTTTCAAGATTTATAGGCTCGTCTGAATAATATAATGAAAATTGAATAGACTCCGTAAGCGATGTTGTCCCAAGACTTTGGGGGCAACGACACGTACTAACTTCATCAGTCGCGCCATTTGATGAAAAATCCCTTGGTGTAAGTTCAAAGAATAATTACTTCTCACTAATACTTTAAAAGGTTTCGAAAAACATTTTCGCTTACAGAAAATTTCTTGGCAGTTTTTAACTTATATTCTTCGTCGCTCCATCACTCGTCCTGTTTCTTTAATTAATTAAAATATTAATTAATTGCTGACGATATTACAATCGCAATTACATACTATTTTAAGGCAAAAAATAATGACTATTTTATTAGAGAGGATTTAATATCATAAAGAACTAGCTGACCCCCGCGACTTCGTTCGCGTGTTTTTCTTTGCTATAAACCTCACGGAGCCCGAGACCTTTCCAACGAATGCAAAACCGTGGAAATCGGTTCGTGCGTTCTGGAGTTATAGCGTCAGGAAGGAAAACCCGACTTATTTTTATATAGTAGATAAGGAATAATTAAGTATTAATATAATCTGAAGAAGAAGTATCATTAGAAGACTTCCGATAGATGTTATCATTAGGTAGGTATATTAAATTGTGAATTTTAACGGAATTATTGTGACTTAAGCTTTTCACTAACGAATATTGCATACTGATAATACTACAATCGTATCTCTGATGTTGATATCAGTTTATAACATATATGTTTATGCTTCACCAATATAAAATGCAGATGAGATTTTTGTAGACTTTTCGCAAGTACAAATAAACAGTCAGATGTTCTTAAAATACTCGATTTCTTTCCCATAAATTATTTATAGTCTGCCGAATTTATTTCTGAAGTCCTTTTATTTTGTTGCTACTATTTTACTGCGTTGATAGAGTTATATGTATAGAAAGGCAACTAAAATTATATCTTAGAGTAGACAACAAAGGACTCTATTCATCAACGAGATTAATACAGAGATGCATTATTCATGTAAGTACCTACTAAGAGACAAGTAGGAAGACGAGGAGTTGGATGACATGAAGATTTATTTAAGGTGGTCATTGTAGTTTTTAACCCCCGACGCAAAACGACGGGGTGTTATAAGTTTGACGTGTCTGTGTGTGTGTGTGTGTGTGTGTGTGTGTGTGTGTGTGTGTGTGTGTGGTGTATGTGTGTGTGTGTCTGTCTGTTCCTCTGTAGCGCTCAAACGGGTGGACCGATTTGAATGCGGTTTTTTTTTTGTTAGAAAGGTGAATTAGTCGAGAGTGTTGTTAGCTATGTTTGATGAAAATCGATCCAAGATGGCCCCCACTACAAAATGGCGGATTACATATTTTATTACAACGCCCTCAATATGGGTATCAAATGAAAGGGCTTGACTAGTAGAATAGCATTATGCAAATCCAAGATGGCCGCCACCACAAAATGGCGAATGTCGGGGTTTTTGAAATTTTTAATTTATACTTGTCATTTGAACTGACGTCCACTGCTACCTCTAGCCGTCTAAATTTCATTCGTGCCGCTGGTATAACGGAACAGGATTCTGTTCTGTTCAAGGTCTAGTCTTGTGATCAGCAGTTCCCAGCAACTCGATGGAGAATGTCTGTCAAGCTAGTAGCTGATCTCCCAAGAAGATTGTCTTGGGACCCTTGGGAATTTGTCACCCGACAAGAACATGGACCCCGGTCTTTTTGAGGTTTTCGGATCTATTTGAGTATGCATCAAGTCATCATCATTTTTTATGCATCTACCGGAGTTAAGTTAACCCTTGATTGCGATCTTACCTGATGGTAAATGTTGATGCAGTCTAAGGTGAAAGCGGGTTAACCTGGATGAGTTATGGCAGTTTTTTTAAACCCATTCCCCTGATCGGTTCCTAAGTGGCATCGTACCGGAAAGCCAAATCGGTTGGCGGCTCGGCTTTGCTGGTAGAGTGGTAACTGGCCACGGTTGAAGCCTGTTACCAGGCTGAACCAGGGATAATTTAGAAATTATAAATTCCCAGATTGCCCCTGGCGGGAATTGAAACCCAGGATCTCCCACTTATAAGACCACAGCGTTTAACATTGCGCCAGAGAGGTCATCGAGTAAGTGGATAAAATAATAAAAACGTTTAATACGTACAAACTTGGTTAAAGCCCTAGCATGTAACACAATTAGACAAAATATCTAGTAACAGCAGTGGGCGAATATTTATTGAGCATTGCCAGAACCCTTGTCGTAAGAAAACTTTATGATATACCTAACGATATATGACGTGAACCCGAGCAGAAAACCAGGACTCTGTTCTGCATTTAATGTGTAATAAGAAAAACTTCATTAAGTAAGTAAACTTTTATTACAATATTCTTTATGCTAGGTAAGTGATAACTGAGGACTGTTTTTGATTTCCTTTTTTCATAGCAATGGCTCACAAAAATAGCTGGAATCATTATCTTTATATATGAAATTCCGGTGTATGTGTCGTAATTCGTAATCCTTCTCCGAAACGGCTCGACTGATTTTGATGATTTTTTTTGCACTTATGGAGCCATTGGATGGTTTTTAACTTCTTAGCTATAGGTAGTTGGACTCATTAGATGGCGCAACATCTAGGTTTTTTTTTGTAATTTCCGTCTAAATTTTTCTACAAAACCTAATACTTTCA
Source organism: Melanargia galathea (assembly GCA_920104075.1). Classification (NCBI taxonomy): domain Eukaryota; kingdom Metazoa; phylum Arthropoda; class Insecta; order Lepidoptera; family Nymphalidae; genus Melanargia; species Melanargia galathea. The sequence continues at coordinate 7,722,860 of OV049867.1, forward strand.
AGTGGACGAAGTTGCAGGCATTATTAACTCGTATTACTTAATTTCCTATTTGGTTTTCAAAATGGAGTTCTACCTTCATGGTTCTTCATTATGAAAATAAATATTTGATATTAAGTAAGTATTATTATTAATATAGAGGCAATAAACCGATCCATCACGGTAATATATTTGGACGTCGCGATCGCAAGCAAATTAATTGCGCACAAAGTCACCTTTGTTCTCATGAAGACAATCTAATTACTTCTATAAGCTAGCTAGCTGTAAGACTTCATACACATTATGCGATTTCCTTTAACTAAAATCTAATATTAAACGAATTATTATAGTATTATATTTCTAGTATGTCTAAATAAACAAACAAAATGGTAATTAATGTCTGGAAAAATATTTTCAAACAATAAAAAATGGTTTTATAATTTGAGAAATATTCTTAGGCAAGTAGGTATAAGTACCTAAGTATATTTATTTCAATGAATAAAAGGAAAATGATGAGGACAAATTAGTGAAAAATTCAGCAATGGTATTTTAGATTACAATTTTTCGTTTCCGAGGGAACTCTTTTCCAGGCTGATGAACCATCTTCAGGATGCAAACTATCTTATTATAGAGGACGAACAATCACACAAACATTTATTTTTATGAACAACAAGCGGATACCCGCGACTTCGTTCGCGTGGATATTGGTTTTTAAAAATTCCGTGCGAATAAATTTGTTTTTCCTAACCTCCTTTGAGCTCATACCTTGCTAAAAATGGCGGCTATTTTGCAAAAATCTTTAATGTACGGATACGGCAAGTCTACGATTTTATTATAATGTATAGAAAATCCTTTGCCAACACAAAACACTATAGTATTGCTATACTAAAAGCAACTTGTGCAGAACGCTATGTTTTGCATAAAACAAATAATTTAAAAATACCCTCGCATTTGTCAGACAGTCGCACACAGCACATCTTGTGTAAACAATGCCTAATAGACTCAACTAATGGACGGCCCGTGTTCGCAGACCGGTGTGGTGTTTACCAAACGCAATTATTGTCCGCGTCCATTTTGCAATATGAGATTTAGAGGCCAAATTAACTGAATTAGAAACTGGAGGGCCGTACAAAGACCTCTGCCCCTCGGTGCCGATCCAATGAACCGCCTCGAAATACCTGCAATCGATAAATAATTTAGGTAGAAGCGTATGTTGATATTTGAATAAGCACTAATAGATAACATGTCTGGCATGTTTCGACTTTCGTGATTGAAATTGCGTGTTTCCAAATCGAAACTTAGTGCTAATCATTTGCGTTTTACTGACGCTGATTTTACCTGCCTGCTTCGTTGGTCTAGTGGTTAGCGTATTCGACTGCAGATCACGAGGTCCCGGGTTCGATTCCCGGGTCGGGCAAATAATTGTTAGGTATTGGGTTTTTCTGTCAAGAAATTCTCAGTGCCAGCCCGGAGTTGGTAGTTGGCGGTGTTACACCCCCGTGCCTCGGAGAGCACGTTAAGCAGTCGGCCCCGGTTATTATCACTATCATGTGACAATAGTCGTTAAAGCCCGCCAACCCGCATTGGAGCAGCGTGGTGGGTCTAAGCTCTAAATCCCTCTCTCCTATGAGAGAGGAGGCCTGTGCCCAGCAGTGAGATGTTAAAAGGCTGTAGTGGTGATTGATGGTGGTGGAGTTTACCTGATGCTAATTAATGCCCAATATTAATTAACGGTTGATAATAATTATAATCCATATTATAATAAACAGTAAAGTGTGTCAATATAATCAATCCACGTATTAGGACTATGTCTTGATGTCTCATGCGGCTATCCACATAAATATATGTGTGTAAGATACGAGTATGTACAAAATGAAAACACTGGACACGAGAGAGAAACGAGAGTCTGAGAATAATAAATTAAAAATTTTAAAAACCCCCGACATTCGCCATTTTGTGGCGGCGGCCATCTTGGATTTGCATAGTGCTATTCTTCTAGTTAAGCCCTTTCACTTGATACCCTTATTACACTAGCGGCACGCTATGATGGCCGGTTTGACACATTACAATAGTGATGTGGAATGTCAATTTATTCTCGAACAAAAAACAATTAAGTTTTGTTTTTGTACCTGATTAAATAGGTTTAATAAAACAAAAATGTATATGTTTATTTAATTTATTTGAACGAACTGAATATTTGAACGAAAATGAATATACATACTTTATATGCACACAAGAAACATATGAATACAAAAGATACCAAAAAAGGTGCCACAAAAGGCCATAATTAATCAGATTCGTCCATACTACTATTTTCACTGTCGTCACTGCTATCATCACATACATTAATAATTATATGTTCGTTTTCTATAATATTATCTATTTTCACATCTCTTTCATAATCTTCCCTTATTAATTTAACAGTTCTATTCACAACCTTTTCCCAGTCTCCTTTAGTCACATGTTCACAAGCTTCTTCTAATAATTTTAGCATTTTTTTTGTGGTAAATGGGGGTTCTGTATTGTGTCTTGCAGCATATCCCTTAATTTGAGCCCACACCAACTCAATCGCATTATACTCACAATGGTAAGGCGGTAACCGTATAACTCTGTGCCCATGTTCTAATGCTATTTCGTCAATGACGTATCGGATCTTGGTTGGTTTGTTTTCTTTTAAAAGACGTACTAATTCCGCTTTTAACATATTCATGTTTGCATCTACGCCATTTTTACGAAGCCATGCGACGATATCAGCTTTCTTTTGGGATTGGGCAGGTAGCTTGTCAATTTGCATCGAGTGGTATGGGGCGTTGTCCATAATTATAATAGATGGTTCAGGGAGGCTACACAACATTGAGGTAAACCATTCAGTAAACTTTTCTCCATTCATGTCTTCATGATAGTCTCCAGTGGTTTTTGACGCAAAAGCCATGAGAGAACCTTCGACAAACCCGTTGATGGTTCCGGCGTGACAAATTATAAGTCGCGATCCTTTTCCTACAGGAACTTTGGAAGTAGATGCTGCTGTGTCATCGTTCCAAGAACGGCCTACAGTATGGTTAGCATTAAGCCATGTTTCATCCAAGAACACAACATTTTGCCAATTTTTGATTTCTTTCACTTGCCGTAAAAAAGTATACCTTGCCATCGCTATATCAAATCTTTCCATCAATATTTTGCGTTTGTTACATTTTTTGTATCGAAATCCAATGGTCTTCAAAATCTTCGTTAAAGAACTTTCCCCACCGAAGAATAATCCAGCTTCCTTCAGTGAATGCACCAACTTTTTTCTTGTTGGATACTCCTTCTGTAAATAGTAGCCGTAAACATGTCTTCGGATAGCATCGGCATCAAAGCTATCGATGCCTACGACTGGTTTTGCTCGTTTTCTCTTTTTTGGTGTGTGAAGTTTATTTTCTTCTGTGCCAGTCTCGCCATATTTTTTTTTAGTTATCCGTCTAACAGTTCGTTGTCCAATATTAAGCGCATCAGCTACGCGTTCAACCACTGACGTTATAGGTAAAATTGGCCCTCCATTTTGAGCTTCACGATCGAAATAGTTACGAAGGCGTATTACGAACTCACGTGTCTGACTATTTAGAACAGTTCTCTGCGTACGTTCGGTCATATCGACGAAATCCACAACAAAGGGCTTGAACAGAGTCCAAATTAACGAGCAAGGGTCAACAGTAATGCAGTATCAATATTTGAAATCCAAAGCCAGGTCAAAACTATATCACAATCGCATTGCACTGACAGTTTATACTTTTCGAAGCAACGTCAATTCGAAACTGCTTTGTTTTGCATTGAGCATTGACGCGAGTTTGCCGGAGGTAGTAGTTGTGCTAGCCAGCGATCCTATGTGACGATCGTATTAGATTCCATTTTTAAAAATTTATTGATATTTTTTTGCGATTTCAGAGGTTTGTCCACATAGTGAAAATTGTTCATATTCACAAGTACATTCACCCCTTAAATGGTGCAAACTGATTTTTCTACACTTGTATACATTTAAGAAATCAATTTAATAAATAAATTTTGAGTCCTAAACCTAAAACTACATTCGATAAAATTTATGAATCTCTGCACATCACTATCGTCAATAAAGTAATACAATTATTTCCTTCAAAGTCGTTATCAATTAATACGGAACTTCATGAGCGGACAAACGTCAAACCGGCCATCATAGCGTGCCGCTAGAGTAAGTGAGTTGTGAAAAAATATGTAATCTGCCATTTTGTAGCGGCGGCCATATTGGACCGATTTTCATCAAACATAGCTAACAATACTCTCGACTACTTAATTCACCTTTCAAACAAAAAAAAAACGCATTCAAATCGGTCCACCCGTTTGACCGCCACAGGGTGACACGTCCGTGACCGGACACGTCAAACTTATAACACCCCGTCGTTTTTGCGTCGGGAGTTAAAAAAAGGGATACTCTATTATGAAAACATTCCCTGCCCGGGTGTAGTCATGTTTCTTATTCTGGTCACATATTATGGCCAGTGTAATATTATCTATTATGGGGGAAACGTCCAACAATGGCAAATCAGTCGATTGCGAGCAATTTATAATTTCCTCGGTCAGTTAGGCCAGGGGTGTCACAATGGTGTCTCCCGCAGATCCGGGTCCGGTTTAAACAAGGGTTTTTGTCCCTATCATTGCGAGGTTAGTGATTATTTCCGCTAATGTCCACTATCTACAAGGAATATTGTTATTATGGAGCTGCATTGTAACTTTTTATGGTGCTTTTTTAACCCCCGATGCAAAAACGACGGGGTGTTATAAGTTTGACGTGTCTGTGTGTGTGTGTGTGTGTGTGTGTGTGTGTGTGTGTGTGTGTGTGTGTGTGTGTGTCTGTCTGTTCCCTTGTGGCGCTCAAACGGGTGAACCGATTTGAATGCGGTTTTTTTGTTCGAAAGGTGATTTAGTCGAGAGTGTTCTTAGCTATGTTTGATGAAAATTGATCCAAGATGGCCGCCGCTACAAAATGGCGGATTACATATTTTTTCACAAATCCCTTAATATGGGTATCAAATGAAAGGGCTTGACTAGTAGAATAGCACTATTGCAAATCCAAGATGGTTGCCGCCACAAAATGGCGAATGTCGGGGTTTTTTTAAATTTTCAATTTACACTTGTTGTTGGTTTTGTTATCGTCACCTTAAGGTTAATTCATGTTACACTATTCCAGGCCTGAGTTCCGGATTGAGCAGAAAACTAATGATAATTTGGCCGGGCTCGGCTCGAATCGGTGCAGGATGAGTCCACTCCTAGTTCGAAAATTTACCCTACGTCCTGACCCCTGAGTAAGAATTCATATTGTAAGAAACCAACGTCGTTAAGAAATTAAGATGAATGAAAGTTCTAATTCTAACTAAAATTTTAAAAATCTATTTACAGTTGGTACCTACTTAAAGCTTGATTTCAAACGAAAACTTGCAATAAATAAAGTGCAAAAACATTTCAGTTCAGCAATACTTAAATTACTGCTTTGAAATTAACTTATCTCTTACACACAGACAAAAAAATCCGAACATTCCACTTGACTTTTAAAAGTTGCATTAATCATTAAACCATTACAGTCTGAAAAGTTTTAATACTAATTCAATTCGTAACTCCGAGTCGGGCCCTAAACATTAATCAGGAGCGTTTAGAGACGGAAAACTCGTGCCTTTCGTAAATGCGACCAATCAGCGCTTTCATTTCTAGCAGTAAAGATGAAATTCGAAATAGGATTCTCGCAAGATCCTCTATTTATTTATAAGCTTGTCTGTAATATTCTGTACGTGATCACTAAACGTACAGAAATCGCAGAAGAAGCGGTCTGGGGCGACAATTCTGCTGCTGTGCTTCTGGAGTGTACATCATCGTCATCTCAACCAATAAATGCCTACTGCTGAATATATAAACATTTCTGTGGTGGTGTCGTGTGGTGCGGGTTGTTACGTTCCCTCGAATATGGTTCAGCGAAGCAATGGCTGGATCATGCGTCATGTTCGTGAACGGGTGCCACCTTCGGAAATGGGGCTACTTTTGTCTGCCCTTCTTCACATGTGTAGAATTGTAAGCACCATTCCGAACCTGCGGTAGATTAATTTGTCGAATCGTAAGCGCTTGTGAAAGTTTATCTGAATAAAATTGAAGATTACTTATATAAATGATAAAAAGGCGTGGATTTGACTCGTTCCAGCAATGCGCGAGACGGCAATTCAATCATGTACTTAACATAAAATTGTTATATTGATATTGTAAATTTGGAAAAGAGCAACCGCCGAGTTTCTTGCTGGTTCTTCTCGGTTGGAATGGCATTCCGAACCAGTGGTAGATTCATTTGACTATTCAAAAGTACTTGTAAAAGTTTATTTGAATAAAATTTTTTCTATTCTATTCTATTCTATATAGAGTATGTGGTGTGTATCCAGTGCATGACTGCCAGCGACTTTCTTGAAATCTTCTGTCCACCTAAGTAAAGGGTCTTTCGGCGCTGCGTTTACCGATGCGAGTTCACTATCGAGAACCCCAATGTTTGTCGGTTCGGTTCTTGGAGCTATGCATCCCGCCCATTGTCGCTCGCGTATCGATGAGCTCGTCGATAACTCACTAGTATACGGCTGGAGCAAACCTAACGTGAGACCTTCTTTTTAACCCCCGACGCAAAAACGACGGGGTGTTATAAGTTTGACGTGTCTGTGTGTGTGTGTCTGTATGTTGCAAATCCAAGATGGTCGCCGCCACAAAATGGCGAAGGTCGGGGGTTATTAAAATTTTTAATTTATACTTGTATTCTATCGAGTACAGGACTTAAGTGTTGTACTAAAGAGTAATAGTTACATACATAAACATTCAAGGTCTTTCTATTCGCATATACATAGTTAAAATGACGTTCTCGCTTTGTTCATATTTTAAGAAGGTATGGTGAGTTTTCCAATAAGGAACCTAAGCTCCGATCTTATAATAAGTAATATATTCTACTATAGGTACTAAGTATTATGTACCAGCATTCTAGTTGTTAAATCCCTTGGCAGACGTTGAATCGAAAAGGTACCATTACCCGTGAGATATCACAGATTCTCGAATCGAGCATCGAATACTCGGTATTACTTTTCCATTAGTATTCGGATTTTTGTTTGCAGTTTCTTTTCTCCAATATGCAAGATAGAAACTTCTTATTGATGGAAATGTAAAAATAAGATACGGCGAAATATTGATGCAATGTCAAAAGTTTTATGCCTCGGGTAAATGTTTTATATATCAAAGATTATATTTGCTAAGTATTGAATTTTCATAGTCATCATCATCACTACACACTTTTAAGGTCCCACTGCTGGGCACACGCTTCCTCTCTCATAGGAGAGAGGGCTTTAGAGCTTAGACTCGCCTGCACGCTGCTCCAATGCGGGTTGGCGGACTTTAACGACTATTGTCACATGATAGTGATAATAACCGGGACCAACTGCTTAACGTGCTCTCCGAGACACGGGGGTGAAACACCGCCAACTACCAACTCCAGGCTGGCACTGAGATTTGCTTGACAGAGAATACTTACCTAACAATAATTTGGCCGATCCGGAAATCGAACCCGGGACCTCGTGATCTACAGTCGAATATGCTAACCACTAGACCAACGAGGCAGTTAAGTATTGAATTTTACATTCTAATAATACCTATACCGATAGCACACGAGTAGATATTATACAGAGGAAAAGCTACCTAAACCTAAGAACGTCCAAAATTTATACCTATTCTGATAGGGTTGTCACCTGTTGCATGTGAAAAATTATGGGTAAAAATAAAAATATTATATACTAGTATACATAATATAGCAAGATATGTAATAATGATTGGAAAAATATATTTTTTATATTATATTACTACACTATATATAAGTTATATAGTTACTTAGGTAGGTAGTAGGTACCTACTAAAAGTATATGTAATAGCACATGCGTAGATATCCCTAGCAATAGTACCTACATACTTACTTACTTTAGTAAATTGAATGAATTAAGTACCTGGTTACTTAGAATGACCCGTTAGCGCGGTTGGCAGAGCCTTCCGCTCCGGGGTCGCGGGTTCGATTCCCGCCCCGAGTCTGGGTGTATTTATAATATTATGAATGTATATATACCTTTATATAAAATATATATATGTATTTATATGTAAATATGTCTATCAGTTGGCTATTACCTATAACACAGGCATGAAGTTGCCTACTTTAGGAATAGACGGCCGTGTGTGTATGTGTGAGTATTTATTTAATTATTTATTTATTTAATTATTTATTTAGATAGGTACCTTAGATAGGTCCATCGCGATGGCCCATTGCATAGAGGATCTATAACACATTTTAACTTACAACCCGTTTACTAAAATATAGGACCTCGCTGACAAGTTGCTTTGACTCGCTCGCTCGCAAGACAATACTAACACAGCATACCCAGAGTTTTTCACAAACATTTAAGTTTCATACAATACCTAAATATTCTTAATGATGCTTTTTTGCACATCGTACCCATGCGTCGCAGTGACGTCATCGACGCCAGGTCCGTCAATCTTTTAGTAAACGGGTTGTACCTGGCAATGTTATTACTCAATTCTATTCAGTAGAATCTGCTTTCCGAACCAGTAGTAGAGTCTTGACATAGTATCATAAGTGGCACATACAAATACAATACAATATACTACAAACTAGTATACACTACAATATACTACAATAAATAAATTCATGTAATTTCAATTAATTTCATTTCATTAATTTTATTGTATATACTATATGTAAAGGTAGGTATACTTACTTCACTTGATCTCTAGGGTACACAAAAAAAGAAGTTGGAAAAGTGCGCACGACCCACAGCCCTGTCGTTTGTTTACCAACTGTCCTACCAGCGGAGCGTACGTGAACCGTTAGTGAGAGCTCGTGTGTGCGTGAGCGGCGCTATGTGTGAGTGTACTACAGCGGGCCGCTTGTAGGTAGCTTTCTCTCTGTATAATATCTACTCGTGTGCCGATAGTCTCCGTAAGTGTTATCAGGTGTGTTTTTGTTCATTTTAATAGTCCATTATAATATATGTACCTGTAATTTGAAATTGCAGTAAAGTGATAGTGATCGGCTACGAGGCTTTCAAACCCTGGTCTGAGTAGAATTACGCTTACGATTACACGAAAAATAGAATACTACTAAACCGGGTATTACTATACCCGGGTATTCTTTTTAGTCCGCCAACCCGCAATGGAGCAGCGTGACGGGTCTAAGATTTAAATCCCTTCTCTTCTTCTTCTTAATCTTATGAGAAAGAAAGCCTGTGCCCAGCAGTGGGACGTTAAAAAAAAGGCTGTAATGGTAGTATTCTTTTTGTTGTTTTTGGCGTTGCATCGGACCAAGTGGCATATTTTAACGTGACGGGTATATACCTATGTAGGTACGGGTATCTATACGGGTATCTATCCTTCATTCCAACCGCTCGATAATGTAATATAATGTGATGTTTACAACTTAGTAACTAAATAACTATCATGTGACATGCATTGCACCTAACAGCGTCACGCTTCGTTAGAGCCAACGTGGAGCCAGCCAAACCACTTATAGTGCAAGAGAGTGTCGAAGGATTTGTTACATCTTTTGTACACTACAGCAAATTAAACCGAACGACTTTCAAAAAATTTACTGTTGCTGTATTACATCGTTGGAAAACTTTGGGAAAATACTCACAGGTAAAAATATTGTAAGTTTATAATTAGGTTATTTCTCTCTCTCTTCGTATGACTGAGAGAAGTACCGTCAAATTCGGTTTACCCTTTAAGTACAAATATTAGTGTGAATAAACAAAAAATAATTCTTATGGCCATTACACAAGTATTTAAATGAAAAATCTAAATAAAATATAATCAAAAATGGCTGTTTTGGTTTTAATAATATCAAATACCATAATAAGGTCAAAACAAAGTTTATTGCAGTTATTTCAAAATCAAAGGTGGTGTAATCTACCTATATACTCGTATGTATTTACACAACTCGTAAACAATTATTTTGTTTGTTTAGATACATAGGTAGATTATACCACCGTCTCTTGCTCTATAATTCGTACACTGATTAGATTCCGCGCACATCGTAAATCCTAGTCGGTGATGTGATTTACGCTAATTTCATTTCGCGCGCCAGTCTAAACGCGCCTTAATCACGCTTAAAGACGGGATTCGCGGTTGTATAAATTATACTCCTTTGAACAAGCTACGGAGACGTGTAATTTGCATCCGGATTTAATGATTACAATTAAATATATCGGATGCAAAACTTTATTTGTTAATGTTTTTGTGTGGTGGGTTCTGGTGGGATACGGCGTAGAAACCGATTAGGTGAAAGAGTTTAATAAAAACTATCATAGTTACCACTTGGCATAGCAAGAAATTTAAAAAAAAAAAATTGTAGTGCCCTCACATGTGAGGCCCATAGCCGTGATAGATTTTAAGAAATTGCTTAGAAGTTGTACGTGAAATCGGGATTTATTGCGACGTATAACCCGCGCCACGTACATCGAACGCTGAACGAAACCTGGAGGGGATAGCCGCGTATGGGAACTGTCACACACGTAATACAATAGCTTACCCCCTCCACTTTCCTTCAGTGTTTGATGTACGTGCCGATGTTTATACATAATTACATATGCAACAGCAAAATTCTGTATCTTTTTCATATTGTTGCGAACTGTCATTTCTGCACAAAGCTCAGCGGCAAAGGCACACATCCCACTGTCGCCGCTGTGTTGTGTCGAAACGTTTAGTAAATGTTACGAAAATCACGTAATAACCCTCAATATTTCTTATAGACGAAGTTTAGTAATATAATTATTATGTCGTCGATGCCTTTGAACTAAGAGCGTCGGGAGTGTTCGCCGTCGAATGCATTTTGTATGAGCTCGCGAACGTTTTAGATTAGGTACCTTCCTGTAATTACTGCCAGAGTAAACACGGCAAAGCTACGCGTGTGTAATCACGATTAGTAATTAGGTAGTATACGGCGGATACAGTCAAAGGGTGCTTAGGGTACTGTCATACCTTGAACTAAGGCAGTGTTTAATATTACAAGCGATAATATAATCAATCATCATCATCAGAGATTTTCGAGATATGAGCAAAAAACTGAAAAAGGGACCTCAAATATTAACTTAAACAACCTATAACTCCTAAAGTAGTAAGCTTAGCGTAAAAATTACCATGACCAAATTTATACAAAATTTTATGTAAAAACTTTTTACAGGAGTAATTATAATGCTATTCGTAGAGATTTTCGAGATATGCGCAAAAAACTAAAAAAAGGACCTCAAATATTAACTTAAACATCCTATAGCTCTTAAAATAATAAACTTAGAGTAAAAATGCATGGAACCAAATTTGTAGAAAATTTTATACGAAAACTTTTATCACAAGTAATTATAATGCTTTTCGTAGAGACTTTCGAGATATGAGCAAAAAAAACGAAAAAGGGACCTAAAATACCCTAAAGCTCCTAAAGTAATAAACTTAGAGTAAAACTGCAAGAGACTACATTTGTGGCAAATTGTATAATAAAACTTTTGTCAGAAGTAATTATAATGCTATTCGTAGAGATTTTCGTGATATGAGAAAAAAACCGAAAAAAAGGACAAAATTAAAAATGGCGGCTGGTTATGCACCCCCCATATGTGGTTTTTGGATATATTCTAGAGGAAGGCCCAAAAAATACATTTGGCTAATTTTTAAAACTATAGGATATTCTTCCTAGATTTACAGGCTAAATGTACTCAGCGCGCAAAATGTTTATCACGCTGACTGACGGTCTTTCCCCCACCAGAAGTGCAGCTGACGATTTTCTTTATTATTTTAAAAGTGTGAAAATTCTGCTTCATAAATTTCATAAGGTATAAAATAACTTTTTTTGCCAAAATTTTAATGCACTTCATGCGCGTAGCGGACTGTTATACCCCTTGACTGACAGGGATAATGCTGACAAGTTACTGAGGTCAGGTGGTCACCCTACCTTTCCCAAATCCTACATACACATATATAGCCTCAAGAGCTGAACCAAGTCAGTTCGAGTGAGACATTAGTGAGACACGGTCGTGCCCAGTAAATTACATTTCCAATTTATTTGTAATTCTATTTTATTAAATTCTAGTTTTAATTAAAGTTCTTTTTTTAAAAAGACCTCCGGCACGCATCCCATAACATTTTTGGTGGCAGCGGTGGGATACGGAAAATTCCGGTATAATAAAGAAAATCCGGTGGAAATCGGAAAATCACAAAAAGTGTGAAAATCAAAAAGTTACAAATAAAATATAAAACTGGCCCCGTGTCTCTCTCCTCGGCTCCGCGTAGACCTAAATAATATATATAAAACATATATATAAAATAAAATTTTCCGGAAGGAAAAAAGTGAACTTAAAAGTGCAAAAAAGTGTGTGAAAAAGCTTATAAAGTGTTAAAAGTGTTATAAGTGTTAAGTGCACAAGTTCATCTTTAAAAGGTCGTAATTCGGCAGACGACCTCCACCACAGGCGAAGTTCTGTTAGCCCGTCCGGCGCAGACCAGGGAGTTCTTCCCTGAATCCACCGAGTTGGTATTCGTCGGAGGCCCGGCCGTCGCAATAAACAAAAGATAAGGACAGAGATGAAGGTTGGACTCATCCTGTTTACATTATCATTCTTCGGACACCAGTGAGTGTTTATATTAACTTTTATCATCAGGCTACGCGTTAAACTAAATATTTATATTAACAGTATAAAATTGTTTATGTTAAATTATATGAATCGAGTTACTATGAACTAAGTTTCATATTGTTTATATTCTAAACACAATTCGTTTAGATTGTTTTATTCATTGTAATATTTAATATCCTACCTAATAAAACTTATTTTCCTGCTCGGAAAATAAATTATAGGTTTTATTGTATTGGAAAATACATTTTATTATATTGAAAAACGTATTATTATACTGAAAGAATTGTATTCACAGAAGGTGAATAATATAAAATTGTATTAATTAATTACTATATCGTTTATTGTTTTGAAAATTGAAATCGAAATTATTTTATACAACATTTACTATACTTTTTACATTGTGCTATCGCTTATTTTAATTGTGTTTTACTGTGTTTTATTTTGTGTTTATTTTAGATTGTGTTTTATTGTGTTTCTTTTAAACGTGTATTTTATTCTTTGTGTTACTTACTAGGTATTTTGTGTTTAACTGTAAATTCAGGTCAAAGTAATTAACTTAAAATGGCAAATAACAAAAAATTAAATGTTGAAATTCCCATTGTACAAGATGGCGAGAAAACGCCATCCCCAGCCATTAATAAATTATTAAAACCAGATGTAGATTTAAATATTTTATTAAAATTTATTAAACCATATGACGGATCTAGGGATACCATAAATTCTTTTCTTACGAACTGCAATAACGCTTTCGACTTAGCACAAGAGTCGCAAAAACCCATACTATTTAAATATATTTTAAGCCAACTTCAAGGAAAGGCCGAAGTAGCCGCATCCATTAAAGATTTTTCAAACTTTGAGCAATTAAAAGACTTTCTAAAGACTCAGTTTAGTCAGCGAAAACATTATTCGCATTTAATTACTGACTTACAAGAATGCAAGCAACTGACGACAGAAAATGTAGTTCAGTTCTCAACACGCATCGAGTCGACTTTGACGCAATTACTTACGGAAATCTCTATGAATCCAACTAAGAAATCAGAAATTCCTGGCAGAACAGCTGCCATGGAAGACCTGGCGCTACACCACTTCCTTATGGGACTTCATCCCCGCTTATCCAACATTGTCCGATGCAAGTCACCGAGGACACTCAATGAGGCAATAGGTTTCGCAATTTCTGAAGAAAAGATTCAACAGACACTATACAGGAAAACAGAGAACACTCAACATAAAGATAAAAAACCTTTTAACAATAAAACTTTCAGACCCCCTCAGGGTCAATCAAACAATTTTGCTTTCAGACCCCCTCAGGGTCAATCAAACCATTTTACTCCAAGACCTCCTCAAGGTCCCCAACGAAATTTTTACAGGCCTCCTCAAGGCCCACAGAACCCTAATAATTTTGCTCAAAGAAGTCAATATACCCCTAACTATCGGTTCAAACAACAACCATCAAATTTTAATAATAAACAGAATATTAATTTTGTAGAAGACGAAACCCAAACAAGCGAAGGCTATTATAATGAAGAAGAAACAGAAGAATACCCCGGACCTTCTGTCCATGAGGAACAAAACTGCGACGAATATTATAACTATGACTACAGCGAACAAACTAACGACGATAATTTAAACGAGTAAACGTCTCTTCAACGTGTCCGTTGAGACGTAAACAAAACCCCAAATGTGACACGAAAAAGATTTTCAAAATTATTAATAATAATGAAAGATATTTACCTCACATAAAACTCCATACTTCAGGAAGCCAAAAACCATTATCTTTACTTCTTGATACAGGCGCGTCAATTTGTTTAATTAAAAGATCTTCAATAACAAATACCCTTAAGGTACACCCCGACGATGTTTTCATTAAAGGAATAGATACCAAAGAAGGAACACCAATTAAAAGTCTTGGTTATATAAATTTAAAATTAAAATTTGGTGATAACTTTATTACTCACAAATTTCATGTTTTTGACGATTTAACACTACCATATGATGGTATTATCGGAACAGATCTTTTTATGGCATATAATGCACAATTAAATTACAACACCAACAGTTTGGAAATTAACAAACATAAAGCTTACCTTGTTTTTCATGAACCTAATTATTTAATTAAACCACGATCAGAAACTGTAATTGAAGTTAGCGTCGCGAATCCAGAAATTAAAGAAGGACTAGTATTAGATCATAAAATTTCAGACAAAGTTTTAATTGCCAATTCAATAGTCAAGGTTAAACCGAACAAAAGAATTAACATTACGATTTTGAACATGTCCGAAACACCTGTTAAAATAAATCCGGACTTAAAATTAAAATTAATTAAAGCCCCAAATAAAAACATGCATCTCGTAAATAATTGTAATAGTACTTTGGAAAGGACTGAAGAAGTATTAAATTCATTAAGAACATCGCATTTAAATGAAGAAGAAAAATATCAACTTCACGATGTCTGCTCTCAATATTCAGATATCTTTCATCTGCCCACTGACAGACTGACACATACTAATACTTTACAGCATCAAATTAGGACAAACTCGAATGTACCTATCAATACCAAATCATATAGATTCCCACAGTGTCATAAAGAAGAAGTTAACAAACAGATACATAAAATGTTAGACCAGGATATCATTGAACCTTCAGTTTCTCCCTGGTCATCACCAATCTGGATAGTTCCCAAAAAGATGGACTCCTCTGGAGAAAAGAAATGGCGAGTAGTCATAGACTACCGAAAGTTAAATGACATCACAATCGGTGAATCTTACCCAATACCACAAATTAATGAAACTCTTGACCAATTAGGAAACAGTAAATACTTCTCAACATTAGATTTAGCTTCTGGTTTCCATCAAATACCACTAAACCCAGAAGATGCAGAAAAAACAGCCTTTACGGTCCCAGAAGGACACTTTCAATTCAAAAGAATACCTTTTGGACTGAAAAATGCCCCAGCAACCTTTCAAAGATTAATGAATACCGTGCTATCTGGCCTACAAGGTATACATTGTTATGTCTATCTCGATGATATTGTTATTTATTCTTACGATTTAGATACTCATATCCAAAAATTACAGAAAGTATTTCAAAAGTTACGTCAATTCAATCTTAAATTACAACCTGACAAATGTGAATTTTTAAGAAGAGAAGTAAATTATTTAGGACACATTATTACAGACAACGGAGTCAAACCAAACCCTGAAAAAACAAAAGCAGTAAAAGATTTCCCTCAACCGAAAACTCTAAAAGAGTATTTAAAATCATTTGTTAACGAAGGTCAAACAGACTGGCCCCGTTACGTCTACACCGCCATGTTGGCATACAACACCTCAGTTCACTGCACAACACACTACACACCATTCGAATTAATGTATGGGCATAAAGCCTTCATTCCAAATTCTGTTTTTGATGAAACACCCGGAGCAACGTATCCAGAATACGTCAAAATGTTACAAAACAGACTGAAGTTATCTCGAGAAAAAGCAACCGTAAACATAAGGAAGTCTAAGAGTAATTCCAAAACTTATTATGATAAACATACAAAACCGCAACAATACAAAGTTGGCGACTACGTATATCTAAAGAACCACCTCAGATTACGAAAAGCCTTATCACCAATTTGGAAAGGTCCCTATAAAGTAGTAAAAATACTAGGGAACAATACCTTATCCCTACTGATCAATAGACGCCACGTCACACATCATTATGATCAAGTAAAGTTGGCGCAACCATCTGGCGATCCAGCATAACCATTTTATTATAAACTTTAGATTTATTATTTTTTTATTACCTTTTATTGTAGAATTTAAGATTATTATAAAATAAAATAGAATAGTCTCTAATTAGAATACGTATATTTTCAGTGTTTCCGCACAAACTCATCCCGAGCTCATCGAACCAATTCCCAAGAGCCCCGGCATGTATTTTAACCCCTTGGGTAATGCGAAAACAATAGAAGGACAATTAAGTGTTTTAATGCCATTAGATTTATCATATATAAAACCACATATCGAAAACATAAATTTCGTAATAAATACAGTCAAGAAAACTTGTAAACAGACTTGGATAAATATGGATTGTTTTAATATTTTTGAACCGTTAGAATTACGATATGAAGAAATTGCAAAGCAATATTCTACTATTTCTCATTTAATAAATACAAAAAGCAAAAGAAGTGCCTGGTTTGCAGGTATCGGGTCAATTATGAAAACCCTTTTTGGTACTCTTGATGAAGATGATGCAGTAGTTTTTGATAAAGCAATAGAATCCGTATTAAATAATGAAAAGAAATTATCATCTTTAATGAAAGAAAATATTTTAGTTACAGACTCTATAATTAACAAATTTAATGGAACTATTTCAAGAATCCAACAAAATGAATACAGAATGAAAGAAGCAATCAATAATTTCACTCTAATAATAGACAATATAACTATCGCTTTGGAAAAATCTCATTTACGACTTAGTATAAATAACGTTTTTAATAGTCTCGAAATGTCAATAATAACATTATCTTTTCAACTCGAAGATATAATAAATGCTGTAATGTTTAGCAGTTTAAACAAATTGCATCCTTCTATAATGACACCAACACAACTTCATAAAGAAATTATTGATAGTTTCAGACATTTACCTCAAGATTTAGAATTACCTGTCCCGTTAGAAATTGATATGATACATACTATTATAGATATATCCAAGGTATCATCATACTACATTAAGAATAAATTAATATTTGTATTACAAATCCCATTAGTATCTATTAAGGAATATAGTTTGTATCACAACATTCCATTACCAACACCACATTCCATTGAAAATCCAAATACATTCAGTTTGATAATACCCAGTGCGAAATATATCGCGATTACTATAAATAAAAACTTTTACTTTGATCTGGATAGTCTGAACAATTGTTTGGTTATTAATCATAAGCATTATATTTGTGATAATGTAAGTGTATATGCAACAGATACAAAAGTTACCTGTGAAAGTGAGTTACTGTCAAAAATTATAAATAAAATTCCTCAGCAGTGTGAAACAAAATTCATATATGGAAAAGTAGATTTATGGAAAAACTTAAATTACAATAGATGGATATTTATCCAATCAGAACCAACCAGAATAACTATAGAATGTTCAGAATTAAAATCACACCAAGAAATAACGGTTATAGGAACTGGTATTCTAAACCTACCAGAATTGTGTATCGGTTATGGTAAAAATGTTATTTTAAAAGGTAAATTCAATAAAAGTGTGAAATTACCTACAATTACTTTTGAATTTAATTTAATTAATGATTCATGTTGTAATACGCGTAAGTTAGAAATAATAAAGAATGGTGTCTCCCCTATCAAGTTAGAAAAGATTGATTTAGACAATTTAAGAATACAAAAGAATCATTTAGAAGCAAAATTATTAAATACTGAATTAGAGGAAATACCTCATATAATAAAATATGGGACACACTATTCCGTAATAACTGTAATTACACTGTTAGTAATTATATGTGTAACATTATATTTTATAATTATTAAGATTTTTAGAATAAAAAATGTCAAGAAATGTAACTCACTGGGAGTAAACCCAAAAGTTGATATAGAATTATCTGATATTACAAATGATGACGAACAGACAGACAAGTATCCAAATTTAAAGAGAAATGTTTAAAATTTAAATTATTTTACTTTACATAACTTTATTTTACAAAAACTTCGAAAAACATATCCGAAGTTTTTCTACCACCCCCCGGAGGTGTTATACCCCTTGACTGACAGGGATAATGCTGACAAGTTACTGAGGTCAGGTGGTCACCCTACCTTTCCCAAATCCTACATACACATATATAGCCTCAAGAGCTGAACCAAGTCAGTTCGAGTGAGACATTAGTGAGACACGGTCGTGCCCAGTAAATTACATTTCCAATTTATTTGTAATTCTATTTTATTAAATTCTAGTTTTAATTAAAGTTCTTTTTTTAAAAAGACCTCCGGCACGCATCCCATAACAGGACGTATAACCCACCCTCGGCGCCGCAGCTGACAATTGTTTCTGTATCAAAAATGATCGGAACAATGATTTAAGACCATTTTTGTCCGGGATAAAATCACTCGGAGCGCTTTGATTTTCAAGCACTTTCACATGCTCTCACTCTTAACTCCACCACTGGTGCGGCAGCTGACGTTCGGAGCTGTGATGGGTTCGGTCTAAACTATTGTTGTTAAAATTTCCAGTCGGTATGAAATGACTTTTTCAATTGGTCATCGACCTCCCGTAGTATAAAAATATAAATTAACAATAAATTATTGTGCGGGGTTTAAAAAAGTTGTAAGGTAAAATTAAATTATTATGATCATATGTAATAATCATTAAGATAAAGAACATTTCAATAAATACTTTCGCAAAGAAGTTCTAGCTTCGCATATGACTGTCAGACGGCAACCTTACATTCATTTAGCTATAACGCGAGAAAATCACTGCGTACAAGTCAAGAGCACATGTTAAGAAAGTTTGTTAATATTTAATGAATTTGTCGAGAACGGCGTTGATTTGTTACTTACGTTTACGTTTAATTTTCACCCTAAAACCGCCAACCGCTAATTCGACAATTTGACAAGCGAACATAATATTATTATATGAAATAGACAAGCCATGGATGCCGTGTAAGGAAGAATTATGAACATAAGAAAAAATTTGATACATAATTTATATTTAAATAGCACTGTACATAGTTAACTTATTTAGACGAATAAATGTAAATGTGAATATTACAGCTGGTCTGTAAATTCGTATTTTGGTGCTCAAAATTTACTGAAAATTATGAAGTTACAATATGTGAATGAAAAATGTCATTTAGTGACTTATGAAAATCATATTAATTTTAATTTAATATTATGATTTTTATCACAGATGCGATTTTAAATACGTTCATTTGTTTTAGTTTTCTAAACGAACAAGATTGTATTGATTTTAGTGCAAGATATACAGAGTTACTACCTACCACTCCCCAATTAATATGGGTAGGTAAAATCTAACTGGTCACTGACTAAAAACTCTATAGAGCTACGTACGTATAAATTTAATTTCAATACTAAGTACTAACAACCAATAACAAACTTTTGAATCAACTAAAACGGAATCCATAGAGACGGTCAAACTTCAATGAATTAACTTATGTACCCTTTCATCTGGTCGTATATTAATTGCAAAGGGGTTTGCGCTTCAAGGTCAGGATATACAATGTATAATTGTATAGCAGAGCGGTCCCTCGCGCAATATATTTAAAATACGATATAATATGATTATCAGCCTGTCCCCCTAACACAGACAAAATCGATAGCGTCTGCATAACCGTATGGGGGAAAAGTTTAGAGAAAGGCGGAACTCCTTTTATTTCTTATGTTTTCTGAATAATATTTCTAGGATACGGTTTATTTTGATATATATGTATAGGCAAGAAGATACAGAAATGTAATTAAGATATGAGCGTTCAAATCTGTTACTCAATATGAACTTTCAGGGCCTTTTCACCACCTTCTGATAAGTGTCGGATAGCTTATTCACAACTTTTGCTTTTGTCACTTGACTTAAAGTAAGAAAGTGACAAAACTTACGTTTAGGCTATCCGACACTTATCGGAAGGTGGTGAGACAGGCCCTTAAACGTCGTGATTTGACACTCCATTGAAAGGCAGATTTACATAACTCAGGTGTAATTTTTTTAACCCCTGACGCAAAAACGACGGGGACGGACGCTCAAACGGGTGAACCGATTTGAATGTGGTTTTTTGTTAATTTGAAAGGTGAATTTGTCGAGAGTGTTGTTAGCTATGTTTGATGAAAATCGGTCCAAGATGGCCGCCGCTACAAAATGGCGGATTACATATTTTTTCACAACTCCCTCAATATGGGTATCAAATGAAAGGGCTTGAATAGTAGAATAGTACTATGCAAATTCAAGATGGTCGCCACCACAAAATGTCGAATGTCGAGAGTTTTTTAATTTTTATTTTATACTTGTTAACAATTTTAACGGGAAAGCTCAAGGGACTGCTCGTGAGTCAGGTAGTGAATTAATTTTCTTATTCGGGTTAAAGAATTTTATTTCTCAACGAATTATTTACAAAATTCACTTACAGAGAAACTTAATATCTAATTAGAATATAGATTTTTTTGCAGCAGTCAGATGCAAAATACAATTTCAGTTCTATTAATCTACCCTCACAAAAATTTATTCCGTTTGAGAATGCGAGATCGTCGTCACAGTGTAGCAAATATCAGTAATCCAGGAGGTTTATTTGAATAAATTTATATCGTGAAGTATATGTTTTTTGAGTTTGTTTTTAAATATGTTAAACGAGTTCGCATTCTTCACTTCCTTGGGTAATTTATTATACACTTGTACTCCTTCAAATTGTATATTTCTTCCTCCTTGACGTGTACGTATTCGTGGAAGTAAAACATGATCTCCTCTACGACTGATTCGACTTTGCACTTGGTGTTTTTTGGTGAAAGTAATGTGTGTGTGAATGGATTTGTTGAGAATTTTTCTTATTAATATGCAAGTGTAATATGAATGGAGCTGTTTAATGTTTAAGTATGTAAATCATCACCTACATTATCTCGATGCTCCTTCTATATGTCTATATCTAGGCGCACGAAGTGCGCCAGGCCAAGTTCCTCCGGCCTTGTCGCATGAGTGTGTTATTTACACGATCCATTTCGAGCTGTTTTGACCCCCCTCATAACTCGGGTTCGCGGGATAGTAATCCTACGAAATTTGAAATATAAGTTAAACTCGTGGATGTGATGATAAATTGAAAGTTTCAAATTTTCAAGTTGAACCGTTTCTGAGATACAGAGGTTTGAAAATCACATAAAACAAGACCTACTCACTGACTGATCAAAATTATGACGCACTTCCCGTATATGTGGAATGTTGACATTTGGTAAGAAGATGAGTCTTAGTGTGTATATGAAGGAAAAAATCGAAAAATGTCCAAAAGTTGCATCAGACACTGACCAATTCAAAGATATATAAAAATCTGTCTGTTCCCACATCACACAAAAAATACTAAACAAATTTTCATTTTGTTTTAATAAATGTATTTTACTTTATTCGAAGCTATATATGGTTCTTGTTTCATCGAAATCGGTGCACTATTTAGGGAGATGTGACTTTTTAAGTTTTCTAGCAAGGGGTCAATCTTACTGGTCTTGAGTTCTAATAAAAAGTAAAGTGTAGGTAAATAATAAAACGCCAAGAGGTATATTTTTTTATCGAAGTCGCGGGCGCGACTTCGTCGGCGTGGACTACACAAATTTTAAACCCCTATATTACCCCCTAAGGGGTTGAATTTTCAAAAATCCTTTCTTTGCGGATGTCGTACGCCACATTAATAGCTATCTGTGTGCCTAAGCCCGTTTCTTCCAGTAGTTTGAGATTCGTCTTTGCCAATAAAACCAGAAGCGCGATTTTCTTAATAATTTTGATAAGCAACCTTGACCCAAGTCAGGAAATGGATGGGTGGCCGACTTTGGAGGTTTGGAGGAGACTTTGGTGTCCTGTTGATTCCGGCTACTAGGTACCACTAATATCTAATACTATTCATTAAACTTAATGAGAGTCAAATACTCAAAATCTTCTCTTAGTTAAGCCGTATGGTTCTAAGTTCTGAAACTGACCACTGAGTGGAAATACTCTGGAGTGGAGTTTCTGTTATCTGTGATTTTGACAGACAGACGAACAAAATAAAAATTCACCCAATTAGAACAGAGAAAGCGACTTTGTTTTATACTATGTATTGAAGATTAAACCACATCTAATCAGACCGTAAAATGTGATAGGGTTCTATTCCTAATTATACTGAAGCGTAAGAGAGAAAAAAGACTTCATTATACTTATTGCATTAACTTTGAAATACTTAGAAAAAAGGAGTGAGATCCAAACAAAAACATTTCATGTGAATAATAAGGCCAACTTCCTATCAAAAAGTTTCGGCCATTAAAAGTACTGATATCAAAAATTATGACCAAGTCCTTTGCTAGGCTCGATAAATGAAACCATACAGTTTTAGAAGGTATATCTTCTTCGATCACCCTCAAGCTGTCATACCATTCCTAATGATCCTGTTAAAATATTTTTAAATAATTTATGTCTTACTAATAACACTATAATATGAAGCTCATTTGGGACTGAGAATAGTTTTATTGTTTTCAACTTGGCAACATTTTTTAAATTAAACAAATTCAAAGGAGTGCAAAAATGTTGTCAAGTTGAAAACAATAAAACTATTCTCAGTCCCAAATGAGCTTCATATTATAGTGTTATTACTAAGACATAAATTATTTAAAAATATTTTAACAGGATCATTAGGAATGGTATGACAGCTTGAGGGTGATCGAAGAAGATATACCTTCTAAAACTGTATGGTTTCATTTATCGAGCCTAGCAAAGGACTTGGTCATAATTTTTGATATCAGTACTTTTAATGGCCGAAACTTTTTGATAGGAAGTTGGCCTTATTATTCACATGAAATGTTTTTGTTTGGATTATATTAACGCTAAAATCTGTAGTTAATTGATATACGATGTCATTTCAAATACATTTAACAGTGTCTTTATAAAATTACCTTTTTCTTACCAAACATTTTGCTTTATCTTACAATTTCGCCTATACGGCGCACATCGCCCGTTTTATCTCGGTACCTGTATAGCGTGGTATTTACAGCGATTGTTCTGTGTTTATGCGCCGCGACACTCGCAGGGCACAACGATGCTTGGCGTATACAAGGGCTTATGAAATTATTCCTTGTTAGTTAGACTTCGCATTATTCTAGCTGGCTCGCGCAAGCTTTGTACGGGTGGTGTACATGTACCTACTTACATCGATGATTGAACCTAAGTACTAAACTTCCCAGTGAATTAAATGTTCAAAAATATCAGTCTACAAATAGACATAGTATTTAAATTAAATAAACCTCTGTAAAGCAGGCCTATGTGAAAAATATTAAATTATTTAAATTACCCGTGAAATAACAAACTACTTACATACTTATAATTATTGCGCTTACAGTTTTTTTTTTTCAAAAATTTCAGTGGCACTAAGGAGGAAATTGAAAAAAAAAAAATTTAAATTACGCTACTCAAGGAACCTTTCATCCTTTTCAGTTGTGTTGACTGTCAGTCAGTCACGGTACTGTTTTATAGATATAGATTACTTTTATCTATTTCCAAATGGACAATAAAGACGTACCTATCCATTATGCGAAATTGGTGTTCCGATGCGTGGCCATAACGCATCGTCCCTGTAATGTTGTAAGACAGGTATAAGCCATTAGGGAATAATAAAATATCCTTATCGGACCATTAGATGCTCATAAAATAACAGTTAGTCATATAATAGCGTGATAGATGTTAATATCGGTGTTTTTCTGACGAGATTACCCTTACGTTATTTGTTTTCAACGCCATAACGAATATAATATTTTACAAGTTATCAACTCATTTCTTCCATCGCATTCAGTATGTACCTATCTCTATTGTGTTCACTAGAGATGACAAGGCGTTCCTATTACACAACTGCCCAAAAAAAATTTAAATGTTAATAAAAAACATTAGTAAGTAATAAACTAAGACAAAGTATCAGTCTTCTTCTTCTTCCTAGACCCCGCGTATTTAAAACGAAGAAATAGTTATTATATCTTTCGTTTTTGCTTACGACAATATGCACTGTCCAAAAAAAGATCGCAATATAATTTCAGTGTCATCTTGAAAGACAGATTGATAAGAAATTAGTATTTTGCTAACCGTCTGGTGATAGGGTGG
This sequence comes from Melanargia galathea, assembly GCA_920104075.1. NCBI lineage: Eukaryota > Metazoa > Arthropoda > Insecta > Lepidoptera > Nymphalidae > Melanargia > Melanargia galathea. Next base: position 7,747,357 of record OV049867.1, read on the forward strand.
ATGCTCCTAAAGCCGCCCAGCAAAAGTCGGCACTCAGTTCTGTTTGTAAATATTAACATTTTGGTGCCGCTTAGGCACACTGAGTATTTTATGTGTACATATAGCTTGCTCTAATGCGAAAATAGTTTTAAAATAGTCTATAATATAATAAAACTGTAACAGATCCAATTCTGTACATTGAAGATATTTTGAAAATTTTTATTGGAGGGCACTCTATAATCGATACTGAAGCCAAAACTGCAATTTGTTTCATTTTTGTCTGTCTGTCTGTCTTTCTGTCTGTCTGTCTGTCTGTCTGTCTGTCTGTCTGTATCTTGGCCGCGCATCACGCCGAAACTACTGAATGGATTCGAATGAAACTTGGTACGATTTGAGTTTTTACTCCGAGGTAGGACATAGGATACTTTTTATCCCGAAATTCACCACGGTTCCCTAGGGAGAGGGGATGAAAGTTAAAAGGTGTAAGAGCTGTAATTCATTAACGCGTTGTTCGATTTCACTCATTCTTTTTTTGTTAGAAAGGTAGTACTTTATATATTGTCCCGTAAATATTTCAAGGTCATAGGTTTGTTTGTTCAGAAATGACAGACATTTATTGGGTTCAAATAACATGGGACCCGGATCTTTGTACGTACGGCTTATTTTAAACTGGCGTGCGTTTAAATTTATGTTTGTCGGTCTGTCTATTTGTTTCAACTAATCTCAGAAACAGCTGGATTGATTTTAACGGAACTTTCAATGGCAGATAGGTGTTGTTATAAGGAGTAACTTAGGCTACATTTAGTTTAAGTACATAAAAGAATTATGGGATCCGTTCCGATCCTATATAAAACCTATAAACACGCGAACGAAGTCGCGGGGGTCAGCTAGTTTTAAAATAAGGCAGCATTTTTTTGCATCCCTATCCCTCAATTATCGCTTAGAACGAGTGCAAGTGCGTAAATCGCTTAATTTCTTATAAAATTTCTGCTTTCCGAGCGTCGTTTGACAAGATATAAATTACGTATGAATAATATTTAAGACTTGTTGTTGCAATTTAATTTGTCATAATATTTGATGTCTTGTAATAGTAGTATAACACGATTATTTTACGTATTTAAAGAAAAACAAGGGTGGTGGACTAAGGAAAACCAGTAATATGAGGTACCTGGGGTCGGCAGGGGGTGCCACCTTTTAGAATTTGGGTTATTTCTAAGGTATCCTATCCTATGTATCCTATATCCAATATGAGGTATCCTGTTTATCCTATTGGATAAACTTGATGTTGTCTATACAAAAAATTGTCTGATTGTTGAAAAAAATTCTATCCATTTCTTCAAAAGTTCTATTAATTTTGGAGAAGGGTATTTATTTGGCGGGAAAATAAAATAAAATGAAAACGAGAAAAGAGTTCCTATAAATATTAAGAAAAACATTAATTTACGCGGACGAAGTCGCGGGTAAAATATGATTTTCTTTCAGACACGTGAGGGCCGACTTTGAGGACACAAATGCTGGAAAAAGGCACAAAGGTGCCGAGCTTAGGCAAATTAGTACTTATTTTTTAAATAAATTAAAAATTACTTCTTTATACAAAAAGCAAATACTATTAGTTGACTCAAAAAGTCAAAAGAATCAAGTATTAGAAGAAAAAATATTGTACTGAAATTACTTCGTTTGACATGTCTACGAATTTTTAAACGTGACACAGACGTTAAACTGTCGACTTATAGAGCATCCACACAACTAAGTCAAATTACGTTATTTTGTAATTTTTTAAGTTCTAAGTGCTTTGTTGTGCGAAATTTTTTATCTGACAATCCCTTTTTTAATTAGTCACGGTTTATGCAGCTTCGCTGTAAAAGTCGAATAGGTGTATTATGAGAGAATAACACGCGGTTAAGTTTCACTAATGCTCAAACGCGATATGATTCTATTAAAGACTACTTCTCAGACACGTTATAATTCATCATCATCATCATTATCAACGCCTTAACGGCCCACTACAGGGCACGAGTCTCGTCTCAGAATGAGAAAGGTTTATGCCGTAGTACACCATGCTGACCAAGTGTGGATTGGTAGCCTTTGAGAACATTATGCAGAGTCTCAGGCATGCAGGTTTTTCTTCACTGTTACAGCAAATGATGGCTATCACCGCTTTTTAATTAGTACATGTTATAGTTAGTACCTAAAAATAGGCATATGGATATTTATTATACGGTAATCTTATATTTAAAAGCATTTAAGGTAGTGCAAATAAACTATAGAATGTGTAAGTAACATAAAATAACATAAACAACAAATAAAAATGTGAAAGCTAGTGCTATTTGGAATTTACTTTGTAATATACTACTGTTAATAATTGATATCGATTTTAAAATTATCTTAAGGGGGTCGTTAATACTTACCGTTTACCCTACGAGAAATTGACAGTCAACTGGACGTAGCTTAGTAGAAATGACCCAACCCATAAAAAGTTATTCTGAGTAATCGAGGTTTGAAGTTTGGATGGTAATTGCTGCAATGATATTGTCTTTGGAATAGTTGAAAATATTGTCAAATATGGGCAAAAATACTAATATTTTTATTGTACTTCAAAGACTGACGTATCTTACGGTTATCGGGGAAAATTTGGGTTTGAGTCGTTTCTGCTAAATTGGTTTTAACACTACGGGGTATTTTTCTTAATGCTCAGAAAGGAACTAAAAACAAAACTTTCTAAACAAATTGATATTTTTAAATAAAAATGATTTATTTCGGAATGTTTAGGCCCTTAGAGGGAAGCAAGCGCAGAAACTCTGCCAGCGGAGCTAGAGCCCAAGGGCTCGAAAAAAATCGAGGAGAACATCGTCTTAAGGGCGTCTCCTGTGAGTCTCGAAACACGGCTTACGTGACGTTGGAATGCTAGTTTTGCAATAGACTAATCCATACGTCCCCGTAACAGAGGAAGGGATTCACGTCAAAGTACGTCACGTCACGGCGGGCAGCTTTCTCAAGGTAATTCTTTGAAAACTGCTTAAAGTGTTGGGCTAGAACAGGGAGATCGAGATCTTGGAGATCAATATTGCGCACAAACCACGGGGCACCCATTGCCGTGTGCAGAAACTTATTCTGCAGTGTTTGCAAAACTACCTAGTCTGCTTTAATCGAGAAGGGAGGGATATGTGCAAATACTATGCATGTGTAGGACATTATTGAGCGAATACAGGTTATTTGGTCGATCACAATGCACAACTTGAGCACAAATGCTGCCTTTTGGGGCTTTACGTCTTTGAGCGGCAAAGTTCATCTTATCGTCTAAGTTCACACCTAGATATTTGGCTTTGTCTTGCCAGGGGAAAAGAACGCCGTATAGAAATTATTTCGGCACGTTTGCCGGAGTACTTGCTACCACGCTTTCCTGTAAAAAGCACAGTTCCGTTTTTTCACCGTTGACTAGCCGTAACTTGGAGTCGAGATCGAATGACCGCGAATTGGGTATGGGTCGTATATGTCATCTTATCGTCCGCAAACTAGGATAACATAACATCTGGGGAGCAATGTATGTCGCTGGTAAATAGCGCATACAAGAGAGGAAACAGCACTGCCGGGGGACTCAAGCACCAAGTGGTCTCGGAGATGATAAGATGCCGTCCAGGCCATGGGTGTTGCCAAGCGGGAGCAGATAGGGACATCTCCCCCCCCCCCCCCCCTAGAGATTCTATTTGCTCCCGCTTGGCACTTGCTACATGAGGCAGTTGATTTTTATTAACATAAGTTTTGATTTTTTTATCTCTTTTGTGAGAATTGTTTTATCTCTGGTAACATTACGAAACGTCAGATTTCCACCAAATTAAAAATCAGAGTATAGCCAAATGCAAACAAAGTCCTAAATTCACTCACTTGACTTATAATTAATAACTACTTTCAGGTCAATTCAAGAACTTGTAATACTTGCTTTACACCTTCATAACCTCTCGACTGGACCTAAAATTCATTTTTCTTTCCATCCTCCATATATATTATTTATCTAGTCCCCCCCTTTGCCCATCAGCTGGTGACGCTCTTGGTCCAGGCGGTAACGGAAGGTATGATTTATAAGAAATTCTCGTAGCAAACATACGAGTTTATTAGGCACGCCCAAACGCCCAACGCACACATAATTAAACATAACATAAAAAACCATGATAACATTGTAGGATCAGGGATCTTTTTTTCTGAGTAAAAGAAACAACCTTTAGGATCTCTTTGAATAGGTGTATGCGAAACGCTCTCGAAAACGAAGATAGGTGATAGTACTGATAAGTACTGATCTTCTTCTTCGTTTCACTCTTAACAGAGCGGTCGTGGTCATCCAGAATTGACGTCTTTAAGGGCAGATTTATGCGCCACACGAGTGTTCGCCACTTCTCCCTGCTGGCCGACAGTCTGGTGCAATCGTGCAAGGGACCGCCCACAGCTGATTTGATTTGGTCGGTTTGAATAAGCGACCTTCCTCGCCCTCTGGTGCCCTCTACTTTGCCCTGTACGACAAGTCGCTCTATGGAGTCATTCTCACGTTGGGAGACGTGTCCAAAGGTTACTGATAAGATATTATAAAAAAAAATGTGAAAAAAGTCGTTTTTACAAAAAATTCATTTTTTGTGCAATTCCCGTTTTTGGGAAATAAAAAAAATATTGCCTGTATTTTTTTAAAGTTAAAAATAATCCAAATAAAATCAGCTGACGCTGGAGGACAGCGAATTTTGCGTTACCTTGACCTCGCGCAGTCACGTTGTTGCGCGTGATACCTACGCTATAAGGTTATTGCGGTTATTCTGGATTGTGTTTAGGTAGTCTAATAATAGCGACAAGTTTTCGGAAGCGGTCTCCTTATACCCTGTATAACTCATTTTTACCATTTTGTGGATTGGATCCTTTCTGCTAAACTACGTCAAACTCTAGTGGTCTGAGATCCCGTCTTAGAAATTTATACCCTCATATGTTATTTAATTCTGATAGAGATTATATGCTAGATAATTCATAGATTGATACATTGCACTTTGGTTGCCTGGCTAAATTTGGTGCCTATGATGTTAAACACAAAAAAATTTAATCAATTTTTTTCGATCTGCTTCCCTCATCTGTTATTTAAACGAATTATACATATGTCAAATGAAAGATTATTTTATTCCCAATCGAACCGTATTTGGTTGCCTGGTCAAAAGTGGTGCTAAATCATGGTTGTCTGGATTTTAAGATATAAAATTTTCTGTGCGAGTGTTGAAAGTGACAGAAAAGTGTTGCGCGCGCAATTCCATTTGACAGACAAAGATGCAGTGAGGCAGGCGTGCACTCGGCAGGTGCTTAGTCTATACATAGATTAAAACCATAGACTTGCTGTGCCTGTCCATTAAAGATATTTGCAAAAAAATAAGTGAGAGACGTAAGGGATAAGTAATAAAACGTAAAAAACCTGTTTTTGAAAATTTTGTCTGTTTGTCTGTATGTTTGTGCATGTATTACGCAAAAACTACTGAATGGATTGAAATTATTTTTTATTATATATTATTTGATATTATTTGGATTGCAACCAAATACGGTTCGATTGGGAATAAAATAATCTTTCATTTGACATATAATTCGTTTAAATAACAGATGAGGGAAGCAGATCGAAAAAAATTGATTACATTTTTTTGTGTTTAACATCATAGGCACCAAATTTAGCCAGGCAACCAAAGTGCAATGTATCAATCTATGAATTATCTAGCATAATATAATCTCTATCAGAATTAAATAACAGATGAGGGTATAAATTTCTAAGACGGGATCTCCCACTATAGGAAAAAGTGGTTATTTTTGTTTAAAGTAGAACAAGTGATAGTAGCAAACTTCTCTTTTTTTCTTATGCTTAAAATCGGTACGAGTGAATGAGTCAAGAGATGCTTTGATTTCGTCTAAAATATGTCGTTTCCATAGTATAATTGTTCCTAGGTAATAAAGGTGTCAAATGTCAAATCACAACTTCTAACGGGGTGTTCTACGTCAGCGACAAACGCGACAACGCGACATGGTACGACGCGACGCGAAAATATCAGACAGTTAGCTGAACCTGCATGTGGCCTACGTTGACGCGTGGACAAGTTTGTAATTTTCTATGGAGTCGAATCGCGTCGCGTCGCGTCTCTTAGTATTCGTCGCTCACGCAGAACACCGCGTTAATGCCTAAACAGATTGGAAGTGTGTTTGCAGGGCGTATTTTGGCAGGGCAGTCGTGTTCGCAATTTTTGTAATTATAGCTTGTTTGTACAAGCAATGTCTTACAGCCAATCTCAAGTGTATGTTTCTATGTGCAAACAATTTTTACCCCAAAAAATTGATATATTATTCTCTTTAGTTAACTAAGTATACAACCCTACACAAAAAAAAAGAAAAAGTAGGAAAGTCGGCTCTATCCAAAAATATCATTTTTCTTCTGAATGTGTCGGATTTAAGCGAAATAAGCAACATCAATCACTGTGTCACCTGATTTCTAATGTAAAATACTCCCCTCCGACTTACGCCAGTCAAATTCCCGCGAAATCACCCGCGAAATGTAAGGAAAGCATACATCATGTGCACAATGCACTATAATAGACTTGCGATAGCAAACTCAGTATGGAAATTTTATCCGATTTTCTTGGCTTCCCGTCTGGAATAATGTTTACCTGCTTGATAACAAGATACCTACTTAATAAGATATTATTATTGCAACTTTTATGCAAAGTTATGAATAAAGGTATAGTTATATAGATATGTTACGGGTAAGGTTGGAAGTTGGAATAAACTTAGGTTTACCCGGGTTTGCTTAGTATTACCCACGGATTTTGGGTAATGTCCAAATAATAATGAAAATAAGTTTTAATTCGGAATTTACCCACTCATTTACTAACTCACCACGAATATTACACTTTGAGGAATTGTACCTACATAATAATTCAATGATATTACGTCATCTCCGTACCCGGGCATGTTTGAAAGACTTTTTGTGTCAATCATATAAAAAGTAAAGGTACCTAAATGAAAATAGCTAAAGACGAAAATTTTAAAATTAATATTCATTTCCGGAGACCACTAGCATAATGTAGACATGTTTATTAATATGTTTTAGCGTTTTCCTAATTTAAAACTCTTCTTTTACCATCGCAACACCAGCACTCTTACAAGTGACGAGTATAATCACTACATAGTATAAAACAAAGTCGCTTTCTCTGTCCCTATATCCCTATGTCCCTATATCCCTATATCCCTATGTCCCTATGTATGCTTAAATCTTTAAAACTACGCAACGGATTTTGATGCGATTTTTTTTAATAGATAGAGTGATTCAAGAGGAAGGTTTAGAAGTAGAAAAATTGGACCCGGTAGGTGGCGCTAATAGCGGGCAGGACGACGTCCGGGTCCGCTAGTTATTATTAAAGTCGTCTCTTTTTAAAACAGACCCAGATGCAAAATCTTTTTACTTCCAATCCAATATGTTTAAAGCTCACTCCAATATCCATTATGAGTGATTATGAGTCAATACCATCAATGAGGAGGGAGGCGATGTTCGCTCGCTCACATACAAACTGCGATGTTGGGGCTCATTCAGCTGCGTAGTACTTCATCTGAAAGCCTTGCGGTCTACGTAGATTTTATCGCTGAAGCTTAGGTAAATAAAATCGGTCAAGTGCGAGTCGGACTCGCGCACGAGGGCTTCTGTACCATTATATTCCGTACCATATAAACGGCAAAAAATCATGTCTGTTGTATGAGAGCCCCCTTAAATACTTATTTCATTCTGTTTTTTTAGTATTTACTGTTATATTGGCAACAGAAATACATCATCTGTCAAAATTTTAGCTGTCTAACTATCACAGTTCATGAGATATAGCCTGGTGACAGACGGACAGAAAGACGGACCGCGGAGTCTTAGTAATAGAGTCCCGTTTTACCCCTTGGGTACGGAACCCTAAAAACGTTTCGCTCTCTTCTGAATATGTAGTGATTTATGTGCTCAACTGTGTGTTATGGAAATAACACCAATTTCTCAGCGTAAACAATTATTGAGTATTTCATTAAATATTCCTAAATTAATTGGATAAAATTTTCTTTTCTATCAAACATAAGCTTTGTTTTTAGCATTATGTACTTTGATGTATTGACTTAGTTTGTTCATAGACTGGTTTTGAATGCCAAGGAGCATTTGAAATTATAATAAATTTGACAGAAAAAATATGGAATATGTATGTATGTATGTATGTATGTAGTATGTATGTATGTATGTATGTATGTATGTATGTATGTATGTATGTATGTATGTATGTATGTATGTATGTATGTATGTATGTATGTATGTATGTATGTATGTATGTATGTATGTATGTATGTATGTATGTATGTATGTATGTATGTATGTATGTATGTATGTATGTATGTATGTATGTATGTATGTATGTATGTATGTATTTGTGTATACGTAGCGCCTAAACTACTGGGCCAATTATGATGAATGAGGTGTCAATGATTCGTTGTTATGGTCCGGGTGACATAAGCTACATTTGATATGCGAAAAAAAATCCAGAAGTAATTTTCGCGTGGCATATTAAGTTATTTCAGATAGATTATTATATAACCGATAGCGCCACTAGCTACTTGTCTCGCGCTTTCTTCCATTAGTTGTTCAGTTCCAGCAGTTGAATACACGTTTTTCTGCACACTAAATTATTAATTTATACTTTAAGACTAAATATCAATACAATAAAATCTCGGTAGTATAAAATATGAGGGACTGAGAGTGTACATATACTTGCTCTCATATAAACATGTAAAGTACGATTCCCCAGCGACCAGGCCCACTCAACCACGTCCTCACTACATCCGAATGCTCTGCGGTGCCGCGGAGATGTTATCACTCCTCTATGGTACAAATATTTCTCTTTTATTTTCATGTGATGTATGCGGAACGAGCCGCTCGTATTTGCAGCGTTCAACGAAAATAAGACGCAATAGGGATTCTAAACATAATGTTGTGATAAGTCGATTTTTACGGGTAACTTTTGTTGTAGTTAAGTACAAGTGTTTATCTACTTATAGTGAATAGGTATACCTACCGTACCTGTACTATAATTAATAGTAAAAAAGTCAAAACATTAAAAAAACAATTATTTCGAATTTTGAAACTAGATAGGTATGAGTATAAATATTATTAAGTAGGTATAGTATAAAATTTTGTAGAGTATTTTTGTCTCTTTTATAATGAAATCAACACAGCATTGTCCGAGTAATAACGCTTATCATAATAATATTTTGAATAAGTTTAAAAAAAAATTAGAATTTTGAGCCACAGGAAATTTTCTCATGTTCAGATATTTTTCGAATCCGAACTTTGACAAGGTTGATCATATTTTGTATTTTTTAGGAACATTATTTTTTTCAATTCTTGTAGAGATTTTTGAAACAATTACTTAATGTATTGTAAAATATGTATCTAAGTTATTGCACTATCTATACCTATACCAAAAAACTATCAACTACATAAACTAAGGTACATACGTGTAAGGGTCAGGTATATCAAGCGTGATTTTTTCTTCATATTCGTAACTTAATATGTACACAAATAATAATTTTAAAAGGCTATATTCAGAACCAGGAGACCTTATGAGGTTACATCTTCATCTCTCGCATGTGAGGGGAGTTGTTTATTCCCCACCATTTTATTGGTAACGACGGGTATAAAGCTGGGATAAAATTTCAATTGCCAGCATTGCAGACAGCAGCGCCGTGTCCCCGCAGTTTATTTATTGTGAACCCCAAGTAATGGAGGTTACCCGATTTGCTGTTGCTAGATGAGCCAAAATCGATAAGTAGGTAGGTACTCGTTCAAAACTTTGCATTTCACACTTTGGTTCAAGCTAATCGTAAATCTTATTTTTTGTATTTATGGTCTATATCTCTTTTATGGTAAGTTATTTATAATTAGAAATACAATTTTATATTGTAATGGTCCAAATTTTATCGAGAGGGTCAGACGAATTAATTACTGGCAGTGAGGAAATATTAAAAAGAGATACTTAAGTTTAACATGATACTTAATTAATAGACAGTGAAAACTGAGAAAGATAAAGAAAATTAGAAACGGTTATTTTTATGTGTATATTTTATACTAGATATTTTAAAATTTGGATAGATATTTTAAATAATACTTAATCCAATACCAATAACCATTTGCCTTAGGGTAGGTATCGCGCGCAACTAAAGCGCGGATTTTTTTTTTTTTGCAATTACAGTTCTGTTTAACCCCCCCAAAACGGGTAGGTATTGCACAAAAAATGTTTTTATTTTCACTTTTTTTATAGTATCTTATCAGTAATCATCAGTTCTATCACTTGTCTTCGTTTCCGAGAGCATTCTCCAGATACCCTATAATTATATATGAATCTAGTTGCCTGAAATACCTATATGAATTAAAAAAAAGTTATGCCTGCTGGCTGCCGTTTCTAGTCTAAATATATGGCAGTAGGTACATCATTGTAAAGCCTTCTCTTCCACTCGAAAAATTTCAATCGTACCTACCCGTCGCAGACTGAGGGCATAATGAAAATCCCTAGAAAACCTGAAAATGCCGCCGGACCGCGTGCCGAAACGAGATAAGTTAGTTTTAGGACTCCCCAATTATAGTTAGCCCGCTTAATTGTTGTCTGCAATTGAGAGAAAACCGCTCGAGATTTATTTTATTGTAGAGAAATTTTTTTGTTTTACAAATTTAAGAGTATTTTATTGAAAACCATTATTTTTTGTACGTGGTTTAATTTTTCTTTCTCTTTATATTTTGGTTTGGTAGATAAAGTTGGTACTGAAAATTGTCATGAGGCTTCGTCATTGTCATCGTCGACTTTTAATTTGATGCAGTAAGCTGACGTTTCAAAATGTTATTTCGTAAAATAATGCTGTCAACCTAATTTCATGTATGCCTGTTGGAGGTAAGTTTTCCTACTATATACTATTATTATTAGTATTTTAAGATCTTACTATGTAATTATTATTATTATTATTACATAAAAAGATCTTAAAATACTAATAATAATAGTATATAGTAGCAAAACTTACCTTCAACAGGCATACAATATTTAACATTTAACAGAGTACGATTTCATAGTTCCATAAAGTTTTAAAGATACATATTATTTAGGAAGTTATTACAGGTATCTATCTAACAGGTACTATATCCTATTAAAAATAAACCTTTTATTGTAATAAATAAAATAAAATAATTGATGTTTTGATGATGTGAATCATTCGCATCATTTACTTTTACCACATCCCTATTTTTTTCTGTCAAAAAGTAGCAACCCATGAAACGTCAGTTTACTGTATCGAATTAAAAGTCCGACTTATTTGTCACGTGTCTGCGTATATTTACTTCATCGTTTGTGCGTCAGTGCGTGTATTTACCTGATACGTGGGCACGATACGAGCACGGCCTTCACTTGAATCATATAAATTCTCTGGTCTGAGACATGAACACTATTTTCAGCTCTCTAGATCTAGAGCTAAATCTGGAGAGGAATGTAGACACAGCTTATAAGAAAAACAAATAACCAAATCCGCGTGGAATATATAAAAAAACGAACGAACCACCAATAAATAAACCGCGAGTAATACAAAATACAATTTTTATCAGTTGGGCAATGTCCATAAATTCACGCTTACAATCTAAATACGCTATTGAACGCAACGGCTTTCTGGAGCACGTGCTTGAACAGATAAATCTGTACTTTACACCCGTTTATCATGACGATTAATAAAAAAGTAAATCCTATTTTTTATTTCGCGGCTTGGGAGCGTTGTTATAAGAATTTATAACGCCAAGTCATCTTAATAAAGTGACGTTTAAAATGCGTTATAAGCGTAGTTTTAAGGCTTGGATGAGACAAGATAAAGGGTGTTTTAATGAATTAAAGTGTCTATTTATACCTACTGTAGAGTAGGTATATGACACAAACATTTAGATCTGAACATATTATACCTATAAATTACTTACTTATTGTTCAATACCTCTTTCCCGTAATGTTTAATTAACAAATGTAATAACTTACTAGCTGACCCCCGCGACTACATCCGCGTGGATATAGGATCGGATTGTATCCCATAATCCTTTTTTACCTAAACTAAATGTAGCCTAAATTACTCCTTATAACATCACCTATCTGCCATTGAAGTTCCGTTAAAATCGATCCAGCCGTTTCGGAGATTAGCTGGAAAAAATAGACAGGCCGACAAACATAAATTTAAACGCACGCCAGTTTAAAGTAAGCCGTACGTACAAAGATCCGGGTCCCAAGTTATTTGAACCCAATAAATGTTTGTCATTTCTGAACTAAACAACCTACGACCTTGAAATATTTACGGGACAATACTTAAAGTACTACCTTTCTAACAAAAAAAGAATGAGTTAAATCGAACTACGCGTTAATGAATTACAGCTAAATACACGTTTTAACTTTCTTCCCCTCTCCCAAGGGAACCGTGCTGAATTTCGGGATAAAAAGTATCCTATGTCCTACCTCGGAGTATAAACTCAAATCGTACCAAGTTTCATTTGAATCCATATAGTAGTTTCGGCGTGATGCGCGGCCAAGATACAGACAGACAGACATACAGACAGACAAAAATGAAAAAAATTGCAGTTTTGGCTTCAGTATCGATTATAGAGTGCCCTCCCATAAAAAAATTTCAAAATATCTTCAATGTACAGAATTGGATCTGTTACAGTTTTATTATATTATAGATAGAAGATAGAAGAAGATAGAAGATAGAAGAAGATAGAAGATAGATAAGTAGGTACCTACTAGAATTCGATTGTTTTTTAAGAAAAATAACGGTAAATTTTTATTTAGAAATATTTATAAATATTATATTTTTATATTTTGCACGTTGAACATAAAACATGTTACAGTTATCATATTATTATGTATTCTTGCGGTAAATATACCCAACAAGACAATGTTATAAGTTATTCATACAAAGGCCAAGACATCTAAAGATGATCTCCGTTGATTTACGATGGGAATTACAGAGTTCACACTCAGCTACTTCAAATGTACATAAATATATAATAATCATGTTATAGGTATATTTTTAACAATTTTTGTGACAAAATGTAGAATGTAAGTAACAAAACTTCATTTTATAAATAAAAAAATCACTCAGAGAAAAAGCAGTAAATATCTCTTCCTTTGCGTCATATTCATGATTGCTGAGAGCAGTGGCCCCTCTTCATTATACACATAATGGTAGGGGTTTTCTTGGGACATTAATGCTGTGAGATCATAAATCCTTCCGAATAACACTTCACTAAGAGTACGGGATTTCGAATAATTGGTTTAACGTATTGGTTTAACGATTATGATCGTAAATGTTGAATGGAAGCAGGCGTTACTTTGCGGAATTCCATGATATACAATGAATATAAAATTATTTTGCTATAATCCGCTAACAGTGACAAATTTGTAGGCACAACACCACACAATCTTGTAGGCACAACACCACACAATCTTGTAGGCACAACACCACACAAATTCACCACAAAACAAACTCGACGATCGTTTCGCTCCGACACCGGAGCATCTTCAGGAGATGTCGACTTCACAACGGACGATTGCAAAGTGAGTTCGTGTCGAATGAGCGGTCTTATATATACTATCCCCGCTTAGTCATCTACCCTCCTTTCTCTTTCTCTCTGGCCACGCCCCCTAAATATGTTGAGCAACGGTGAAGATGACACATTTATTTGCTCATTCAGCAATTCGACACTTCTACCGCTGTGCCCAACTATTTCCAATTGTTCCAACACGCACAGTCTTAAACTTTTACAGCATGTGTGTAAAATTTCAAATGTATGACCCTCGTCTATCCTATGTCCACTATCCAAAAGATGTTTTGCGAAATGAGATCTTTGAGGCTGGTTGTTTCTAAAGGCAGCCATATGTTCTTTATATCGAGTTACAAAATTGCGCCCAGTTTGACCAACATATATAGCACTACATTCGGGGCACTTGAGTTTGTACACACCTGACTTTTGTCCATTATTTAATTTATCGTTACCATTACAAATTCTTCTGAGCGTATTATTTGTTCTAAAAGCAGCGTGTACATCATGTGATCTAAGAGTCCTAGCAATACGCTCAGATATTGGTCCGAAATAGGTCAAACTGGTTTTATATTTATTTATTTTGTCTGATGGCGCTGGATATAGGTTTTTCTTGACCTGCACTAACTGTTGTTTTCTAAGTATATTATTTACAATATTAGGGTTATACCCATTTGAACGCGCCATGTGATAAATAATATTTAATTCTTTTTTATATTCCTATTTTTCCTATTATTAGTCTCAATATTCAATTTAGTAAACACGTCCGCACATTGGCCCTAACCGGAGCATACTGAACGACCTTCCAACGTGTGGATGCGAACACAAACTCCTCGCCCAACACCTTCCAACATATCCGCCATCATGTTGGCCAACGTGTAGAGGCGTTAACAGCTGCTGCGGTTTACTTAATTATTCACAGCATACCGCAACTACGTGAATGTGTATACGAAAATTGTATTTTTTTATTTTCGTGATTTTATTTCGTGGGTTCCACAAACAATTTTTGGCTTAGTAGGGCTCTATAAAGCAAAAAGTTTCTTCATTGATCATTGTCACTGCCATTTTGTGGACATTATACTAGTTACGACTCGTGAATATAAAATTTAAAAGACGTGCATGCGTGCGATCACTCTGAGAGCTCGTAGCAAACTGAACTTGCCTCCAACGTGTGGATGGTGCGGCCAAACTCTGTCCCAAACCCTTTGATGTACCGACACGAAATGGATCTCGCGCCAACTTGCGGGCCATCATTCCAATACCTACCAAAATAGCACAAACTCCCGCTCTACACGTTGGGCCAAAGTATTGGGCCATAAGACGGGCCAGCATGTTGGCGAACGTGAGGATGAACAGTTAGAACACATACATAAGTAGTTAACAGTTATTCTCTAAGAATCAACTTACCTACATTATAAAAGTGAACACCAAACTCTGAATTCTAAACTTTTGATAACCTTAGACGCCTTTGGCCGCAACTTACAGTGACTACAAGTACACGAGTATTTATAAATTGAAATAGTCATACAGTATTTTCCTAAAGAAATCAACGTATTTAAGATTCCAAAACATATACTTAGTTTGAAGATACTAATCTCTGTTCATTTGCGAGGGAAACTAAAATATTTAACACGCTATTATTCATATCAAGTCACTCGTATTTCATGACAGGACGCTTCAGACATGCAAACATGGAATGTAAATTGTTCTGTAGGGAATATAGCAGTTCCAGTAAACGTTGTTACTGTTTACTTTGATCCTTACGAATATTAATGTCTGTTTGAACCGGTATATTCATTAACAATAACTACTAAAATGAACAAAGTTTTTTATATCCATACATATTCAAATTTAAAGGAAAGGTCCTATAGTCCTAAGTAGGTATAAATCAAAAATTTAAAACACCCCCGACATTCGCCATTTTGTGTTGGCGGCCATCTTGGATTTGCATAGTGCTATTCTATTAGTTAAGCCCTTTCATTTGATACCCATATTGAGGGGGCTGTGAAAAAATATGTTATCCGCCATTTTGTGGTGGCGGCCATCTTGGACCGATTTTCATCAAACATAGCTAACAACACTCTCGACAAATTCACCTTTCAAACAAAAAAACACGTCAAACTTATAACACCCCGTCGTTTTTGCGTCGGGGGTTAAAAAAATAAATGCACTTAATAACTTTCTTTGGGTTTTAGAACAATATTATTTTAGGTACTTATTTTTATATAAAAGTAATACCGTTATTTTCTAGCTATATTTTTTAGCTCGTAAAATTATTCCAAAGGTTGAAAACCTTGTGCTGATATTTAAAATTTATTTGACTTTTAAAAACAAACCTCGAAAACTCTTACAATAATTTAAGAATATTCTAAACTTTGAAACCTGATTGCGAAAGTATCGTAGTAGTAGTATAAGATCCAAAGTGGGTAAGTTACATTAGAATAAAATGAAAATAAAAAACTCTTATTTCACTACATAGACTGGGCTCTTTGGTAAAAGAAATCGGAAAATTATCCAGACCCGAGCTAACTTAAAAAAGACTTTTGCAATGGAGAAATGAACCCAGACCTTTCCTTTGGCAAGGTAATACTCGTAAGCAAGAATTAATCGCACGTCACTAAATTAAGCTTTTGGTACCTAATGGACTTCCTACCGTCGATCACACAAAATAATCATGACACCATAGAATTAATATTGGCCTCCGCTGCGCTACGACCTAGGAGGAGCAGCGCATACCAGCGAAGTGCGGCTATACAAAAGGTACGCCATATTGGCGTACACGAGTTAAATATATATGCATATAGTTGCATGTATATTTATCTAAGCATCACTCTAGACTGTATAAAATATTTTTTCCATTAATCGGGTAAAAGTTATGAGTCTGGCATCATTATTTTAACACGTCTTTGCATGTATTTGCGTACACACTTCGGTATTTCGTTGCCGCATTCAGCGAGCTACTCTTCTTAGATAGTGCTAGACTTTAATTAACATACGAAACTGAAGAACTTTTTCAATGAGATTAGTGAATAAATCAAAAGAGTATGCTCGGGCCTACCATATACAACGGGATGAAGAACCTATGATTAAGGTAAAAGCTAACCATGATTTGCATTTTCTATTCAATCTCAATCGTAGATTAGAATTGTACCTATTCTACTTTATTTAGTTCGTCTGAAAATGTTATTCAAAAGTTTTGCATTAGACCGATATAATATAAAAATATTGCTATAAAGAAAACGACACGACTCGAGATCGAGCGTAACGTTTCCCAGAGGGAAAGCTTTAGCGAGTAAATAAGCAAATCTTGGATATCAGCCCATCAAAGTATGTATGAAATGTTTGCAGCGTGGCGCAATGCAGGAGAGATTACGTCACAACTGCAAAATATTAAACTCTCAAGATGTCTACGCCAATGGGACTTTAATATGGTATCGAGACTTGGCAAACTGCAATGGTTCCACAAGTATTAAGGTACAAATAAAAACAGTGTATTGCTATCACTTTTGAACTCGTTAAGGGGATACATAGTACCTAAAAATAAATATCTAAATTAATAGAATATAAGTAAATCGCAAGCTGCGTGTGCCTGTGTATTTGTTACAACTTCTATGTGAATCTTTATAGTGGACTAGCGGTCCGCCCCGGCTTCGCCCGTGGTACATAATATAATATAGCCTATAGCACTCAGGGATCACGTACATATCCAACGGTGAAAGAATTTTTGAAATCGGTCCAGTAGTTCCTGAGATTAGCGCGTTCAAACAAACAAACTCTTCCGCTTTATTATATTAGTATAGATATGGAATCACCTAAACATAATTATGTACCTTCATATTGTGCTTCATATGGCGTGGCGTGGCGTGGTTGTTACGTTCCCTCAAATATGGTTGAGCGAAGCAATGGCTGGATCATGCGTCATGCTCGTGAACGGGTGCCGCCGTCGGAAATGGGGCTACTTTTGTCTGCCCTTCTTAACGTGTAGAATTGTAAGCACCATTCCGAACCAGTGGTAGATTC
Source organism: Melanargia galathea (assembly GCA_920104075.1). Taxonomy (NCBI): domain Eukaryota; kingdom Metazoa; phylum Arthropoda; class Insecta; order Lepidoptera; family Nymphalidae; genus Melanargia; species Melanargia galathea. Next base: position 7,764,983 of record OV049867.1, read on the forward strand.
ATTTGTCGATTCAAAAGCACTTGTAAAAGTTTATCTGAATAAAAAATATGTCTTAGACTTGCCTTTACACAAGTTTAAGAACTTTATTAAAAGTATGCTCATAAAAAAAGCTTATTATACAATTGAAGATTACATAAACGATAAAAAAGCTTGGATTTAACTCGTTCCAGCAATGCGCGAGACGGCATTTCAATCATGTACATTAATAATAATAATTGTTATGTTATTTTTAAAAAAAGAGCAACCGCCGAGTTTCTTGCAGGTTCTTCTCGGCTGGAACTGCATTCCGAACCTGTGGTAGACTCAATCGACGATTCAAAAGCACTTGTAAAAGTTTATTTGAATAAAAAAACTTTTCTATTCTATTCTATTCTATGAACTACTAGGGGATGCCCGCGGCTTCGCCCGCGTGAATTTCGGTTTTAAACAAATCCCGAAGGAATCGTGAATTTCCGGTTCCCGTTCCCGCTCCCTTTTCTAACCTTTATACCTACTATCAAGGAAGTTCGCTATAGTAATCTATCTATAGCTGTAGTTATAGATTTTGGGTTTTTTTAAATCCCGTGGGAACTGTAAATTTTTTCAGGATAAAAAGTAGCCTATGTCAGGGCAAATTTCAGCCAAATCGGTTTAGTAGTTGCGGCGTGATTGTGTAACTAACATCCAAACATCCACACTTTCACATTTATAATATTAGTAGGATATCGTAATAAAAATTCGCAACAAAATGTAAACGCCGTCCTATTTGTTCCTGCAGAGGGGTTTTTCGATTTAAAAGCGTCTTATTGGAAATCTCCGTTTGTGCGTCCGAGTATCGTACTCGTAATCCTCTACTTTGCACTTTCTATCGGATTTTCTGCGCTGAATCGCATTTCCGACTTATATAGAAAATCCACGGACATTGCTACTAACGGCTACTTGGAAGTGCTTCTAATAATATAACTAAGATAATATTTTTTTATTATACTAAATTCCAGTATACCTAAGCATGTAAATTTTTCCATTTTACCGAAATATAGACGAGTCGTAACTTTGACAGCTCGTTGAAGGTTATTTTTATTTATAGGAACACCATAGACTGTCATTTTCATACATGTGTCCTACTATTCGTTACTCGTAACCCTCCCATCCGTAGGTAACAAGCTATGGGTAACTTATTGTACGAATCGTTTTTTATAGGAACGGTTTTGACTTACGCCTCGTAGAAAATACTACTAGCCGTAAGCAAAACGAGTCGTTTCTTGCATATAGGAACCGGGCATAAGCAGTGTGCTTAGTCTAAATCGGAGCACTCGAAAACGAACTCGAAAACTATTGATCGATTTCAGAGTAAAATAGACCTAAAATGGCTTGTATTAAGGTTTGAGTTCGCCAATACATTCAGCATTGTTCGAATGCTGAATGTATTGGCGAACTCAAACCTTAATGCAAGCCATTTTAGGTCTATTTTACTCTGAAATCGATCAATAGTTTTCGAGTTCGTTTTCGAGTGCTCCGATTTAGACTAAGCACACTGGTTTGCTGTGTAGTCAATCGAGTGGTAAGTACAACGGCGCAACCATAAAGATAATAATAATAATATAGAGTTGCCCTTATGTCCTATGGAAAATAGTGGATCGGAAAATAGCTCAAGCTTATCAAAATTTTCATAAGTGTGTAAGAGACAACATTACATTTTTGACATATTAATAAAACAGTTTGAGGCAGACTGAAAACTAAAGATGGCCTCCCTAAAATGTATACATGAACACTCACACATGCACAACTTGAGACATCACAATGAACAGGCGCCATTTTATGTTTTCGGATTGTGCATGTATGATACCTAATCTAAGCGTGTATGAGTGTATTTTTGACACGTTTTTAAAGTAGGTATGGCTGCTCCATTATTATTATTATCTCTATGGGCGCAACCCGACGGTGATAGCCCAGTGGTTAAAACTTCGGCCTCTCTTTCGGGGGGGGGGCCGAGTTCGATCCCCGGCACGAATGTCTAACTTATGAGTTATGTGCGTTTTAAACCATTAAATATCATTCGCAAATAACGATGATGGAAAACATCGTGCCTGAGAGTTCTCCATAATGTTTTTTTTTTTTAAACATGTTCTCAAAGGCATGTGAATTATACCAATCCACACTCGACCAGTGTGGGAGACTACGGCCTAAGTAAACCCTACTCACTCTGAGAGGAGACCCGTGCCCTGTAGTGGGCTGATGGTGATGATGTTAAGCGGCTGAGCCGTGAAAAAGTAACTGATTGATTGATATACATAGAGAAATACTTTCGCATAGTAAGGAAAATTGGATTGTGTACCAAAAATACGCTATGGGTTTATTCAAGCGCTGGATCAGCTACTTTCTTAAAATATGGCTACGCATAGTCTAACAAGGTTTCATGTTAATTATTAAATAATAATAAGTGTCATTATTACATTTTCAGTTTTTTACGTCGAGTTCTTATAAAAATATTATTATGGTAGTGTACAGATTCTCCTACAAAATTTTAGATACTTATTTAGAATTTAAGAAAACGAAGATTTCAAACATAGAGTCTTATCAGCTGCACCTAATGATATTTTTGCTACAAGAATATTGAACATATTTTTGTAACTGATTCAAAAATAATATAAGTAAGCTTATCTACAAAATACAAACAAGATTTTATGTTCCAATTTGAATTCGTTCAATAAAATTGTAGGTATCATATCTTTGGCTTCTCGTAAAAATACCTTTTTCATTTTCATGTTCAAGAAAATATTATTTTGTAATAAAGAATAACATTTATTGGAGGTGATGTAAGTATGTTTTTTTAAATAAACAGTGATTAAGTAGGAGCATTCAGGCATGTCGTCCGATGGTTAGTGTTCACCGCCACCTATGAACATCTGCAGCACCAGAGGAAACGCACTTTTGTATTCAACTAGATACTAGAATACCTTGAAAAGTAAAAGTGTTATTGACATAATAATAATAACTTACGTCACATAGATCGACCACAGAAAACTGTTGAACAAAACCAGCTGCAGATAGTCATGAGTTTGAAATACATAATGCACAGATCGTTCACAAGTAGAGCCACTATCGTTCACTCAATTATTACACCAAGAGCTAGCTACCATGCGCACTGATACATTGGCAGACAAAACTGACCCAGATTTTTATAGGTACTAAGTGAATTTGGGATGCCTCTATGACATTTTGTTAGTAAACTGTACTAGTTTGTACTAGTTTTTTAGTAAGAGGTTTCGGTAGTAAAGTCAGCGTATGTTACAGAATTTAATTCTGGTAAACTTTTTGTATTAAACATCACTTATTTACTGAACACTGTGTGTGTAAAATGAAGGTCTGTTACTTTTAAGATATGTATATTTTTGAGATATGCGATCGCGACAGACGACACTTCCGAGGCGACACTTGCTTTACTTTGTATAGAAACGTATCGAAAGGATTCGAGGAAAGCTTCCCCATAGATAGCATGAGAATTAGTCTTGAGTCGCGTGTAGCGATCACTTAACTCAAAGTCTTCGTTACGATGGTAGACAATGTGGCTAATTCTGTTGTACACAATCTCTAAACCTAAACTAAATTGACAGATTTAAAAATAGTGCTATCCCCTTCAGCAGGGAGGATTGTGAAAGAGACAGGAATATATTTAGACCTGTCATTTTAGTTTAGATTTAGAGATTGTGTACAACAGAATCGGCCACAATATCGCCACAATTCGCGATACCTTTAGAATGATGTTAGTTTGTGTACAATATTATGTGTCACTAAACTGATGTCCGATTTTACATTAGAATGCTCTCACACATATCACCTCACTATTAGGACACTATACAATCGTACGTAATTTCGAGGATTTAAACGCGATATGGGTACAGTTTGCAACAGTTTTATCTTTACTGTTAAGCTGATAGAGCAGCTGCTATCCATTGTTTCAGCAAGTTGCAGATGTTAGTTGCAACACAGCATGGTACGGACTATGCACCGACTGCACCAGTGCCCCAGTGAAGCCGCGCGCAACTGACCTCGTGCGATAGTGAGAGTGAATCAATACGGCTCTTCTTGGCTGTCACCTATCTGTTTCCCATTTCTAATTACCAAGGTCTTGGGTACTAGCTTTCATTGTTCAAAACTGGATCAAGTGCGTAAGTATTACCTTTGTAAATATTATTTTGTAGGAATTTCCATTCGGCGTTGTATTGCGAGCAAACGAGTAATACGTATAAATATATATAGTAATACGTATATATAGTAATACGTATAATAAAGTAATACGACACTACAGCGTTACTACTCTACAACAGCGATCTGGGAAGTTATGTAGCGAGAAATAGCTTAGCTTTTGGCACAAGGAGAAAAGGATTTGATGAGCATTGTGCGTAATAAAATATGGTGAAATGAAAGGAGGCAGGCGTCAACTTCGTAGGACGTAGAAGGTGAAACCATAAAGATTCTGGAGCATCGGACATTTTTTTTTATTGCGAGATAGGCTCACGCTTGACGACAATCATGCCTGAACAGCAATGATGAGGTCTAAGTTGGAACGCGCTTGCCTAGAAAATGCCTATTCACTCTTGCCTTGAAGGTACTTAAGTCGAACGAGGCGGGAAACACGCAAGCCGGAAGGACGTTCCATACCCTAGCGGTACGTATCAGAAACGTCGACCGAAAGCGCTTTGTGCGAGCAGACTGAACCTCGACCACATAGTATAGGATCCCGCTATACAACGACCTTCACCGAGATGTTTATTTGATGAAACTTATTTTATATTTAATTTAATATGTCAATAAATATATTGCACATGGGTTGCCTAACAAATTTTAGTTCAGGATATGATTAATTAATAATTAAAAAAAAAAATTTTTTTAAACATTTCACTGGTTTGATTATTAGACAAATTCATAATGAATTAATCTTTATTTTCATTTAATTTTAATTCAATAATCAGACCGGTGCAAAATGCTAGTATCGATTTACCTGTTTACACCTGGCTACCCGAGAGTTGTGACCGGAAAAGAATAGGTAACCTAACGTTTGCATATTCTTTGGGCTTCATACTTTCGATTGGTATAGAATGTGTCTAATAATCAAACCGGTGAAATGTTTAAAAAAAAATTTTTTTTTTAATTATTAATTAATCATATCCTGGACTGAAATTTGTTAGGCAACCCATATGCAATATATTTATTGACATATTAAATTAGGTAAATATAAAATACGTTTCATCAAATAAACAGCTCGGTGAAGGTCGTTGTATGGCGGGATCTTAGACCAACATAGGGATGCCATCGCTCATGACTTCTCGCTGTTCTGTGGTGAAATTGTGAAGTAGGAACTAAGTTAAAATGTATGTATGTATAGTATATGTACCTTTATCTAAGAGCAAAGATAGCGAGCTATCAAAGATTTATCAACTAACCACACTTTACTTTCCTCGATGACCTCAGTGATGATAGGTACATGATGACACGGTCGAAGAGTAGTATTGGATTTCTACTCAGTTTCAACGCTGGAACGCTTAGGTCCTTGGCAGTCTTTGCCAGTAAAACACATTATAAAATGAAGTCCCTCGTCGCGTCTATCTGTCTGTCTGTTTGCGATAAACTCAAAAAGGCAGAACGAATTTTCATGCTATTTTCACCAATAGGCAAAGTGATTCATGAGGAAGATTTAAGTGTTATAATTTGTTAATGTTTTGTGTAAGTTGGTAAAAATATGAAGATAATTGTTGAAAATGTCCGAAAAAGTCAAGCTTTCATCGAAACGCTGCCTTAATTCGTTATTATAATCAAACAATATACTTACCTATAAAAATTATAAAAATTTACACAAAAAAGAAACTTTAAAAGTTCAGCTTTAAATCTTAAAATGTTTGCAGTAAATAAAAAGCTTTATCTCTAAACACAAGTATTTTATTAATTGGTCCATCACTAACGAATTAATTGCGATCTAATCAGAAAAATAGAGACAAATAAATTTTCCACTTCGAACAAAATTTTCACTCAGTATTTTAACAAGTGATTCTCACTTTGTTGTTAAACGCTTGTTTAAACACTGATCTTCAATTAAACACCGTGAGATAATCTCGTTATCCGTTATACCGATTCTTAATTAACAAGAATAAAATTCTTAGAGAAATATCTCGGGAGGTACTGTAGCGTGTAAAGGGATTGGCGAGGGGCGTGAGCTGGTTCGGTGCCCTTCTTTGTTAAATCTGCCGTTTATGACAATGGATAAGGGAATTATCGATCCTATTCCTTTTCATAAATATCATCCACACTCGGTGATTTTATGTGTCTTGTACCGTAAAGAAGGGATTTTAGTTTTCATAACTATTTTAACTAGCTTTTGCCCGCGGCTTCGCCCGCGTGTATTTCGGTTTTTCATAAAATACGAGGGAATCGTGGATTTTCGGTACACATTCCCGCTCCCTTTTCCAACCTGTACTTACACCTATTTTCAAGGAAGTTTGCTATAGTAATCTATGTATCTATAGCTACAGCTGTAGATTGCTAAAGCAAATTTCGATTTTTTCAAAATCCCCGGGAACTGTGCATTTTTTCAGGATAAAAGTAGAGTTGTTAAGTCAGGGCATAATCTATCTCCATTCTAAACAGCCAGATCGGTTCAGTAGTTGCGGCGTTAAAGAGTAACAAACATACACACAAACTTTCACCTTTATAATATTAGTGTGATTATATTTTCATCATATTATTCGAACGCTGTACTCGTAGTTATGATCCATAATAATTAGACTAATTGAATTTTAAAAATTCAACTGTAAAACTGTCTGTCTGTATCTACACAGACCTTGACGGGATTTCATCCTATCTATCTAGGACTATCATCCTGGAGATAGCTTGCATCCTGGAGCCGGACACAAGCTATTTTTTATGCCGAAATATAAAAGAGATTTTCAAAAAACCTGCATCCATGCGATTGAAGTCTCGACCATCAGCTGCGAGAAAAATATGATAAATAAATAAATAAAAGATAGAAATTTCGATCGTTATAATGATTTTTAAGAGTTTCTATTAAAATAAATTAAGCATACCTACTATTATTATGTATTATGTACCGACTACGTTTATGATGCAGGTATGTATACCTACTCGTAATTATATATGCTCTGCCGTGATTGACAATTCTTATGTAAAATTATATGTTATAATAAATTTTGCAAGTATTATTAATAGCCTCATATTATGTAAATAATTATGTGTTTAATATATTTTTTGGGAATATAGGGGAAATACACTAATTTTAAAAATAAGTAAAATAAAATATCAATGTCATAAATGCGTAAAAAAATCTTGAAATAAGTAGGTACATTCTGCTGTTAAAAGGCTATTAACCTGTGATATTTAATATCACAAAAGATATTCAGAATATCATATTATAACGCTACGATAGGTCCAATTCGAATTCGTCTGCGAAATTTGAATCGTTGGAAAATGATTGTGAGATTAAACAAAGGCGTGGATGTTGTTTGAAGAGAGACATCACGAGCGAGCAAAGTCTGACTTTAATGGGTTATTAAAAAAATCTAGAGTTTCTTCTTAAGACCTTAACTTATGGAAAGTTACACTCAGTAAGTTAAATCATGGTTAAACCCGTTAAACCTTTCTATATTTTTAATTATAATTACCTTTTAGGTGTAACTTTATTAGGTAACGTATGAAATCTTAATTTGGTGAAACCGAAATAATGAAACATGAAATAGGTACAAATGACATCAATCGCTAGGTACTCGAAGAAAGGCTACTTAAGGCCAAATTAGACGGTTAATTTTTCGAGATTTTCACTTTCATTTTCGAGGCTTCATCGGTGAATCATCGAAAATGAACCGTCTAAACACCGACCGACCGTTCGTCGTTCACAGGCACTTTGCCATAGTAAATATCGTATCGTGAATCGTTCACCACAAAAATGAACGATGAACGGGGCACCGTCTAATTTGGCCTTTATGAATGTGTGCTTTTTCTTTTCATTCGAGTGTACACACAGCGTGTATACGCAACTATTTATATTCTACAAAAAATATATACATATACTTTAAGATATGTTTTTTTTTTTAATTCAAGTACAAGTTAACTCTTGACTGCAATCTCACTTGATGGTTAATTAGTGATGATGGAGTGTAAGATGGAAGCGGGCTAACTTGGAAGAGGTATACATACCCCTGATCGGTTTCTACACGGCATCGTACCGGAACACTAAATCGCTTGTGGCACGGCTTTACCGGTAGGTTGGTAACCAGACAGGGCTGAAGCCTACAACCAGACCAGACCAGAGACAATTTAGAAATGATAAAATCCCAAATTGCCCCTGCCTGGAATCGAACCCGGTACCTCCCACTTATAAGACCACAGCGCTCACCACTGCGCCAGGGAGGTCGTCAATGTAGAGGGACAAAAATTAAGGTTACATTGTAGCGCGTATGCAGTAAGAGCTTTATATGGCGATAGAATTCGTCTGCAAAGTTTCAATGTTTGGAATAGGGTTAAACAATGGCGTAGATAAGGATTTGTTCACACTGTTTTCAGAATATTAAATACACCAAATATACAATTATACATACAATAAATACTGGATTGATAGCATAATCCACTAAGTCCAGAATTTAGAATTTAAAATGAGAGTTTTACTTATATCCAAAAGCTAACATCGAAGCTAGAATTTATGTTTGATATACAGAGTTGAGTCAATATAAATATTAAAATTTGATAGCTTGGAGATAGACATAGGATACTTTTCACCCCGAAAATGCGTTCTCGCGGGCAATAGCTAGTAAAACATATATTTTCAAAAGTTACGCACCTACCGATAACATCTACCTTTTCTTATTTTCAATCAGTATTAGTGAGCAATTTTAGTAAGTAAAACCACAGAAAAATATTATTTATGTGTGACACTACAGAACATGGAATAAAATAGATATTATTTATATTATATAGAGTAAGTCCGGGGTAGATGGCCCTAGTAATTTTAAAACTCTATAGTGAAGGAATTATGATGAATAAAACATTGAATTAATATAAAACGTAAACTTTATTTATTACTCTTATCAAACATTAACGATAAATTACTTTAAAAAACGCAAACAATGTAATTTTAAACTTTAAAAAAAAACTAGGACTGGCCATCTCTCCCAGAGTGTCCGGGGGTGATGGCCATAGTAATCGGGGGGAGATGGCCAATACTCTTCTTGCCTTTCCCTTTGCTCTTGAGATCTTTTAACTCCTTTTTTTCTTATTACCGCAGTAAGAACACATGTCCTCAAACTCGGTGCAGTTTTCATGCACCCAAAACATGCAAATATTGTATTGTATCCAATTTTCAACTAATTGTGTCCTGTAATAATTATCACCACAATCTCAGCAGTTATCTTTCTCTCTATCTTCAGATTCACTTTCAGAGGTATCATTGAAAACGATGGGAATTTCTTCGCAACTGCTATCAGACAACCTACGAATTGCCTTTCGTTTCTTAACAGTTTTTTTTTCTTAGGTCTATAAGTCATAGTATCTGTTTTTATCATTTTTGGTTTTTTTGACTTTTCTTCCTTTTTTTCTTTTTCATTTTCTTTCGATTTTCGTTTTTCAATATGATCTTCAGATGTCAAAATGATGCTTACTTATTTGGCTCGTTTCCAAACCTCGTTTAGTTTAACAGGCAGTGTAGATACTTCGTCCAGTAATCTAGTCGGTATTGGTTGGTCTACCGTCTGAAGGGATGTACCTACTTGGGCCTGAATCTGAGACTCAAAATTGACTTGTAATTCTTCTCAAATCATCGATAGTCAATGGAAAGCTTCTCGACTGCATGTCTTTTATATGCTTGCTCAGTCTTTTTTCGGTGTCTGCACCAAAGGTTGATGATAGTCCTATAGGTCCTATACAATGAACACAAAATTACTTTGCTATAATCCGCTAACAGTGACAAATTTGTAGGCACAACACCACACAAATTCACCACAAATTCAACTCGACGATCGTTTCGCTCCGACAAAAGTCCCATAGGTCCCTTTGTGTAGTTGTTTTGTTTTAACCTTCTTTCTAGTGTTTTTCTTGGAATATGGTAAATAAAAGAGGCCCTATAAACCGTCCTCCCTCCTCTGTGTACTTCTGATACAGCAGTTTTTAAGTCTTCTTCGCTCCAGGCACCTCGTCCAATAGCCGCCTTCCGTACGTATTGATTAGGCATCTATAGAAACATTGAATTTTAAAAATAGATTTAAATTAGGACATTTAATTTTATGGCTAACTCTCCCGTAAATAATTTGGCCATCTTTCCCGATTGTCCGGGTGAGATGGCCACAGTACTTAATAAAAGCAACTTCTCAATTTTGTAGTTAATTTTTAGGTTAGAATGACGAGAAAGTTATTTACTTTACAAAGAAATCACAAAAACGGACAAAACTTTCAAAACTTTTTTGTGACCACTTAATATGTCTTATGTGTGACCCTTAGTTTAATTTAAACGTGTTATTAAAAAACAAAGTCAAATTACTCACCTTTCCATAACTTTTTCGCAAAAAACTCCATGCCGGCTTGTTGCCCGTGCCGAAACGAATCGAACTAAATTATAGTAGGTGCCATCTATTAATAACTAGCTGTTGCCCGCGGCTTCGCCCGCGTGAATTTCGGTTTTTCACAAATCCTGAGGGAATCGTGGATTTCTGGTTCCTGTTCCCGCTCCCTTTTCCAATCTTTATACTTACTTTCAAGTTAGTTTGCTATATTGATCTACCTATAGCTGTAGATTTGGGTTTTTTCAAAATCCCGTGGGAACTGTGGATTTTTTCAGGATAAAAAGTTGCCTAAGTATGTTTTAAGTCAGGGCATTATCTCCATTCAAAATTTCAGCCAAATCTGTTCAGTAGTTGCGACGTTATAGAGTAACAAACATCCAAACATCTAAACATCCAAATATTCTTTACATTTAGATAGATAACTTTCACATTTAGATAATTATTTAATAACTAAATAGCTTTACATTATTTATTTATTTATTTAGTTATTTATTTATTGATTTAGTTATTAATTTAGTATTTATTTAATTGCCTTCGGCCACCAGAGGGCGCAGCTGTCGTATCGAGATTCTGCCTGCGGCCGTCAGAGGTCGTTGCAATTGCTTCGAGTTTCCAGTTCCGGCCGCAAGAGTTTTGACTATAAGAGGGCACTGCAATCGCTTCGAGTTTCAGGCTTAGGCCACTAGAGGGCGCTGCGATCATTTTTAGTTTCCCGTTTTGACCGCACAAGGGCGCTGCAATAACTTCAAGTTTCTGGCCTAGGCTGCCAGAGGGCCCTGCGATCGTTTTTTAGTTTCCAGTTTTTGCCGCAAGAGGGCATTGTGATCGTTTTAATTTCCAGTTTTGGCCGCAAGAGGGCGCTGCAATCGTTTTATAGTTTCCAGTTTTGGCTGATAGAGGGCGCTGCTATTGCTCCAAGTTTCTGGCTTAGACTGCCAGAGGGCGCTGAGATCGTTTTTTAGTTTCTAGTTTTGGCCGCCAGAGGGCGCTGCGATCGTTTTTAGTTTCCAGTTTTGGCTGCTAGAGGGCGCTGCTATTGCTTCAAGTTTCCGGCGTAGGCCGCCAGAGGGCGCTGTGATCGTTTTTAGTTTCCAGTTTTGGCCGCCAGAGGGCGCTGCGATCGTTTTTAGCTTCCAGTTTTGGCCGCTAGAGGGCGCTGCAAGTGTTTTTTTTAGTTTCCAGTTTTGGCTGCTAGGGGGTGCTGCTATTGCTTCAAGTTTCCGGCTTAGGCCACCAGAGGGCGCTGTGATAGTTTTTTAGTTTCCCGTTTTGGCCGCCAAAGGGCGCTATGATCGCTTCAAGTTAGACCGCCAGAGGGCGCTGCAATTGTTTTTAGTTCCCATTAAAATTTCATCCCCTATTTTACCACCCTTAAAAGCAGATGTTTCAAAATAAAATTTACAGAGTTTTATTATTTAAAACTCATAATCTAATTGCCGATTTTCAGGTCTGTAACTTTAAAAACATAGGACTTTCATAAAAATTTTTATCCCCTATTTTACCACCCTTAAGGGGAGATTTTCCAGAATTACTTATACAGGTTTTTATCATTTAAAATTATAATTTCATATCCTATTTTCATATCTGTAACTTCAAAAACATAACCTTCCAACCCCCATTTTACCCCCTTAGGGGAGAATTTTCGTGAAATATTTTCCAGGCTGATATCTAAGCCCTAGAATTAACCTACCTTCCAAATTTCAAGTTGATAATAGCAAAATTATAATTAAAACTTCCCATTAAAACTTTCATCCCCTATTTTACCACCCTTAAGGGAAGATTTTTCAAAATAAAATATACAGAGTTTTATTATTTAAAACTAATAATCTAAATGCCGATTTTCAGGTCTGTAACTTTAAAAACATAGGACTTTCATACAAACTTTCTACCCCCATTTTACCCCCTTAGGGGAGGATTTAAGGGATATGAAATAGCCTATAACCTGCCCCAAAAGTTGGACAACTAAATGCAAAAAGAATTTTTCAAATCCGATCGGTACTTCCAGAGATTAGCGCGTTCAAACAAACAAACAAACAAACAAACAAACAAACAAACAAACTCTTCCGCTTTATTATATTAGTATAGATTACTTCGACTTTTTTCTATTGGCCATCTCTCCCATACGACCATCTCCCCCGGAATTACCCTACCTATTTTTTAATATATATAAATTTTTTAAAATATATTTTTTAATAATATATATATATATATATAAATATATTGATATACGTAGCTCGTATAATATTATACAGGAGACCAAAACATAGCAACGCCAAAATCAAATCCGTCTGCAAAGTTTGTATGTTTGGATCGGACTGCATTGAAACAATGGTGCGGACGAAGAAGTTATTGATGTTGTTTGAAAACCGCCTGCCATCTGTAATATACCTATAATATCTACGCCCGTCTGCTGAATTACCTACACAAGATTATGAATAATGCTAAAATATAACTGTTTTTTATTATTATTATTACTGTCTGTCTGTATTTATTAATACAAGAACAACGGCTCTACAGTCTGCATGCTCTCTGTGACATGTAATGGGAGTGAAACACCGTCAACTTCACTCTAGGACTCTATAACTAACCATGCAAACAAAAACTAATAACTTGAGTAAAAAATATTAAACAGGAAAAAATACTCTAAAAGGGAGAATGATACTACGGGAAAGCATGATTACTTGACAGTTCGCTGGTTTATCATTCGATCACACAAATTTCAGCAGCATCGATTTGGTTTTTTGCATGTAGGTACGTACTTATAAACCTATTAGAGAGTGACATGGGAATTTTTAAAACTTAACTCCACGCCCCCGGGGCAGAAGCTAGTTTTCGATATACTATTTAGACAACGTGCGGCATCTTTAAGCCTGATCAAAAAGTTCTTAAAAATTTTATACAGAGCTTGAAAAATCCATCATAATCTTTAACAGCAGATCGTTACATTTGTTAACTTATTACGTTGAATTTCCTCAATTCAATTTAACCGTAAAAGATTTCCTTTTTCAAAAAGAGGGATAAAAACTAATTAATCTCTACACATTACCAGCAAGTACCAAGGCGCCAAAGCCGAGAAGGTATTATTTAGAAACAGCTGCTCAGTCCCGTTGACCGAAGTTAATTAGAAGCCTTTGCGCTCAGGTCCGGTTGCGGTTTTAATAATACCAACGGTCCGGCGGCTTAAGCCGAGAATTGATATTCGTGTGGGCAAAATCCGCTAGACTAAACACTCATTTAGGGTGAGTGTAGACTAAATACGTAAAATCTTATATTGCATTTATTTGTATAACAAAAAACGTCAATATTCGAATCGGAAAATGAAACAAGATTTACGATAACAATGTTTATTTGAAGTAAACCAGAGTTAGGTTAAGAAAGAATTTGAAGAACTCAGAAGAAGTACAAATTAATTGTACCTTCTAAAAACTCCAGTTGTTCAGTAAGAGTTCACACTGAGTAATTTAGTTAATTTAACTAGTTTTAAAATTAAACTAATTTATACATACACTAGCGGTCCGCCCCGGCTTCGCCCGTGGTACATAATATATAGCCTATAACACTCAGGGATCACGTACATATCCAACGGTGAAAGAATTTTTGAAATTGGTCCAGTAGTTCCTGAGATTAGCGCGTTCAAACAAACAAACTTCCGCTTTATTATATTAGTAAGATTACATTTGATATATTTAAAGGGTTAGATTTAGCGCCTGTTTCACCACCTTTTGATAAGTGTCGGATAGCTTATTCACAAATTTTGTCTTTGTCACTTGACATAAAGTAAGAAAGTGACAAAACATACGTTTAGTTTATCCAACACACATACATAGAATCACTGAAACAGACCCTAAATCTTTTTTTGTTTACTGATTTATCACATAACGTAATATTATAAAATATTATTATTACTGTTTGTTTGAGACTAAATCTAAGAACTGTGAACTGCTATCACCTACTCTGTAATGACTAGAATAACACATTTATTTAAATTTATTATTTAGTTATACCTCTGCACCAATGAGAGCAAGTTTAAAACACTTTACAAGTATAAATTAAAAATTAAAAAACCCCCGATATTCGCCATTTTGCGGTGGTGCCCATCTTGGATTTGCATAGTGCTATTCTACTAGTTAAGCCCTTTCATTTGATATCCACATTGAGGGATATCTGAAAAAATATGCAATCCGTCATTTTGTGGCGGCGGCCATCATGTTTCATCAAACATAGCTAAGAACATTCCCGACTAATTCACTTTTCAAAAAAAAAACCGCATTCACATTGGTTCATCCGTTTGCGCGCTACGGTGGAACAGACAGACAGACACACACACACACGCACACCAGACACGTCAAACTTATAACACCTCGTCGTTTTTGCGTCGGGAGTTAAAAATTAATTCAAGAGCAGAGCCAAAGAGAAGTAGACTCGCTAAGTTGGGGTTGGGGGCGACGTAACACGGGTGTCAAACTCGGTTCAGTCATTAACAGTACGTCAGTTTCTAATTACGCGAGCCAGTTATCACCTGCGGCTGACGGCTACATTTCTGCGACCATTTTACGCGAACTTCTCGCTGCTTGATTATTATACCTACGCTTATTTTCGGTTATCCTCATTATATAGAGCACTAAATTATTTATACTACTGCTGATATTTTAGTGTTAATTGTCATAACTATTTTGACTGGCGAAAATTGCGTTAGTGCTCATACGCACTAGCGGTCAGCCGCCCAGGCGGTTTGACTGCGGCTTGCCGCCTGACGCGGTTGAAACAGCCGGTTCAGCGCTACGGCGGCGAGCCGCTGTTGAACCGCGTCAGGCGGTTGGACCGCTTGAAGTCTGACAACAGCGTTCAGTCTATCATAAACGAAGAATTAGTAGATATTTTCCAAAAATATCTACTAATTCTTTCCATTGTTTTCATTTTAGGTCTCTGTTTTTATAATCTGCTGCTTCACAACTCCATATTGCATTTTCTTTGTTGACAACACCTGCGGCATGCCGCGAACCGAACCGCCTAGTGCGCATAGGCAAGATGGCGGCCAGCCGCGAAGCGGGCGAAGTTAATTTTTAGTTACGACTATTGTCACATGATAGTGATAATAACCGGGACCGACTGCTTAACGTGCTCTCCGAAGCACGGGGATGAGACAACGCTAAATACCAACTCCGGGCTGGTACAGAGAATTTCTTGACAAAAAAACGCAATACCTAACAATTGTTAGGTTAGGTTATTTACCCGACCCGGGAATCGAACCCGGGAACTGTTAACAATAAAGCGCTAAAGAAAGGTTTGTCAATAATACTTTTATATACTTAACGTTGAAAAATAAACTGTAGCTGTATAAAAAATATCGCAGGATTTTGGTTTAACAACATAAAAATATTTCGCCAGTCTGTAGTACTCACTAACGATGCGGCACTTGAAATTCGGTGCGCGCAGTCGACCGGTCCTTTTTATCCAAATTATATGGTACGCCCGCAAATTGTCGGCGTAGCTACACTACATTATTTTACTATATTGCATGAAAATCATTCAGTAAATTCACTACAGATTGCGAATACATGGTGATAGATTGGCAAACTGTAAACGACAGTCACAAACACACTACGCTTAATAATTTAATAATAATTTAGTGTGCAGAAAGTGCTGGGCAAGCAGCTAGTGGCGCCATCTGCTATGTCTATCCGAGACTAATTTAACAGTCTAGAAAGCCGCGCGAAGGTCACTTCTCGAAAATAAATAATCTTTTTCGTAAATAAAATAATAGACTCCTCATTCGTCAAAATCGGTCCAGTAGTTTAAGCGCTACAGTGGTACACAAAATCTCATACAAAAATCGGACACAAACATACATATATACATATATACATAATATAGTATACATACATACATACATCCATACATACATACTTACATACATACATACATAGACCGCTAAAATCATAACCTTCCTTTTGGCTTTGCCGTAGTCGGGTAAAAATGACAGCGGATTGGTGGATTACGTTTAGTGTAAGACGGCCTAGCCTCTAGGGGGCGATTGTAAATGTCGGTAGCCTGGCGCCGCGGAAAGCTCTCCAAAAGTTAATAATTCCAAGCCCGTTGGCGCAGCGCCTGTCTGATTCTCCATTCATATTCATACTTGTTTCGTTTCACGTATTCGCTGCGGACTCGATTTAAATTTTAATCCTCAAATTTGACAAGATACCTTTTCGATATGTACCTACCTACTCGTATCTTTTCATAGAGGCCTTTAGCACATCTACACCACGAAACCGTAGCGGCGCAAGCGCTGAAATAACGGTATGATTAATCTGTCAGTCGTGCTTGACATGCGAAACAAAAGAAGAACTGCCTGTTC
The DNA here is from genome assembly GCA_920104075.1 of Melanargia galathea. Lineage (NCBI taxonomy): Eukaryota > Metazoa > Arthropoda > Insecta > Lepidoptera > Nymphalidae > Melanargia > Melanargia galathea. Next base: position 7,781,876 of record OV049867.1, read on the forward strand.
TAACGGTATGCGTACACTTAATTCGTCATCGGCCGATCTTTACTCGGGCGTTGTCGGTCGATGAAATCAAACGTATGTAAAAGAAAGCGAGTACACTACTAACAACCTGCATCGTCCGATGATACCCGGTTTTTACATGTTTTTCGATCGGCCGAGTTCGTCCGACGACGTCCGAGCACAATTCGGCCGATGACGGATTAGGTGTATGCGAGCCGTAATGCAGAGATATGAGTCTATAATATCATTTTCACATGATTTCGGCGCTATACTTAGACGCGTCAGGCACATCTCCGTGTACGGTTATGCTATGTTTATTTCGCAGCACAAAGGTCCTAGGGACATCGCCGAAATCGCGTGGGAAAGAGATAGATAGAATCGTAATCAAATCTGTTTTGCCATATCTATTTCGCGGCGGAGGTGTACTACAGGCATGAAAAAGTCATAATGGAATGGCATCGTCGATTACAATATTATTCGATCGTAAGTCGAACCTTGCGGATTTACCATGAATATGGAAGTAAGTACTTTTTCATTTTGTATTAAAAAATAGAAGTGGATGCATTTCGAGCCAATTTTATTTTTGTTTTTCATATGAATGATAAATGGAAATCTCTAGGGATAAAAGAGAGCCGATATTACTTGTATGCACCATCATAATATAGGTGCGGCGGGACACGAGCGGGTGATATTGTACCTACTTGAGTATCGAAAAGTAAACAATAAGAAATGGGAAAAGTAGAACAATATTGTAATCTTAAAACAAGACAAGGTTATTTTTGGCCTTTGCGTTTTGATATACCCTGTGCCAATAGTTATCGGAGACGAATTACATTTTCATTTTAATGTCGTTCTCAGAAAATGAACCACGCCTCAGGTAAGTAAGGGTAAGTCGTGCAATCCAGAGATGCCAGTCTTGGACGGTGTACCTACCTACGTATTTTTTGTAAATATAACCTTTTATAGTGTAACTTGTTATTCATGCAATTTTTTTTTTCTAATTGTTCTCACTAAAGCCCGAAGCTCACTAAACACATAGACATAATGAAATCTTTCAGTATAATATATCTCTGTGTTTAATGTCGATGAAATACTCAAATTGTATGAACACAGGGGTTTTCAAACAATTTGAGGGTAGCAATTGAAAAAATATGCGAATTCAATACTCAAGGCAAATAGATGAAAAAACGGCTTTTAGCGCGCACAGTATGAATACTCAAATAGACGAAAAACGATTTTCTTTTTAAATGAAAGCAAATTCGATGCCATTCAATCTTTCTTCCACAAGCAATTAAGCGCGAATAAAAAACTATGAATTGCAAATATCCTGCAGATATTGAAATGTCTATATTGATTTTGTTATTTAATCCCCGACGCAAAAACGACGAGGTGTTATACATCACTACATAGTATAAAACAAAGTCGTTTTCTCTGTCCCTATATCCCTTTGTACGCTTAAATCTTTAAAACTACGCAACGGATTTTGATGCGGTTTTTTTTAATAGATAGAGTGATTCAAGAGGAAGGTTTATATGTATAATAACATCCATTAAATTGTGGAGAAATACTGTTATTTTTGAGGTTTCTAATGTGATGTCGTAAATAATTACATTTTTTCCGCTTACATTGCAAACGCAGGCTGAACCCTACGAGATTTATCAAAATAATGTACTAAGTATTGTACACATTGAAAAGGTCTACAGAAAAGTCCGCGATGGTATATGTCTATCTCTTATGGATATCCCACAATAACATTTTTTTGTCATTTACTTTTTACGACAAATAATGGCTAATTTTCGAAGCGATTTCAACCAATACAGCATTAATCCTTATCTAATTAAATACCTTAAATGCATTGTTGATTTTATATAAATCCATATGGTCCTTTACAGCATATGATTTAAATGAATACTTTCGAAGATATTACAGATTTAAAAATTGCGGCGGCGCGGGAGCGTGCCTATAAGCGCGTCGGCGGCCGCGGTTCTCCCTATAGCCCATTGTCGATAATTTTTGAAACCAAAAAAAAAATCACAGTACGTAGGATGAAACCCATTGGAAAAGGAGGAGAATATTATAAAATACAAGGAAAAATAATTTACGGGCGATCTGAGCTCGGGAAAAAAGGGGGGGAGTTTTAAGGGTAAAAAACGGTTTATCTCGATTTCCGGCAAAACTAGAAGTCCTATGGAAAAAAATTAAATGGCAAAGTTGTAGGTAATAAAAAGATCTACAACTTTTATATTTACACTTTTTTCACATAACCTCAAAATTTATGTGAAAAGTTCAAAAAACCAAGTTTTTGGTTCTTTATTTTTATCTTTTAAAATAATTTTTTTTTTTCACGGAATCTGGTGAAAACTTACTTTCTTATGTCCCAAATACACTAATTTATTTGATTTGAAATATTTAGTTTTTCTCCTTATTTTTGATTTCATTTACAGATGAGTTATTTATATGGAGAACAGGGTTAACATCTACGAAGTACGATTTTACCCCAAACTACTTTAATTCCCTGTCAACATATAAAGCTCTAAGCCGCTTAATAATATTAATTGTTTCGCCCTAAAATAGAAATTGCTAAGAATGGAAACTAGAAAGTCATATCTACATGCAGCAGTTGATTTGTATTTGCATAAGTTTTGAATTTTTCATCTTTTTTGTGGGAATTGTTTTATCTCTGGTAACATTATGAAACGTCAGAATTCCACGGAATTAGTAATTCGGGTATAAGGTGAGATATAGTAAGTTCATTGTGGAAAATATCGTAAAAAGTCGTAAAAGCCGCCTGGGAGCTTTCATCGAAAACGCTGCCTAATCCCTGAGCGGGTAGTACCTACGCATAAAATGCTCTACTACCCGTGCGAAGCCGGGGCGGGTCGCTAGTATTATATATTATGTATTATATAGTGTGACGTACGACTGAGTGTGAGTGTGTGTGTGTCTGTTCCTCTGTAGCGCTCAAACGGGTGACCCGATTTGAATGCGGTTTTTTTTGTTTGAAAGGTGAATTAGTCGAGAGTGTTATTAGCTATGTTTGATGTAAATTAATCCAAGGGGGCCGCCGCTACAATATGGCGGATTACATATTCTTTCACAAATATGGGTATCATTGAAAGGGCTTGACTAGTGGAATAGCACTATGCCATTCCAAGATGGCCGCTGCTACAAAATGGCGAATGTCAGGGTTTTTTTTTTAATTTTTACTTGTTAGGTACTCTAGTACAGAGAGTTCAACTCTTTTGTGTGTGCGTAAAGTTTGTGCTGACATAGTCACCTGTGTGTGTTTTTTGTACTTATGTGCGTATCAATATGTACCTACAGTAAAATTGACAAAACAAACTGCTGTATTTCACTCGCAAGCACATTGGCGTAACGAAGCAAATTCACTTTACACAAACTCAAATTATATTAAAAGCTTAAATAAATTGGTTTTTTAAGTTTAGTTGAGTTTGTGTGAGTTTCTGTAGGGCCTACAGCCGAGCGCTTGAAGAAAATCATTCCTGATGGAAAGCTATGATGAGGAATGTTTTGGAGAACGCTTGTCTAGAAGATGTCTGTTTATTCTTAGTCCGGAAACACAGGCGCCGTTAGGGCATTCTACACCTTACGAACACATTCACACCGAAGTTTTTGACAATACAAAGCTGATAGGAATGACATTATAATAACACTAGCTGATATCCGCGATTCCATCCGCGTGGATTCATATGAATCTCATACTAACTTCCATCCTCTATTTAACACTCTTAGCGGTCGAATTTTCAAAAATCCTTTCTTAGCGGATCCTACGTCACAATAGTTATTTGCATGCCAAATTTCAACTCAATCCGTCCAGAGGTTTGACCTGTGCGTTGATAGATCAGTCAGTCAGTCAGTCAGTCACCTTTTTCTTTTATATTAGAATTAGAAAAATTGTTGTTCTCGTAGCTATAAAGCTACTATAAATGCGTAGCACTGCAGAAGCTCTTGCTACTAAACGCGTAGCACTGCAGTTGGTACTTGAAATTCTGAACGCGGTGTGCACCCTTTCTCCTCAAATTAAATACCTATGTCCTGGACTGGATGCGGACTTTCTCTTGGGTTCACTGCCTGTTAAGATTGTACAGTTCATTAGCTGTATAAAACAGAATGGTTTAAATTATTCCATTAACACACGTACATTTTATAATTAATATAATCAGTTTACTAACACGTTTTAATTTTCACAACATTCTAGACTAGTCTCTAGAATTATTATACATATTATATTATGTATACAATGTATGTATACCAATTTTTAGTTGCCAAATTTTTATTGTAATTCTGTTGTTTGTTATTTTGACAATATATTTTGTTTTAAGTTGTTTTGTCGACGTCGTCGTTGTCAACTGATGGACGTCCACCGCTGGTCTCTTGTAGGGATTCCCACGCGCCGCGATCTTGCGCTCCTTGTATAAATTAGCGGTTAATAGAGTGGCTGACGCACGAGTGAAAATGCACTCGTATTGGTTAATAAAACATGATATTCATCATCATCATCGTCCCTTTAACAGCCCACTACACGGCACGGGTCTCCTCTCAGAATGAGAAAGGTTTAGCCCGGTAGTCCACCACCCGTAGCCGTAGCCGGCCCGGGTGGTGCCCGTAGCATACGGCTACGGCTACGGCCCGTAGTCGTATGCTACGGGCACCGTAGTTCACCACGCTAGCCAAGTGCGGCCAAGCCAAGACTTCAAACAGCTTTGAGAACATTACGGAGCACTCTAGGCGTGCAGTGCCATTAGTAGTCTAAGATATGATAGTATACTTCTTCGAGTCATCGAGTGCGAGCTTGTAATTGCGTGCGCTATAGTCATAGTCTGTCCCGGGCTAGAATCTTGGGTCGGGCCAGAAAATGAATTGGATTTTATGCAATTTATATTTCCTTTGTGGTTCTCGTATTATGCCAACTTATTGGTGCAGATTTGCTCAGAATATAGGGAACTAATATAATATTCTAATATTTTCGAAGAATATTATTTCAGGTAAAATAAAACCCAGCATAAACTTTATACCGCGGATTGAATTCGAAAATTACAAAGCAAATCTCATTACACGTAATTCGTTATTTCAGCGTGTAGAGTTACCCACGCGTGAGGACACCAGACAAAAGCGCAAAACAATCGCATTCATCCCGCCTTGATTTACATTAATATGAGATTTTCTGCAGTAATAATACTTAATGATTATTCAGAGCCGCGCTAGTCACAATGGGGTTCCGTTTCTGCGCCAACGAACAATTTGTCTGAATGGCTGTAAGGGTTACACGGGGCTTCGTACTGACACTTAGTATAATACCACAGTGAAGATTATAAACTTTGCATAAAGTAAGTATTGAATTAGGACTTTAAAATAAGGGTGTTTGAGTTCATTTTGCATTACATATTACAGTTTTTTGATACGCAGTACTTGGTAAAGTTTTGGAGGTGCGCAAACTCAGAATAACTATACTGAATAGAGTCTGGCGAAGCCGCGGGCATCCTCTAGTTTAATAATAATATTATTATTGTCTGGGTAGATAAGCTACCAACCATGTTAAAAATTACCAAGAAAAGTTTATTTAATTACAATTACAGTTTGTCCTAAAGTCAGTTTTAGAAAGAGAATACCTAATAAATCTTTTTATGCATTTTTACGTGTAGTACAATAGCGCGGCTTTATGCTGTACAACGCCATCTATGGGAGGGTTGCAATATCCCATTAAACTTTTTAAATTGCTGTTTACATCTCTAAGTTCCTGTGACAATGCACACGCATCATACGGACATACATATGTATGTATGTAGATTTGATGAATGTAAGTAATAATACGGCGCGGCGTAAGTGTAGCTTGATGAATTGAACTTTACGATTTTTCACAATGAATTAATATGCTTAGTTTTTAAAATTTCAATCAATTTTATAAATCTATCACATCCGTCCGGCGTGGATTTACAAAGTATAACCTTATTATAACAAGCAATGTAGGTCCAAACCAATCTAAAATGTTATGCAACAATGTTTCAACGTGTTTTGTCAATTTGGGAGCATTGAAAACATTTAACAAATCGTCACAAAATCTAACGAATGTTAGTTAACTGTAAATGTTATAATGCTAGCTAATGTTAAATAATGTTTCAAAACATTTCTTAACACCAGTGTAGTAGCACCATTACGATGGGCGTCATCGTAACATTTCGTATTATTCGTAGTAGGTATAATCTGATAGAAATCTTATTTCAGCCCTTTTCATATTCGTATAGAGCGTGAAAAATCCCTATTATCGAGTATCAACTTCAATCATCCCTCCAAATCGGGGAAGCAAAAGCAGTTGCCCGAGTACTAGCGATTAGGCTAAACCTACGACATATTCATATTATTACGGTCCAGCGGTGCAGTTGTAGGCTTGACTTATCTTAGTTGGTCTACATGATACAAATCGTTCTGAATTTGAATTATAACGTTACAAAACTAGCACAATGAAAGTTTAAATGAACTGTTTAAAATATGTGTTGGTTATTATTTTGGTATCTAGTTGATATATTTATTACATTTTTTTAAAGACATACACACCTACATAATACAATGCTTTAATAAAATTGAGGGTAGTGCCAAGGATTCGGTACTAAACAAGTCGCAAGGACCACTACGTGTGTGTCGAAATTTTTTGTTTGTGTTAAATGTACTAAATCCGTAGTGTCGCATTTGACCCCTGCTTCAGCCGCGTGATATCTGAGTCCAGTTGAAGTAATACAATAATTTTGTGAAAATTTAAAACCGATATAAAATGTTATGCAACAATGTTTCAATGTGTTTTATCAATGTGGGAGCATTGAAAACATTTAAAAAACATCACAAAGTCTAACAAATGCTAGTAAATGTGTTAGCTAATCTTCTATACATAATTATAATAAAATCGTAGACTTGCCGTATTTGTACATTAAAGATTTTTACAAAATAATAACTGGAGGATGTTAGGGATTAGTAATAGAACGTAAAAAAGCTATTTTTGAAATTTTTGTCTGTTTGTCTGTTTGTCTGTTTGTCTGTTTATCTGTTTGTCTGTTTATCTGTTTGTCTGTTTGTCTGTATGTTTGTGTGCGCAGCACGCAAAAGCTACTACATGGATTGAAATGAAACTTGGTAAGATTTAAGTTCATACTACGGAGTAACATATAGGATACTTTTTATCCCGAAATTCAGCACGGTTCCCTTGGGAGAGGGGATGAAAGTTAAAATGTGTACTTAGCTGTAATTCATTAACGCGTGGTCCGATTTCATTCATTCTTTTTTTGTTAGAAAGGATATACTTTAAAGATTACCGGCTAATCTCTGAAAGGCTGGATCGATTTTGATGGGACTTTCACTGGCGGATGTTTACATTTTGATTTTGACTAAACAACCGCCAGTGAACTTTTAACAGTTTTTTGCAAGGTATGAGCTCAAAGGAGCTTAGGAAAAACAAAATAATTCCCACGGGATTTTAAAAACCAATATCCACGCGAACGAAGTAGCGGGTGTCCGCTTGTGTTAAATAATGTTTTAAAACATTTCTTAACCAGTGTAGCAGCATCATAATAGAAATCAGATCACCTCTCTCAGTGACACCACCCGCTGAAGTAGTTTGGGCGTCATATTGTGCGTGACAGCAGCGACGTAAGACGTTAATATAACGCTGTGCGACTGACGGAAGCTAGATGGCGCTCGTGCGATAAACATCAGTACAGCTATTGTGTATGCTTTGGGGAAATACTAGTATTTTTTACTATGCCCAACTACGGGCACAGCTAGGGGTGGGTATAGAGTTCAGATGATTGTTGTTACATCGGTTCCTTCAGCAAACAACTCATTCGATTTTGATAAATTAGGTCAAGCGGTGTCTGGCATTCCGAGCTGCATAAGCTTAATGAAATCTAATATAGTGGACAGTATTACTAAAAATATGTATAAGAAAAAATAGATAAATACATAATTGTATCGAGATTAATATCAAATGAAGCCCGAAAATATGTAATGTCGAAGTCGAAGAACATCAAACTACGAATAGAATAGAATAGAACCATTCGCCCGTGGTTGTTTCTAATTTAAAGGAGTAGTCGAATTTTAGTTTTTGACTTTTATCTTGCGAATATAGGTATTTAATGTCATAAGTCGACCGTGATCGTTCTACTTATAGAAAAGCGATTTTAACAGAATGAGTCATTCTACCATCTGACCGAGTAATCTATTCAAATTTACGAAAATAGTATATGAGTGAAAATATGATCTGGTGGGAGGCTTCAGCCGTGGCTAGTTACCACCCTACCAACAAAACCTACCACCAAGCGACTTAGCCTTCCGGTACGATGTCGTGTAGAAACTGGTCAGGGGTATAGGTTAATAAAAACTGCCATACCTCTTACAAGTTAGCCCACTTCCACCTTACACTGCATCGTCACTTACCATCAGATGAGATCGCAGTCAAGGGCTCACTTGTAGATGGATAAATAAAAATATTACCTATGTTCAAAAAGCACTAAGGAAACAATAAGCCAGGCAAAATAATAACGATGTCCTTCTGCACATTGAGAATTAAATTTACATCAACTGCAGAATTGAGTTTCACATAAAACTTTTCACATTTCAAAGTGGCAAATCCTCGAAGGTAAAATAAACGCGCGATAGGTTTTCTAATACGTGTATTGAATTTATTCTTAAGTTCGGATTGAATTGGTCGCTGAACTTGAGCAAAGTTTGTTCTGCTAATGCGACTGCCTCACGATAATCCACACTTGAGCGAACGCACCGCGACCTCTCAGAGGCGCAAGACGTAATGAATACCCTGGAGAATAATAAGCCAACAAAAGAAAATCGTTATTTGTTTCTCGTACACTTTTTCCCTCTGCGGCGGATCACGTCATTATTTCGGGGATCGGCTTTATTTTTTCGTTCGTGTAGTAATTAAAGATAAATATAATATAAAACGCTCCACTTCACAGGGATTGTCTCTAGCTTTTGTCTTCTAAATGGACTGCCTGTTGATAGATCGTCATCCATTGTTTTCTTAATCTGCGACGCCGGAGGAAAGAATAAATGATTCATGAGTTCCACTCGGCTGTAAGTAACAATGGCGTATAAAAATATTAAATAATAACAAAGCTCACTGTGTTTCCATATTAAAAAATCTTGTTTATACTGCCGTGCTCAGTGGAAACCTGGAGGCCTACCGGCGTAATTTGATATAGTGTGACGATAGCACTCGCCTCTGATTGGCTGACTATTGGTTAAAATCAACAGTAACAGCGAGAGTATAGGTACCGTAAATCAGTCAATTGCAATATAACCCCCGGCACGTAAGTCGAGCGGTGACCTTCATGTGCGCGCAGCGTCGTACGAGTGAGCGGGACACAATACGATTGGAGAGCCAATCTCCAAAAAGCCAAGCCACAGAATATATGTATAATAGTAGCCAAGCCAAGAGAGAGGCGCTTACGAGGGATCCGCGAGAGCTAATCAGTGCTTACGAACGATCCCCACGCCCTCCCCGCGACCCCCTCTCACCCCGATATAGGTACCTCATTTTCGACTTCTGCGCATTGAAGGTCAACGCTAGACTTATTTGCCGTGACTTGTAATTGACCATCACAACTTTCTTTTTTTCGAAGTGAAACTTCTGTGGTATCGTTGTGAAAATCGATGAAACGAAAAAGCGACACCAAAATCCTCTCTTGCGTACCAGGAGTCCATAAGGTGACAGGAGGTCGTTTGAGTTCCTGATATCGTGTCGGTATCGGTCATAGAGATAATAATAATAAGTAGAGTAGGCATACCTACCTTAAAAACGTGCCAAAAATACACTCACACACGCACAATCCTGTAACATAAAATGGCGCGTGTTCATTGTGATGTCTCAAGTTGTGCGTGTGTGAGTGTTCATGTATACATTTAGGGAGGCCATCTTAAGGGCAGTTGCAATAAAATTTCTGCCACGATCTGTTTTATTGTTATGTTTAAAAATGTAGTGTTGTCTCTTACACACTTATGAAAATTTTGATAAGCTTAAGCTATTTTCCGATCCACTATTTTCTATAGGACATTATGCCAAGTCCTCTTCTATAGGTTCATGGTATCGGTCGTATCGGTCGTTTGAGTTGATGATAGGCTTGACGACAATCATGCCCGATAGAAAGCAATGATGAGGGCTCAGTTGGAAAGCGCTTGCCTATAAAATGCCTATCCACGTATATTCGTGATTAGGGAGTAATTAGGGCCCCTAATTTAGGGGGCAGGACATTAGTGTAATAATTTTATCACTAGCCAATGGCCGCTACAAACATTTTGAACATTCGATGATATAAAAAAACACGAAAAAACTTTTGAGTACAGTTAGACAGACGCCTGTCTAACTTTGATCCTTCAAACGACACGAAATCACTGAAGAGGTAATGTAATTGGATTGGGGAGGTACTAAACTTTCTAAGTTTTCTACGGAGTTGTCGAGTAACCAGACTCCACCTGTGCGTTCCCACGAAGAGAATTTACTTGTATTCCGTAGCTGTCCAGTGTCTTTCTTTCTGTTTCTTTAGAATCCATTCATCTGTAATCCCTTTTCAACGCGTAGGTACTTTTCAGTTTTCATATTAGACATGAGTTGATCATTTATTATTTCTTTAGTCCATTTTATTTCATGTTAGATTTATTTTAGTGTAATATGAAATTAGTCAGGGAGCCCATTGCATCACTGTCCCAAGTAAAGATACTTCTTTAACAATTGAAAGGGATCGGACGGAAGGGACGTTAAAGGTCTCAAAATTAAAGTGTTCAATTTTAATTTAATTTTGTTTTTATTTAAGTAATTTACCAAATTCAGAAACAAATATACTTACAAAAGTAAAGAGTGTCTATCGATATTATTCGGTTTCGCTTAGTCACAATGGTATTGTCTTAATAAAAAGTATGATTTTAAATAAAATAGTTTAATTGAATACATAGTTTAAATTATTATTTTGCAATTCCACGTAAAAATGTTTAGTAAATTGTACATTTAATTCTTACTGCTTTTATAAAAGCACCTCTTTTAAGAACGTCGTAAAAGTTGGAAACTTCGACATGGATAATGAGATCGGATGAAACGGTTAGTCGCTTTGACGTAAAATAAGCAATTTCCTTTGTGTCAGCGAAGGTGGGCTATATTTACGACTTTAGTATACCTTCTACAACCTTCTAAAACATTATTGAAAAAGACTAAGTTTTAGTACCTACAACTTGAAAATTACCATGGAACCACTATGGAATTTAAATTTCGGAAAATCTACATTATTTATCATTTCCATACAAAATAAAGATTAACACACAGTTATAAATGTGTAATGCGTGTAATGACGCTAATGTAACTTGACACATTAGTCTCTGCTACTAATACAATTTAAAAAGTCAAATACTTGGTCTTCATTGAATTCACTTTTAATGTCATGATTTTTCATACAAACTTACACTCTCTATTTTATTCCCATAAATGAAATTTCTACCGGTTTTGAGTTGTACGTTGTTGTCAGTTTCTACTTTTTACATACAGATATACACAGATAACACAACAGATATACAGATATATATATAAACTCAAATAGCTTTTACCAACAAAATGGCTCCTATAATTTTTCGTACATAAAATGCTTACCGCCGTTAATTTTATCAGTCGCGTACCGGAGGAAAAAGGAAAATCAAAATACCATAGAGGTTCGCGAAAGCACTGTAATTTTAGTCGGGGCACATTCCGGGCCCCTTTAAAAAAAGAAACGGAAGAACGTGAGTTGAATGTCCTGCACGGCTGGACCATGCAATGGACATAGAATATAATATTTAAGAGTATAGAATGAGGGCTACAGCGAAAAATCAAAGACATAAGGTGTATAAGTTGTACATTGATTTGTTTATAACCTTTTTACATTAAATAGTTGACTTTTCCGGACGTTGCATGGATTGCATAATTTAGTTGAGTAACCATATCTAACAATAAGTGAAAATTAAAATAAAATCCGTGCAGTATCTTGGTTCATCTGTTGTGTAACACTTTATATTAGTCTAATACGATTATCATTTGATTATTTTTACTTCTTCTAAAATGTTTCTAAGGTTTTCTTTCATTGATTTGCCAAGAACTTTGAAATACTATGATTGGGCATCAGACTAGAAAAATAAATATCTTTTGCATTTGATTGTGCAAAGGTGCAATATACAAAGACAGAATAGAAAAGTTCTGAGTTTTGACAGTGATTTTTGTTTCAGTACTACCTTTATATAGTTTTTATGATATTATTTAATACTAGCTGATGACTGATGATGATTAAATGTCTTTATTTTTAATGTATACCTAAAGGTATACCGTTTTTGTAGATCGAAAAACATGGTTTTTAATTATTTTTTCTTTAAATACTATTTTACAATTAACAGTTGTTTTTATTACAAGCATTTGAGCTGAAAAGTAGAGTAAATTAAAAATAGTAATCCTTATGGACTAAATGAGCTCAATAGTTGCATATTAGTCTAACAAGTCTGCCGGTTTTTTTTCAATACACACTATTCTATATGATATTTCAGTTGTCACAAAGAGATTATTTTAACACAAATTACTATGTTGAAATTACTTCGTATGTTTTTAACTAAATAAAATATAATTCCGCAACATAATTCCGCATAAGACCCAAGGATAAAATGGCGTCGGGCGTGCAGGCTGTTTCATATGTCCTTTGTGATGTAGCGGCAGGCTTTGCACTATTCACGGAGCATTTGCTGCATGAAATAAGATTTCGATTAAACTCCCAGAGCGGAAACTGATCAAGTTATAAATTTAGATGGTGTTTCTGCTAGTATAGCGACAGTGGAAATACATTATTATCGAACAGCTAAGTATATTTACAATTTTGTGTTGATATTTTATTACTTTTTAGTACTATTCAATAAAAGCTGTGATAGCCTAGTGGTTAGGACGACCGACTTCTAATCGGAGGTCGTGGGTTCGATCCCGGGCACGCACCTCTAACTTTTCGGAGTTATGTGCGTTTTAAGTATTTAAATATCACTTTCTTTAACGGTGAAGGAAAACATCGTGAGGAAACCTGCACGCCTGAGAGTTCTCCATAACGTTCTCAAAGGTGTGTGAAGTCTGCCAATCCGCTTGGCCAGCGTGGTAGACTATGGCCAAAACCCTTCTCACTCTGAGAGGAGACCCGTGCTCTGTAGTGAGCCGGTAATGGATTGATCATGATGATGAAACTATGTTTTTTTAAATAAACAGTGATTAAGTAGGAGCATTCAGGCATGTCGTCCGATGGTTAGTGTTCACCGCCACCTATGAACATCTGCAGCACCAGAGGAAACACTTTTGTATTCAACTAGATACTAGAATACCTTGAAAAGTAAAAGTGTTATTGAAATAATAATAATAACTTACGTCACATAGATCGACCACAGAAAACTGTTGAACAAAACCAGCTGCAGATGATGATGACTATTCAATACGAGCGGATACCCGCGACTTCGTTCGCGTGGATATTGATTTTAATAATCCCGTGGGAATCATTTTGTTTTTCCTATGCTCCTTTGAGCTTAAACCTTGCTAAAAACTGTTAAAAGTTCACTGGCGGATGTTTAGGTACATCAAAATGTAAACATCCGCCAGTGAAAGTCCCATCAAAATCGGTCCAGCCTTTCGGAGATTAGCCAGTAGTCTTTAAAGTATCTACTTTCTAACAAAAAAAGAATGAATGAAATCGGACCACCCGTTAACGAATTACAGCTAAGTACTCGTTTTGCCCCTTTCATCCCCTCTCCCAAGGGAACCGTGCTGAATTTCGGGATAAAAAGTATCCTATATGTTACTCCATAGTATTAACTTAAATCATGCCGAGTTTCATTTCAATCCATTCAGTAGTTTTTACGTGATGCGCGCACAAACATACAGACAAACAGACAAACAGATAAACAGACAAACAGACAAACAGACAAACAGATAAACAGACAAACAGACAAAAATTTCAAAAATAGCTTTTTTACGTTCTATTACTTATCCCTAACATCCCCCAGTTATTATTTTGCAAAAATCTTCAATGTACAGATACAGCAATTCTACGATTTTATTATATGTATAGATTATTATTTAACAATCGTCAATACTTTTAAACTCAGATCAAGATTAAGAGCTAACGCAAACGACTGATTTATGTACAAAATTGTTTTTTGTTCGACGGCGACAATGGCTCAGTTTAGACGGTGAGAATAGTATCGAGAATATTTTGTGAAATGTCTGCGTCATAGCTCCAGTGGTACAATGCATTTGTGACCCGCGTGTTAACCCTATTTGTATGGTAAACCCATGCACCATTACCACTACAGCCTTTTTACGTCCCACTGCTGGGCACAGGCCTCCTCTCTCATAGGAGAGAGGGATTTAGAGCTTAGACTCGCCACACTGCTCCAATGCCGGTTGGCGGGGTAAACCCGTGAAAGTCTGTAAGTCTGCCAGCGTTGCCGGACAGCGGAAAATATACGCCAAGCGGCACTGTACATATTATAAACTTTCCCCGAGTCCATTGGGCATGAGCGACTTTTTAATAACTACCAAGTCTTTTTAAAATTAGTAAATCTGATTAAAACAGTAGGTACTATTATCACCGATTTTTGTCTGACCAAATAATATCAGTCGTCTCCGAGAGAAGTAAGTTATATACTTAATTCGTTCTAAAAATATTGTAGTCAGAAAAATGATGATTTCTTTGTTCGATTAATAAGCTACCTACTAATATTATTAAAAAAAACCATACAAAATGAAAACCAAAATAAAAATGTTGAATAGTTTATTTTTCTTTTCTGAGATCAAAAATTAAGATTAGTAATAGGTATTTTAGTATTCACCCAAGATACATCTTATTAAACCCTTTGGGGTATTTTTTGAGGCAACTACGGTATTCCAGCCTGGTCTATTTCCAATTATCGCCACCATGAGTCTGGAATACGTGATGAATTAAATAAGTGAATCAGAAGAAATATATTTTATGCGAGCGATTTCCTGCCACGTTATAAAAATAATGTTTATTTCCTGAGGAGTTCTACTAGAGAGCAAAACATGTACCTATCCACTCTTTGAAATTTTATTAAATACTTTTATACCGCAACTTACTTACTACTTTTACAAAATGTGCAAGATTAAGACGTGTAGTTCACATTATTTTAATTCTAAATTAGTGCATGTCTACTAGATCTAAGCCCTTGTAGGACAGACCTTGTAGGGTATACCAGACCAGTAGGATACTGTGGTTTTAGGTAATGTTTAAAATTAAATGTGTAGATTTTTGTAATAGCCCCAATAAGTTAAAAATTTCGTTAGGTAGGTGAGTTAGCAAAAGCTTGGCATTCAGCTCCTAGGGGCAGGAGTAGTTTAACCATGTTTAACATTCCCATATATATTTCCTGATATTTTTCTTTATAAGGATTTAAAAAACAATTTAAACAAGTATAAATTAGAAATTTAAAAACCCCCGACATTCGCCATTTTGTGGTGGCGGCCATCTTGAATTTACATAGTGCTATTCTACGAGTCAAGCTCTTTCATTTGATACCCATATTAAGGGAGTTGTGAAAATATATATAATCTGCCATTTTGTAGCGGCGGCCATCTTGGACCGATTTTCATCAAACATAGCTAACAACACTCTCGACTAATTCACCTTTCAAACAAAAAAAAACGCATTCAAATCGGTCCACCCGTTTGAGCGCCACAGGGGAACAGACACACACACACACACACAGACACACAGACACACAGACACGTCAAACTTATAACACCCCGTCGTTTTTGCGTCGGGGGTTAAAAAAAAGAAATAGGAATACCTATTTACTGAATTTTAATTATAAACTGCGACTGATTACAGCACAGTGTCGTAATTTGTTCAAATTCGGGTGGCATTTTTCTTCCGCGGACAGTGTCACCGGTTTATTTACGAGGGGCGCGCTTGTTTTAATACCTTTTCATTAACAATTTTAAGGTTCACTTTATTGAAGTCGTAAATAACTCGTACAATTGGCGCTGTCGGGCCGTAATTTGGTAAAAGCTAAAACAATTTTAAAAAGTGATTCCAATTTGGAGTGACACTTTTTAGATAAAAAAATCGGGACTGAATTTAAAACTGGACGTGAATGTGTTGTCGAGGATTGTATGGACAGACGTAATACTCGTTTTTAATAATTTTTTTTTGGCTTTTGAATGGAGATAGATAATGCCCTGACTTAACACATAGGCTTTTTATCCTGGGAAAATCCATAGTTCCCGCGGGATTTTGAAAAACCCAAATCTACAGCTACAACTATAGGTAGATCACTATAGCAAACTACCTTGAAAGTAAGTATAAAGGTTGGAAAAGGGAGTAGGAACGGGAACCAGAAATCCACGATTCCCTCAGGATTTGTGAAAAAAGCGAAATTCAAGCGGGCGAAGCCGCGGGCAAAAGCTAGTATTAAATATAGGCTAGGCCAAATTCATAAAGAATCTTATACTCTACAATTTCTACAATAACTGTAATTGATATTTGAAGCGAAGAAAACAAAATGTGTACAAACAACTGGTTTTTATATATATATGAAACGTTGACACCAGATTTCATATGACTAATTAAAACTAACTAACAGAATTACAAAACAAAGATTTATAAAAAGTAAAATCTAGCTTAAAATTAACTAACTCAAAATGATGAGGTCAAAAAATCCTTATTTTATTTTAAACCCAAATCAAGTTCATTCATAAACCAAACTGACACTTCGCAAACAGTTTTTTGGCTTACGTAGTTGAATCGTACCTGGGAAATCCCACTGGGTGTATTACAGAGATATTAATGTCGATTTCGCGCCTCAGAGAACGCGATCGGGAATGGCAAGCGTTTGTGCTCGACCGCGGGGTGGCGTGCTCTGATTTCATTACGTGATTTATTTTTTTCACCTCCCCGCGATCCAATGAATCCCGGTGCGGCGGCGATGGGTTAATTAATAATTTAAGGACGGCGCATTGCGATTTGGCTGTCCCTGTACAACGCTGAAATTAAACTGAAATATTGCATCGCCTTTTTCGTGTTGTGGAAGGATGAAATGTAAATGACTATAGTAAGTTCTTACATTACTCAAAGGCTTACTGCCGTAATTAACAAGCATTTTGATTAAAATTTAATTTAAAGGTAATCAATAATCATGCAGTAAACTGTAAAGTATTTACCGATTGGTAAAACGGATAGCAATCTCAATACGTGAATTGATTAACAACAAGCTTTACTGCATATCTGGATTAGATTTCAATCTTCAATCTGTAGATTTTAGATTAGATAGAAAGAAATTATTAGATTACAATATTTACCGATTGGTAAAACGGATAGCAATCGTGAATTGATTAACAACAAGCTTTACTGCATATCTGGATTAGATTTCAATCTTCAATCTGTAGATTTTAGATTAGATAGAAAGAAATTATTAGATTAAAAGTGACACTAAACCTAAAGTCACGTGACGCCGTTGTGTATCTCAAAGTCTAATGCATAAGACCTACGAGAGAGCATAAATTAACTGAATCATAAACAAAACTCTAAGAAAACTTAACAATAATATTCCCTAAGGTTAAAATTTCCATGTAAAATATGTTTCGTGTTTGATTAGACAACGTAATTGCTTATTTATTTTACACACCAAGTTCTACCAACAAATGCCAAAGTTACAAATAAGACCCTTAAAGTACGAGGCCTTTAAACTTTTAACTAGCCAGACTTGAAAACGTTCTTGTCTCAGTTTAGATTTAAAACTGAACTTTTGAGACCTAATATGTAGGTACGTAGGTTTATTCGACTAGCGACTAGCTTTTGTTATCTATCTATAATATAATAAAACTGTAACAGATCCAATTCTGTACATTGAAGATATTTTGAAAATTTTTATTGAAGGGCACTCTATAATCGATACTGAAGCCAAAACTGCAATTTTTTTCATTTTTGTCTGTCTGTCTGTCTTTCTGTCTGTCTGTCTGTCTGTCTGTCTGTCTGTCTGTCTGTCTGTATCTTGGCCGCGCATCACGCCGAAACTACTGAATGGATTCGAATGAAACTTGGTACGATTTGAGTTTATACTCCGAGGTAGGACATAGGATACTTTTTATCCCGAAATTCTGCACGGTTCCCCTGGGAGAGGGGATGAAAGTTAAAACGTGTATTTAGCTGTAATTCATTAACGCGTTACTCGATTTCACTCATTCTTTTTTTGTTAGAAAGGTAGTACTTTATATATTGCCCCGTAAATATTTCAAGGTCATAGGTTTTTTAGTTCAGAAATGACAGCCATTACAACCCTCAGTATTGGGTTCAAGTAACTTGGGACCCGGATCTTTGAACGTACGGCTTATTTTAAACTGGTGTGCGTTTAAATTTATGTTTATCGGTTTGTCTATTTGTTCCAGCTAATCTCCGAAACGGCTGGATCGATTTTAATGGAACTTTCAATGTTATAAGGAGTAACAGGCTACATTTAGTTTAGGTACATAAAAGAATTATGGGATCCGATCCGATCCTATATAAAACCTATAAACACGCGAACGAAGTCGCGGGGGTCAGCTAGTAATTTATAAGACTTCTATTTTTAACCCCCGACGCAAAAACGACGGGGTGTTATAAGTTTGACGTGTCTGTGTCTGTGTGTGTGTGTGTGTGTGTGTGTGTATGTGTGTGTGTGTCTGTCTGTTCCCCTGTGGCGCTCAAACGGGCGGACCGATTCGAATGCGGTTTTTTTTTTTGTTTGAAAGGTGAATTAGTGGATAGTGTTGTTAGTCTATTAGGAGAATGTTTGATGAAAATCGGTCCAAGATCATCAAGGCCACCTCTACAAAATGGCGGATTACATATTTTTTCACAGCTCCCTTAATATGGGTGTCAAATGAAAGGGCTTGACTAGTAGAATAGCACTGTTGCAAATCCAAGATGGCGGCCGCCACAAAATGGCGAATGTCGGGGTTTTTTTTTTTAATTTATAATTTATACTTGTTTAACACTACTCAATTCAAACGGCTCCCTCGTTGGTATAGCGGTTAGTGGTATATTCGACTGCGGATCACGAAGTCGTGGGTTCAATTTTCGGGTCAGGCCAAAAATTATAAGGTAGCTGGTATTGGTTGTTTGTCAAGAAATTCTCCGTGCTAGCCTGACGTTGGTAGTTGCCAACGTTGTCAATTTGGATATCTCGATACATTTTGTTATAGAATAAATGTATGAAGAAATAGTCAGTCTTTTCACTCCTGTAGCTCGAAGAGCAAGTTAAGCCGTCGTCGGTCCCAGTTATTATCACTATCATGTGACAATAGTTGTTAAAGTCCGCCAACAGGCGCTGAGGAGTGCGGCGAGTCTAAGTTTTAAATCCCTGCACTTCAGTGGACTTCAAACGGCATCAAACGTCTACATTTCTCACGCAACCTTTTTATTTTATCAAGGACCTGTTTCACCACCTATTGATAAGTGCCAGATAGCTTATTCACAACTTTTGTCTTTCTTACTTAACAGTAAGAAAGTGACATAACTTACATTAATTAGGCTATCACTACACTTGTCAGAAGGTGGTGAAACAGGCCCTTAGTGTGTCTTTTTTTCTACGAAAAACTGTTCCGTAGCATATTTATGCACACATGGTGCTAGCAGTTTATAAAATGCAAGCCATAATCCCGCGTATGGAAAAACTTTTTCACTGGTCGATAGAAAACGCGCCCTGATGCTAAATGAGCCAAATTATTATGACTAACATTTTTAGTTATATGTTCTCAATTTTCTGTTATAGGTATCGTACAAGTACCTAAATAAAGTACCGTGTTCATTTCTAAACATCAAAAACGCCCGAATGTAAATCGATTAAAATGAATTCATTGCCCAGTAAGTACGTATATTCTCCCCTCGACGAAATCCGGTACACCATAGCTAGCTACATAATGTTTGACCTTGGGGTGGAATCCCTCATAGCCTAGCAACGTTTAGATCCCCTGGCCGAGCCTAATCTACAGATAATCATACCTATAGGACGCCTATACCCGGTCCAGAAGCTAGAATTATGTCGAGGTGCAGGAGATAAAATAATGATTCTAATAATAATAATATGATTTTATGTTGAAGTAAATTACAAAGTTCTTCATCATCTTCTTAGATAAAAAATATAATAAAATTAAAGTTATATTAAAAGCTGTAATAGCCTAGTGGTTAGGACGACCGACTTCTAATCGGAGGTCGTGGGTTCGATTCCGGGGCACGCAACTCTAACTTTTCGGAGTTATGTGCGTTTTAAGTATTTAAATATCACTTGCTTTAACGGTGAAGGAAAACATCGTGAGGAAACCTGCACGCCTGAGAGTTCTCCATAACATTCTCAAAGGTGTGTGAAGTCTGCCAATCCGCTTGGCCAGCGTGGTAGACTATGGCCAAAACCCTTCTCACTCTGAGAGGAGACCCGTGCTCTGTAGTGAGCCGGTAATGGGTTGATCATGATGATGATGATGAAAGTTATATTGTTTAAACTATTTTGTATTACCTTGATCGTGATTCATGATATTATGTAAAGATAAACGCGCTAGCAAACCAGTAAAGTTAGACTTTATCAAAAACTTCACGATGTCATATTTGTATTATTGAAAAATTCTTGAAAATCACTTTATAAAAAAAAATCGACTAGTAAAAAAGTTTTTCCATATGCGGGGATTATGGCATGCATTTTATAAACTGCCCGCACCACGTGTGCATAAATATGCTACGGAACAGTTTTTCGTAGAAAAAAACATACACTAAATGCCTGTTTCCTACCATCTTCTGGTAAGTGTCTTATTTGGAAAAGTTAAGTTTCTAAATTCTTACTATTTTTCATTTAATTAGCATGATACTGAAGTTTTTCATTTGATTCTATGGATTTTAGTTATACACTTTGTTATATTTCTCCTATACAGGAAGACCTAAGGAACTTCGTGGTTTATTAAACAAAGTTTCACATCCTCCGACTGATTAAAAGGCTACGAGTTTTCATTAATCTCTACCTTTATTCAAACCCCTTCTCTCCTTAAAAACATAGCAAGAAGTCAATTTAAAAAATTGCGATGTCATATCCATTCACGACAGACGTTCAGTGCAAACGGGATGCTGCGTCGACCCCCTGGCAACAGCGCTGCGTCACACCCCTGCTCGCTACAATCACACTGATGAATACTACCAACACTAGGTATACGACACTGTACCGCCCAAAATGTTGATCCAGTTGTATGTAACACAGTTTCTGTAATGAAACGGGGATAGATTTATTGTCAATCTGTTTTCAGATAATAATCGTTATAAGTTATCTGAACAACTGTGACTGAGAAGTCACAGTTATGACTTTTGTTGACAAGAAATGTTATACTTTCTTGCTCTCGAATTAGGTCAGTAGGTCACGAATGAGTCCTTTTTTAGTCATTAATATTTAATATTAGATGTACATACCTCTTGTTTACGAGTATGTTTTTCTACTCAAGCGACGTACAATGTTGTTTCTTTGACTGATGTTAGGATTTAAATACAAACAACATAAGAATGAGTAGGTACGTATTCATACTCTCCTGAGTGCTTAGTCTCAGTTTGGAGCGCTCCAAAACTTTTTAGTATACTATAAGTATACTATTGATCGAATCAGAATGACTTCAGAGTAAAATGGAACTAAAATAAGAGTCTTTGGGTTCATTTTGCTCTGAAGTCATTTGTGATTCGATCAATAAATAGTATATTTCTAGTATCCTTTTAGTTTTGGAGCGCTTCAAACTTAGACTAAGCACTCTTGAACACAAGTAAACTCGTTATAACATGCCGCATGATGTGGTTGAATTGTGGACTGCGGTACATCGTACGACTAACCGGAAGTACTTTAAAAAAATTACGCCGCGGGCGGTTACAAGGAGGACAACGCTTTCAAATGTGTACATATGTATATTCCAACTAACGATACCTATATCTTCAAAAGATCAACAGTGACACAGTGAACTGATGCGAGGCGACACGCTTACCTCTCTGCATTCTACCCTCGTATTTTTGTCCTTACAACACACTCTCCCCCTGACATACTTGATGTTTCCCCCTATAATTACTTCCCCTTTTTCCTCTCTCCCTTTCCCCTTTCCAACCGTAATACCTAGGTCCAGAGTGAACCTAGGTATACCTACATCTAAATGCTCGACGGGATTTGCGAGGGGAACGCTATAAAGGGCTCGGCGCCAATGTGATATAAATTTCTATATCAGTTATACATCTCTCTGATGCGGGGGAGACTACGCAGTTGTTTGTCTTGTTTTGAACAAAATATTTTCCGCAAACCTGATTTTAAAGTTACACACCCATCTACATTGCAGATGTAAAATATTTTGTTTCAATTAACGCACCTATTAATATTGACTCGAAGATATTCATATTTTATTCCGTTCACAAATCACCGCCGCTTGTTTGACAGAAAATTGACGAGTATTATTCATTTTGCGTTTAAAATACAGAACATTTCCACAATGTCATCGCGACTCTGCAAGTTTAACGAGTCCTTCCATTCAGCCACGTAAATTGAAAGTCACCGAAAAGTGTCCATTAAAAGGAATTGAAGATCCATTCGCAAATTAACTCGGGCGAAAGTTTACCCTCAAAATAATTAGAGATTCACCGCAATTATCGCCACAAAATCAAACTTTCCTTTGATCGTTATTTAGAAAAAGTATTGACAATCTCGACCCTAAAATGTAAAGAGTATAGTTGAAAGTTACAGGATAAATGTTTAGACGACACGGCGTTGCACGAGGAATATTTAAACAGGCCAAGACTCTGCTGAAAAGTTTCCTACTTTTACTCGTACCTTTTTGTTAAATCACCAAAGGGAGACCCGGCAATAATTATAATTATTTGCCAATTTGTAAGTAAAGCTATTAGAGAAACTTCCCCGTAATTGCTAGTCTCTTAAGTATCATTTAAATGAATAATCCCTCGAATTCAATAGAATTGGAGTCACCGCTCTTTTATGAGTGGGCAGAATTATCGGGGAGAGGAAACGACTTTTAATTTTTCAGAGGTGCCTCATTGCCAAGTTAAATTATTTCGCATGAAAAATCTCTTCAGGATTTAACGATTTGCGACTGAATATTCCAGATACGACGTAGCGTTGGTTAAATCCGATTTCGGTTGACTCGATTTAAAGCGTTCCTTTGTACGGACAGTCGCAGCATTTTGATATATTCAATATTTTTAAAAAAATATGAACTAAATATAAACGTGCTATATATACAAACCTTTCTTACGAAATGTTGATTGGTAGTGACAATTGCATCAAAAGCCGTAAAGTTGTAAGTGAATACACATACAGACAACTTCGTTTTGTACGTATACCTCCCTGAAATGTCACTCGCGACTCTGTCCGCGTGGAATTTGTTTTCTGTTTCCCCGTGTACGTCTGATTCCGGGATGTAAGCTATTTTCTCAAAATCGTTTTGGCTGTTAAGCCGTGAAATGTGTAACAAACCGACAGACAGACAAAAAGACTTAGAAAAATATCGGTTTGGATGGATTTAAAGGAGAGATGAGACATTCATAAGACTGCTTAATTTAAAGAGATTATGTGATTAAATAACAGATGTTATTCTCCATATCAATGGAAATCCAAAGTTTTGAACATCATTAATCAAAACGTAAGCAGATGGTTATAAGCGTAGAATGTAACGCACGGATTTATTCAGTGAAAGGCATAAAATGAAGCTGTCATGAGTACACCGAAGATGACTGATCCATCAATCATGAGGATGGGCGGTACTCTGAAACTAGAATTCGGGACACTGTTACAAGCACAAGCGAAAGCGAATAGAACAAATCAGCTCGTCACGTAATAGGTGGTAAGATTAATGGTAGATTACGTGGGGAAATCCGTCGTGGATACCACCGTACCCGGGGTGGCACGGTGGTTATGTCAGACTCTAACCGACTAAAACCCCACGGTGTTCCGTCTCGTCTTTTAGTTTGCTGGGTGCAGGAACACTTTCGTACACTACTGCACCCAGCAAAAGCCCCCGCAATAGCAGGTCCAACTCTGGGATTACTGATTCCCTTACGCATTTTAGTACAAAGG
Source organism: Melanargia galathea (assembly GCA_920104075.1). Classification (NCBI taxonomy): domain Eukaryota; kingdom Metazoa; phylum Arthropoda; class Insecta; order Lepidoptera; family Nymphalidae; genus Melanargia; species Melanargia galathea. Next base: position 7,806,020 of record OV049867.1, read on the forward strand.
GTGCCTAATTTAATATGCACCAATATACGTCAACGTAGATTTCAAAAAGAGAGATGCTCTCGTAATTGTATTCGGACTGCAAGTCCACACAGTGTTCATACGGTGGACTTGCAGCTCGATATAACACAAGCATCAGTTGCGCGATTTGCTTTCTAAAAATATTCATAGATATGGGAACTGATCTAAAGGCATGACCTTAAATTCGCACATTTCATTTACCTACCTTCACGGGGTTAAACGGGCGTTCGTGATTGGATCGCTATAATATCACGTCATAATTAGCCTCCCACATTGGTTATCGCCATCTTTGTATTTGACGCACACACAGGAAGGCTTTTTAAGGCGAGTGACCGAGTTAAATCATGTGAAATTATCCGCTTACATTGCATTGTTAGACTATTATTTATATCGTCATAAGTAGGTAGGTACGTATCGTCTAGGTAGGTAATACCTAACTTATGTTAGACCGTACGTTTTTCATTCTTCTACTCCATTCCGCTCATTCGCTGTCAATGTCCTCAACCGATGATTGGCAAGCATGTGACACCGTCAAACCTTATCTCTAGGAAGGTCCAGCGAAGCGCGTAATAGCTATTTACCTGCCTACTCGTGTTCGACGGATTATTATCTACGGATTTGATTCTTTTTCAGATGCGAAAGGAAGATTAGAGAGGGGTCGCATCTCGGAATTGAGTATCAACTGGAGTGGTCCAATACATCTAATTTATATAAAAATTTAATCTACTTTGTTTGTATCGAAAGCATGTTTCCGATTAATTTTACGGGTCAGGTAATTTAAAGCTGACAGGATATGGTTGAAAAATCAAAGTACTAAATTATACTTTGATAGCCGAAGGAAAAGAAAGAAAGAAAAGTTTATTCGAGGCAACTTCTGCATGAAATTTTAATATGTATACAATATACATAGGTACCTACGTTAATAAGTAGGCAGTATGTAGAATAGATACATTATATTACATATCTCGCCTAAAATAGGTAGGTACACAACATCTAGCAAAGATCGACCGGCGTAGGACCGTGTTTGGAGTTACACACAGTCAAAATCAGAAATTATGATCTGTCTTATTTAACAAATTTGTACCCGACTGAGTTTATCATAGATACAGTTAAAACCACAGTAGTTAAATTGACAACACATTAACGTAGTATATGTATAGCGATTCGTAAAACCGGATCTTTTGAAAATTCAACGACCATATCGCATGCATCAGAAAACCCATTTCCTCAACCCGAGCCTGATTAAACACTAATTCTTGTCCCATACAAAATACTCGTATCCGTTGTAAGTTATCAACAACAAGACTCGGTCCGAACAGTGCCTCTAATGGGTCTCCGGGGACCTCTCCTTTAATGGCCACTCGTAAATTGGACGAAAATAATTAAAATCGCGCGTCCGTGCAGTTGCAGACCAAAACATGGCCATTAAAAGTGGTCCGCACAAAAGGGTTCCTATCCGATAAATAAACCAGAGGATCCCGGCAGTGGCTAAAAGCTGGTATCGCAGCTTCAAACACTAGTGTTCTATTGGACAGTTTTATTACATTTAATACCCGCGCTGGTAATCTAAATGGAGTTTGCGATGAAAGGAGAAATAAAACGCACACGCCAAGAGAGATCCTTTACCGGAACTTTGTCCGCGTGACCGCGTCCGGTTTTTAAAAATTTCCACATGGATGAAGCCTTCCTTTTCCCAAGACAAAAAGTTCTCTTTACGTCTCCAGAGCGCAAGCGATCATTATGCAAAACTTCATTAAGAAATTAAGGAAATTTAAAAATTAAGGATTTCTAAAAACCTAAATCCACACAGACGAAGTTGCGGACATCAGCTACGTCACGTACGTACGTACGCTACGACAGTATAAAATTAATTAACAAAGTACATAATCAACGCTGTAAAAGAAAAGTTTTTAGATGATCCAACGGCCAACACAATATCACCTTAAACCTGCACTCGTTAAATGAATTTCAATTTTATGTGAAAGGCAAAAGTTCATAAACACTTTTGCCAAATAATTTCGATACCAGAAATTTCAATTGTCGTAAAGGACAGTCCTGTCCATGTCCTTTACGACAATTGAAATTTCTGGTATCGATTTAATGAAATTAATATTTTAGATACGTGAGATTTGCGGGGTTAAATCTCGAATATATTTATACCAGTAGCAAACCCTCGTCACGGAGTCAACGAAGCAAAGGTTGTCTTAGACAGATTTCAATGATATCACACTCAATCGCACAAGCTTGATCTCGATTACCTACTTGTCAGGTCTTTTATAATATCTAGTACTATCTGATGCCTGTGACTTCGTCCGCGTGGACTTAGGTTTTTTTTAAATCCCTTAAGAACTCTATGATTATCCAGGATAAAAGTAGCCTATTTCCTTCTCCTATGTATAGTTTATCTCTGTATCAAATTTTATCAAAATCAGCTCAGGCGTGAAAGTGTAACAAACAAACAAACAAACTCACTTTCGCATTTATAATATTAGTCAGGAAGTTAGGATTATATTTGAATTCGTTTTGACTATTTATTCAATAAAGATGTTTTGACTACGCCTAGTTTTCTACCAGTCGAGTACGATGCCATAAACAGATTTTCTTATTAAGTAGGTCCAATTTTGTCTGCTCTAGCGCATCTCATTAAATTATTAACTATATCGGAGACCAAAAACCTTTATGCGTGTCCAAAAGTTGATTGATAGAGAATGCTTTTTTTACTAAGTAATTTATCTAAAAAAAATTTTTTGCACAGTATAATAAATACAACTTGACAAATGTATACATACAAATATCTACAAACATTGCATAAACAACGCGAAAAGTACGTGTAATAAGTACGTAGGTATTCTTTTAGTTGTTAAAGGAGGGGTGAATGGTGATAGCGTGCCAAAGGGATGAAGTAACAGATAAATACGAGTTGATTACGGCCCGAACGTGTCGTAAAATATCGTCAATCGCTCCACTTAGCGGGATTAAATCTAAATGTAGTGGAGCTCTGGCGGATTTGTGGTAACTACTCTGTCGACAAATTTGAGACTTGTTTTAATTTGAATGGTTTGATAATTCTGCTTATTGTTATATTTACTGTCAAGTTAACACTAGTAGGTACGCGGTTTCAGTATATATCTTAGAAGAAATTATTTGAAACTAGGTTATGTTGAAATCGGTTTAGTAGGGTAGTTGAGGTGTAAAGAAGTAGAATATGTTCAAAAAGAGAATCGGCGTGGCTAAACAGTTAAGGGTCATTCCATTATCGCGGGTGCAACATTTAGACGCATGTTTTAGTTAATTGTAATTAAATAAAAAACATTTTTAATTAAATTAAACTTTGAAAGACTACATTTTAATATGTTCTTTTAATATTCGTTTACAAGGATTTTAAAATAATGTTTTAAAAGCCAGGAGGAAGGTTCAAACTGCCATTGCGGGTGCAACAGATTTGGCCCAGCCATTCCAGATCATAGACGTTTAATAAATTATTCCTTTATATTTCGTAAGATGTTTAAATTACCATGAACATAAAATAAAAAGTCTAAAGAAAACAAAAATAAACAATTAATTATTCACTATTGACTGAATCGCGGGTGCAACATCAATTTATCGCGGGTGCAACGAGTCTAATTGAAGTGAACATAAACGACAATTTAACTTATATAGGCACAAAATGAGAGATCAAACAATATTTATTACTAATTAGTACACTTTTTTTGTCGCTTATATTAATTATTTATTTTCAAATACGTCAATATTCGCCGAAAATTCTATGAAATGTAAATGTATTCTTTCCATCAGTTTTTTTCTCTGGCGCCTCCAAATTCGCGATAATGTCTTCAAATTGCACGTCTTCTATGACATTTTTAACCCCCGACGTGAAAACGATGGGGTTTTATAAGTCTGAAGTGTCTGTCTGTGTGTGTGTGTGTATATATACTTGTGTGTGTGTGTGTGTGTGCGTGCGTGCGTACGTGCGTGCGTGCGTGTGTGTGTGTGTGTGAGTGCATGCGTACGTGCGTGCATGCATGAATGCGTATGTGTGTGTGTGTCTGTCCCACCGTAGCGCTCAAACGGATGAACCGATTTCAATGCAGTTTTTTTTAAAGGTGAATTAGTCGGGAGTGTTTTAGCTATTTTTGATGAAAATCAGTCCAAGATGCCGCCACAAAATGGTGGATTACTTATTTTTTCACAACTCTCTCAATATGGATATCAAATGAAAGGACTTGATTAGTAGAATAGCACTATGCAAATCCAAAATGGCCACCACCACAAAATGGCGAATGTCGGGGGTTTTTAATTTATTAACTTATGCTTGTAAATTATAATTTCCGCCTATATTTGTGCGAAGCAGTTTCCTTATGTTGCTCTGTTATCATTTTAGCCGATATTTTTGTAAAATATACGGAATACAATATAAAGACACATTAAATGTATACCTTCAATAGTATTGAGCATATATTATTAGTCAAGGCATACAAAATATGTTATTAAACACACGAAAAGGTTAAGTGACGAAAAGTTGCACCCGCGATCTGACATTAAGATCGCGGGTGCAACCAATTTCAGTTAACGTTTATTTTAATCTTACAATCATTACACTCTTAAAAGTTATTATTTTAAGTTGAGTTTTGATATCTTCTTACTTTTACAAAGTTTCAGAATGTTAGCTCTTAATTTCTGTGAAAAAAGTAAACTTTCTTGCCTTTTGTATCGCGGGTGCAACAAGTTAACAATGTACTCTAGCACTCGATAATGCTTAATAAATAACAACATATACTTATTTTTTTTGAAACAGAAAGATAAATGAACATTGTCACTTCAAGTTTAACGGGTAAAACATAATCTCAAACTGTTAGCAATAGCTATTTCACGTCAGTGTTGCTAGGTCTGATATTCAATTTGTACCAACTATTTGGATGGTAATATTTTCAAACGCTCCAAAGAATTTAATATGCAGTAAAATCAAAAAATTATAATTTAATATTAAATTTAGACTTTTTTCTTTGCACTATTCACAATAAAAACAAGTAATAACGTGATTAAAAAATTAATGTCGGAAATCGTCTATAGCGGAATCGCCCTTAACTAACTACTGTAACTAACTACTGTAAACTGTAACTACTGTAACTAACTGTAACTACTGTAACTAACTAAGGTAAACTGTAGGTACTTGTATTGCCCGCTAAACAAAACTATTGTAGTGCCCTCCAATCCCACGCCGATTCTCTTTTTAACCCCCGACGCAAAAACGACAGGGTGTTATAAGTTTGACGTGTCTGTATGTGTGTGTGTGTGTGTGTGTGTGTGTCTGTTCCCCTGTAGCGCTCAAACGGGTAGACCGATTTGAAGCGGTTTTTTGTTTGAAAGGTGAATCAGTCGAGTCAGTGGGGTTTTATAAGTCTGAAGTGTCTGTCTGTGTGTGTGTGTGTATATATACTTGTGTGTGTGTGTGTGTGTGCGTGCGTGCGTACGTGCGTGCGTGCGTGTGTGTGTGTGTGTGAGTGCATGCGTACGTGCGTGCATGCATGAATGCGTATGTGTGTGTGTGTCTGTCCCACCGTAGCGCTCAAACGGATGAACCGATTTCAATGCAGTTTTTTTTAAAGGTGAATTAGTCGGGAGTGTTTTAGCTATTTTTGATGAAAATCGATCCAAGATGGCCGCCGCTACAAAATGGCGGATTACATATTTTTCACAACTCCCTTAATATGGGTATCAAATGAAAGGGCTTGACTAGTAGAATAACACTATGCAAATCCAAGATGGCCGCCGCCACAAAATGGCGAATGTTTTTTAAATTTTTAATTTATATCTACTTGTTGAACAGACTCTACCTAGGTACCTTATCGTGAAAAGTTTATCCGCTGGTAATATAAGCTTGTTAGGAATAGCCTTGTTGAAAAACTTTGTTTGTAACGTTGTGGCATCAAGAAAGAGTTAGTAGGAGCCTCAATTGTTAACTGTTCAACAATTTTATCTTTCATTATTTCATTCATAGGCACAATTTTAGAAGAGAATAGAACTTTAACACTTTACATTAATCACATTCGAGCTATAAGGTTCAAATAACAATAGCTTTATAATAACGACGAAAGGACAATGAAAATAATGAATGTGAAGCAGATATTTGTGAAATAAAAAATCATATCTCGTAAAACAGAAATCCATTCTCTGAAAGTGCTCTAGAGCATTCAATTCGTGAATGCGTTAGTTAATTTTCGCTTCTCATTTTTACCATTGCGCTATAATTCAATAGAGCACATAAATCCACTAGAGAGTACTTTTCGACCGTACCTACAATGGAGGGAAATTAATTTGTTTTTCTTACAATGGAATGTCTAGACAATCGCGTATAATTCAAGTTTCACTTAGTTCAGTAGACGCTAATGGCCAAAAACTAAGGACTCGTGTTTATAACAACATGTAGATCATTTTAAAGGTGACCGGTGGGACTAGGACGACGTCCCAGTTGTCATCCTTGTTATTTAGCGCGAAACCAACGCCCCTTCTATATCATATTCTCAGGCGCGAGAACTCTAAATAATAGTATAGGATGAAACAAATATTTCAGCTGCCATGCTTTATAAAAATTTATACAAGACTGTATATAGATGTTCGTTTACTATTTAAACGAACATCTATATTATACAGTCTTGTATGAATTTTTACAAAGGTTTATGTTCGTGTAATATGCTCATTTTTCACTTTTCGGCATAATGATAATGTGGAAGTTTTTCATATGAGCTGAGGTGCTGAAATAAATATTTTAGTACCTTTTAAATAAATAAAAAAACAAAAATTATAAGAACTGAATAATAATTAGACTAAACTTTATTTTGTTAACAGAATAAACAAATTTTTATACAAACAGTGACATAAAAAGTACTTAACTTTACGTTTTTATTGTTTCTTTTTATTACACTTTCCAGGATTGTTTAGTGACACTACATTTTAATATTTATCTGCAACCGGTTCGCTGGTTTTATTGCCAAAGTTGCAGGGTGTTTTTGAGGGTGGCAACATTACATTTCGCTATTTAATCTATGTTATGTACTGGTCAATGTCCATAGAGAGTTGCGATAGGTGATGCTTTTTTATATTTGTGATAAATAGTGACACTTTTTGACTAGGTACTCCAAAAAGTGAATTGGAATAGGTACGAGTAGATAGGTAGGTACAGTACTACCACTTCTATAAGGCCGGCCTCACACAGCCGGAATGACAGACAGGCATTCCGGCTGTGTGAGGCCAGCCTCAGACACGTTTTGTCAGATCGATCTGAAAAATTAAGAATCTGAAAAAATCTGAATGTCTGTGGGGAACAGTAGAAATTGTATGCATTTCTGTGCTTACTGAATTCAGATTCTGAATTCAGACAAGGCATTCCGGCTGTGTGAGGCCGGCCTAAGTTGTAGCAACAATATTCGTGCACAGAATAGTTAAATTAACGCAGACTAAAAACAATTATAAAACCAATGAAAAACGGGTCTTGTTTTTAATTTGCGGCCAGTTAAAGTTATTTCGCGCGTAAAGGTGTTGTGATGATACATCGTTGTAATTTATAAAAGTGGTAAAATGTGACTAATTTTAGGAGAAATTATATCGTTTATTGATTTTCAATTTGTCTCTTATTATGGTTATTTTCTTTTTTTGTGTGCCAATTGTGTGTGAACACAATTAGCCTCAATGTTTAACTAATGTAGCCGCAATGGCGAATTATAATAACTAACTAACCTACCCATTAATTTTAGAAAATAATCTGAAAAAACTTTCTGGCTTCATTTTCCCAAAGTCTACCCGAAACTTCAGGTTGGCTCGCCAGACTGCGGCAGACTGCAGATAAATACACAAAAATAAATTAATTATTAAACGCGAGCGATAGTCACAATTAATTATAATTATTTATAACAACGGGCGTCGAAAATACCTCGAATTAAACTCTATAAACCACGCGAAAATACGTTGCGGTGTCTATAATCATTAATATTCGTATAAAACAGAAGCTGGATAGCAGTTTTACGTCTTATTAAAGGGTTGTAAAATTTTATGTGCGCCCGCAACCGGCGGGACTTGTTTAATTAAAAACGCTTTGTGAATAATCATGACGCATAAATGTTCTGTGTTCTACGTTATGAAAAAGAGATGTTAAACAAAGAAGTCGTTTACAGCTTTTTCAAATTGAACTTCACAATGAAAATTGTAGCCACCCACACACGCGGGGCTTGTCTGGAGGTGGCCGTCTTATTTTGGTGCATATAAGGATATCTAATGAGCTATTTATAAAGTCGGGAAGTGTCATACCCTTTCTACGTAGTAGACGAAGACGTATACGCCACGTCTCCTATGTATTATATTAACTACAATTCCTTGTATTAGCTTAGTCTATGGAAGAGATATTTAACCACGTCTGCGCCACGTCATTGTAACTTCCCTACTATCTCTACTAATATTAAAGATGCAAAAATTTGTTTGTTGGTTTGTTGACTTGTCCTTCAATAACGCCACAAAGTTTCAGGTTGTAATATTTGAATGACCTGTTCATTAATATGCATGTTCATATGATACACATTTTTATTTTCATATCTACCGCTTTTTTGTATTTAACGACCGCCATTTTATTGTTATAAAAACAAAACCATTGCACTGCTAAGACGCATCGATAGACACCTCATAGATTAAAAAACATCCAGCCATTGAAATGCTTCGAAGGTATAAAGCATACATGTGGGATACATTGCAATACCCAGATATGCGTGAAAACATAACTGTCACCCAGTCGAATGAAAAGATTCATTCTTGATCCTCTAAAATTGTCGCCTATTCACGCAGGTTCACAAGTGTAAATTGAAAATTTAAAAAACCCCCGACATTCGCCATTTTGTGGCGGCGGCCATCTTGGATTTGTAATAGTGCTATTCTACTATTCAAGCCCTTTCATTTGATACCCATATTATGGGAGTTGTGAAAAAATATGTAATCCGCCATTTTGTAGCGGCGGCCATCTTGGACCGATTTTCATGAAACATAGCTAACAACACTCTCGACTAAATTACCTTTCAAACAAAAAAAAAACCGCATTCAAATCGGTCCACCCGTTTGAGCGCCACAGGGGAACAGACACACACACACACACACACACACACACACACACACACACACACACACACACACACACACACACACACAGACACGTCAAACTTATAACACCCCGTCGTTTTTGCGTCGGGGGTTAAAAATAACCACAGGCACTACAAACTATAAACTGAGCACTGCACAGGCCCTACGACAACTACTTAAGAGCAACTCAAAACTACCTACGAACAAGCACTTGAAAACTTAGACTAGGTACGTAATAATACGTAATATGTCCTTGCTATAATTATTTTAATATACAGTTTTATACTCGTTACACTTTCTCACTATCTACCAGGAGAGTTAACTAACAAATAGAGCGGCAATCAGAAATTTTCGTACTGTAATTTTGAACAATGCTTTTTGTAATGCTAGAAATGTAAAAAAGAAGTAAAAAAATGAGCTAGTAAAAAATGAATCACTCAGCGGTCATAAGTTAGGCGATTGCTAGAGTAACTAATTTACACGAATTACCTCTTATATTGACATACTAGAGAATGCACGCGGCTTCGCCCGCGTGAATTTTGGTTTTGCACAAATCCCGAAGGAATCGTGGATTTCCGGTTCCCGTTCCCGCTCCCTTTTCCAACCTTTATACCTACTATCAAGGAAGTTCGCTATAGTAATCTACCTATAGCTGTAGCTATAGATTTCGGGTTTTTCAAAATCCCGTGGGAACTGTGCATTTTTTCAGGATAAAAAGCCTATGTTTTAAGTCAGGGCATAATCTACCTCCATTCAAAATTTCAGCCAAATCGGTTCAGTAGTTGCGGCGTGATTGAGTAGCAAACATCCATCCACACTTTCACAATATTAAGTAGGATTTTGTCTTCTCTCGCTTCGTCCCGTCTACGATGTAAAAACCAGTAAATATCCTGTATCATCCACCATTTTTGCAAATCCGTAAGTGCCAGCGAAGCTAAAGAGTTGTTCATTAAGACTAAACACCGGGCTTGAGCACGTACAGCAGAGATCTGCGATTTGCGAACAATGAGATTTTAAATGGTGCCACTTTTAACTAATTTGTCAACAGAAAATATGACTTACATAGTTATTTATTTCTGTTGTTCTCAACTATTGCTCAACAATTATAAATTGTATCTACCTACCTACCTACCTATCAGTGGTTGCACTTTTATTACTATTATACTAAGGGCCTGTTTCACCACCTTCTGATAAGTATCAGATAGCTATCTACAACTTTAGTCTTTGTCACTTGGCATAAAGTAAGAAAGTGACAAAAGTTTTGTCTCAAAACTTACCTTTAGGTTATCAGAAGGATGTGAAGCAGGTCGTATACTTTTTGTTTTGTCATGTATAGTAAAATTATAGTCATTAATTCATTCACTTATTCAGTGACAGAATTTCTAATATTATAAAATTTTAAACTTACCTGTTTATTTTTTTAGTGAGCTTACTTTATTACTCAAATTCCACTGATGTAGACGAAGAAACTTCGCAGTTTAAAGCAAAGTTCAAAATCAATTTTCAAGAAGCCGACGACGTAATCCAAAATTCACGCGGATGTGATCTAAAGTAAAAGTTCTTACCCCGTTGATGATAAATCCTATTAAAGAAGAAAATAGCAAACTAAGATGAAAGAATTCCTGCTAAGGTTTTTATAATAATAATAGAAGTTTTTATACTTTTAGCTCTACCTTTATGATATTAATTTTCTTCAGCAATACTGAAGTAATTTTATGAGAGCATGTTAAAAATATTAATGGTTAGGGCGTTTTCATATATTTCGTCACGCATGTTGATTAGTCTGAGTTAAAATTTTTTGGAAGTTCATTGGGTCAAAATTTGTTCGAGGTTTTTTGTTGTAGTATTTTCGTGACTTTTTTCCACTACCTAGGTTTAACTTTGCTCTAACTAATTGATGGTCACTAGGGAATTTAAATCTACTTAACGTGCTCACATCCTCTATTATTCCTGGAACATTAGTTGTAAAGAAATCGATTTCATTTAAAGTGGTGCCATCTGGAGATCTCCATGTCCATCTTCTACTTTGAGGTTTTTTAAACATTGTGTTCATTATGCTGAGTTTGTGTTGTTGGCAGAAATCAATAAAAAGTTCCCCTCTCTCGTTCCTTTTTCCATATCCGTATTTTCCTAGAACAAGACAGTCAACATCTGTGGTTTGACCAATCTTTGCATTCATGTCTCCCATTAATATAATGTTTTTTGTACTTTTTTCCACAGCTTCACGAAGAGAATCATAAAACTCTTCAATTTCTTTCATTTCAGCCCGTTCAGTGGGAGCATAACATTCTATGATTGAGAACAGTTTTTCGTTAAGTTTGACATGAATCAGGGCAACTCTTTCTGATATTGGTATGAAATCTTGCACTTGGATATTATTGGATTTTTTGACAATAAAGCCAACTCCTCGTTCACCTTTTGTTTCGCCATAGTAATATATAATATAGTTTTCTTTCTCTTCGATATGCCATCCTTGTCTTCTTACTTCGGAAATTCCAATTATAGACCACTTTATGTCTGACAAAGCATGTTCAAGCTGTAGAAGTCTTTCACTACTGAGAAGGGATCTAACATTAAGTGTAGCTATATAGAATCTGTGTGATCTGTTCTTGCTTGGAGGGTTATAGTCTACTGCCCCCGCGGTGACCAGCCGTGGTGGGGGAGATGTAAAGATTAGAGGGGGCTCTGTTCTTTGCTATGGTTTCTCTACTCTGTTAATGTCCTTATTTTTCGAAATCGGGAGAGTTTCAATCTTTTTTTCACTTTCAGAGTGCCTCGATAAATAAGATAATAACGATTGCGATGTTTGTGAATTGCTAATGTTTTCTTCTGGCTGTCTTGCTGCTCGTTTCTTAGTAAAAACTTTTTTAGTTTTTTTCAGTTGTTGATTGGCTGTATTACCAGTGTTGTCGTCTGATGACAGAGATAAGTTCCGTTTTGTGTTTTTTCTATTATCTCCAATTATTATAATTTTATCATATTTCAGGACTGCTTTGTTACCTTTATCTCTTTCTTCTTTTAATTTAGTTTGCAGTTCTTTTCGTTTGGCTATAACTTCCTTTGGGTAATCTTCCTTGATATAGAAAGGAGTGTTTTCAAATGATTTTCGTTTCTTCAGTATGTGGATTTTTTTTCCAAGTGTTGTGAATTTTATTAATATTGGTCTATTTTTGCTATCAGATTTCTTTCCTAGTCTTCTGACTGAATCTATATCATTTTCTCCGAAAATTAGACCTGTTGCATGATTTATAGTTTCTAAAACCAAACTTTCTAACTGATGATAGCCACGTTCTGTTTCGTTAACATTAAATAGTATTATATTATTCTTCCTTTCTGTTTTCTGTATATTGCGGAACTGTGCCTCACATTGTTGCATCCTTGACTCAAGTTGATTATAGCAGCTCTCAATTACTTGGAATTTTTCATTAATGCTCGATGAAATACTTTCCCGAGTAAGTTGGAGTTCATGTTTTTGTTGTTCGATACTTTCTCGCGTTAATTGTTTTTGTAGTTCAATTGCTTCTTGAATGCTTTTCAATGTTTTAGCTATATCTTCCATTTTTTCAAGTAATATTACTTTACAGTAGCAGTAGTGGTAGCACTTACCAGCACTAGGTGCTTATAATAACTATGTGACTAATTCCTCAAAGTAAAACATACATAAAACACTGAGACAATTGTATTCTCAGATAATATTGAGTTGGTAAGCCCCTATAAGTAGCAGATATATTATTTCTTAATATTATTATTATTTAACTATCAATTAATTCAATCATCAAAATTTGTGGCTTAATAGCATATAAATAAACAATAATACAAACAATAAATAATAATTCACCTATTAATTTAATTATACAAATATCAATTTCATAAGTTAGAAAATTAAAATTTGAGATTCAAAACAATTGTTTGTTATTATGGTTTTGTGTAGTCTGTTAATTTTTACCCACTCATATACTACTTATGTCTGCTTAAATTAAATTAAAATTATTATTTTACATACATGAATCAAATTTCATACATATATTTTTTATAATTAGGTATATTGCTAAAAGGGTTAGATACTAATTTTGACAGTAATTTTGACAGTCTTGAGGTACGCAGCAGAAACCAGTCAAAAGCCTATAGCTATTTCAATAAAATTCGAAAGTTCATAAGAATTTGTACACAATCAATGTTAAGAATTTTTCCAAGTTAGTCAGTACCACATTTAGAATCTAAATATACTAATAAGCAAAATTATATTCAGTAATTTTATGTATCATGCACATTAGTAATCAAAATATTAATTTTAAATGAAGTTATAAGCAATTAAGATAATTTGTAATATTAAACATACCAATTTATATTTAATTCTTTGTTGGTTTACATCATAAACCGACATAAGAATTAACTAAATTAATTTTCCAAAATATAATCACAATTATTTTTTTCCAAGTTATAAAAAATCAATGTCAATAATAATTATTCTTGTAAGTATCAGTCTATAATCTATTACAATGTTAATACAAATTTGAATATTTTAGAAACAATAAATTTGAAGTCTTATTTACACAGCAATGTTATTAGGTAGGTACCATTTAAATGACAGTTTGTTGCTCTTTTTAATCGAGGATTTAAATCCTTGGGTACAATTGAACGCAATAGAAATTCCAGTTCTAACTAATATATTACAGTCACAATGTCCAAAGTTAATGTTTTGGCAGTCAAATTTAATAATTAATAATTAGAGATAACATCAAGGCAAGAAACTAACAGCATTAAGTACCTATTCTCCACTTATCCAGGTATCACTTTAGTCTCTTTTTAACCCCGTTTCACTTTTAGACTCTCTTTATATAGGAAAGTAGTACTGTATCTTTAAATATACTTATAAGCCTTACTACTTACACCGGTAAACACAATGTTGAGATGCAATTACTTATAATTTGGTACATATATGTAGTCCTGTGTCACAAAGTAAGTTATTTCCTGATTATTTAGTTTTAGCACCTTTTAAATTAAATATCTTAACTGTCTGTTTTCTATTAACACAGCATATTTGTACTCAATATAGAATTGTATGTAAAGTATCTTGATTATAGTATTCTTCCTTCCTTCTCAATAGTAAATAGTAGATATTCCTTTGTAGGTATTTTTTTTTTTTTTGTATGATGCACTTGTTGTACTGACACCAACTGACACTTTTAATTTTCAGAAGATTGTAGGAACTAATTTGGCTTTAGTCGGTATACTTAATTATTAATCTTGTAGAATAGAAACAAAGTCATAAATTGTGAAATCTAATTAAGCCAGTCTGTAATTTGAATAGATCCAGTGTCATTCTTTTGTTCTCAAGAAACTGTTTGTTCTATTCGACACTGTCAAATTTAAAAAAAGTAACGTTACGTTTGTAGATAGTTTTAACTTTTTTGATGTTTAAACACTATTAATCTGGTTGGAAACTTCTATTTAATTGCTCCTCTGGCCGATATAATGAGAATATAACAGTTCGTTTTCAATTTGATGTACGATTTGAGTTTTTTTAACACAATGGTCGGTCACTATTTTCGGACATAGTTTTTTGCTTTCCTTGGATTAGTTTTGGTGTTATTTTTGGTTCACATCACACTTTTTAGTGTTTTCCACTATTTTTAAGCAGTTTTAATTGTATTGAATCACTATTACTATTTTTATTAATTAAAATATCACAGAGCTGTTAGACTTTTATGTTTACCAGGCAACGGTGGCGCCCTCCCCCTCCTCCCCACAATATTGTGATGTCCATCGTTCTTCATCTTTACAAGAGTACTACAACAGCGTTGAAAACTGCATGCTTCACAGTGTTGTAGAAGCTAAAGTACCAAAGCTCAATAAACGCAAACAGATTATAACAGAGGAAATAAAAGAGCTCATCAACGAAAGACATAATTTAGCATACAAACCGAAAAAAACAAAACAAGAAAAAGTGAAATTGAGTAAGCTATACAGAGAAATAAACGACAAATTAAAAATAAGTGAAAACAATTACAGGCTGGAAACTTTTGAAAAGTATATTAATGAGTCAGGAGCTATTAAAAAAGCCTACAAGAGTTTAAGTTCTTCAAAAAGCCTGATGTGTCACTTGAAATCTGAGACTGGTGCTTTAGCAACTAACAGAAAAGAAATTACACATATAGCTACCAAATTTTTCGAAAATCTCTATTCTAAAAAACGTCATCTAAAGGATACAACAATACCAACTGTGCTCAACGATGATCCCGTTCCTTTATTTATGGAAAATGAAATAGAACACTCTATAAAGAAATTGAAACTAGGAAAAAGTCCCGGGCCAGATGGAATTAGTAATGAAATGATAATAGCTGGAAAAGATGCTCTCACTAAACCACTAACTGAAATATTTAACCGTATCTTACAAGAGAAAGCAATCCCTACACAGTGGACATTCTCGGACATCATATTACTATATAAGAAAGGAGATCCTAAACTTATATCAAACTACAGACCGATCAGCCTAATGTCCTGTTTGTACAAAGTGTTCGCGAGTACACTACTGCGCCGAATCACTCCAAAAATTGATGAGAACCAACCTATAGAACAAGCTGGTTTCATGAAAAACTATTCAACTATAGATCATATACATACTCTAAAAATGATAATAGAGAAATATAATGAATTTTCAATGCCTCTATATATAGGATTCATAGACTACTCCAAGGCCTTTGACTCCATAACACATGACTCAATATGGCGTGCTTTAGCTGAACAAGGATTAAATAATGACTACATAGAAATTCTGAAAGTAATTTATAACAACAGCAAAGCAAGAGTCAAAACAGATTCACCAGGGCCACTTTTCAACCTCGAACGTGGAGTTAGGCAGGGAGATCCCCTATCCCCAAAATTGTTTATATCAGTCCTTGAGCACATATTTAGAAATCTAGATTGGAACAAAATAGGTCTCAAACTACATGGAAAATATCTGACACATCTAAGATTTGCGGATGATCTGGTACTGCTTGCTGAAGATCATAAAGAATTGCAATACATGCTACAAACTCTCAATGAGTATAGTAACTCAGTTGGCTTAGAGATCAACATCGAAAAAACTAAAGTTATGACAAACGTAAATAAAATACCCGTCACACTGCAATCAACCAGCATTGAATATGTGGAAGAGTATACTTATCTTGGACACCAAATCTCCTTCAACAGCGGAATGGACAAAGAGATCAACAGAAGAATAGCAAACACATGGAAGAGGTACTGGAGCATGAAGGAGATATTTAAGGGCGCGCTTCCAATTAAATTAAAAACAAAAGCTATGGAGGTATGTTTAACTCCATGTTTAACATATGCCTGTCAGACCTGGACGCTCACAAAAAAACAACTAAATAAAATTGAAACAACTCAAAGAGGAATAGAAAGGAGTTATCTTGGAATTAAGATAAAAGACCGAATAAATAACTCAGAAATAAGGCACCGCACTCAAGCAAAGGACATTAAGAAGATTATTCTTAAATCCAAATGGAAATGGGCTGGCCATCTACAAAGACTGAAGGACGATAGATGGACAAAAATAGCTACTAATTGGTACCCACCCGGAAAGAAAAGAAAACGAGGCAGGCCATTCAAAAGATGGGACGATCCTATAGTCAAGATAGCAGGACGAGTCTGGACAACAATAGCCAGAGAGCGGGCCAGATGGAAGGATTTGGAGGAGGCTTTTACCGCGTAAAGCGGTCCTTACAATATAAAAATAAATTAAAAATAAATAAACTTAGTTATAATAACATACAGAAACAGTAGTAGTGGTGGTAGACGCCTACTTAAGGTGTAATCTGTCAAGTAAAGAGTGCTCGAAAGTAAAGTGCGAAGAATGTAGACAAAATAGTGTTTTTAAAGAAACTACATACGAGCCTAGCAATTGAAAATGTTATTTTTAATATATATACCCCTATAACTGTCAATGGTTTTGTAAATTATGTAATTTGTATAACTACTTAATTGTAAGGAATTAATAAAAAGCTATTTTATTTATTTTATTATTTTTATGTTGATTAGTCCCGCCGCAAGTGCGCTCAACGTATCACATTGTTTCATACAAAATTTCAGTATCTGGCGTGATTCCCAGACGCGGGGTGCGTGAGAGACGTTCCATGAACCTCACACACGTGATGAAATGCGCATATCTCTGGAAAAAGGCTCTTCGATCAAAAGAAAAACACGCAAATCTTACCTTAATGAAATGAAAACTTGAAAATAGCATCCTGGATTAAACTCGTAACTCAACGAGATCGTTTGAGAACACTCAAGATTACGTACTTACAGCAGAATTACCGGATGCCATCTCACAAAGTATCTTTTGATGGTCGTAAAAACATCCCTTAACGATCGTCCGATCTCGCTCACCCTTAGCCCCGCCCAACTCCTGTAGTACTGCTTTTATGCCCTGTACCAGCTTAACCCCAATAATAAAATGCGGGTTGTAAATAGATAATAAGGGAGGAATATACAGACGCCATTAAAGGCGCCATCATCGCGGTTTAACTGTCTCTATCTAAGCTCACTAATCGACCTTGCTCCGTATTTTAATACCCTTTTTATTTGTCTGTGCCACTATTCTGCCAATATTTAAATCCTCAATATTCACAATATTCCAATTCGGGATATTTCATCTTCCATTATATTTTGGCGCTCTATAAATATATTTTGTTTCAGTCAAGAGCTAAACTGTGTCTTGTATGGCCAGTTCTACAGTTACTGAAACGTATTTTAACACTCAAGAGCGTTCCATAAACTAAGTGACTGTTCTTGACTTTTTTGTTATTGAATATCGAATACTTATTAATAATGACGTTTTTAGCATTAACCCTAGAAGCCTTATCTATTTCGGACGTACACAAAGCCTTAATATACGTCTCAGAGGCGTACACATATAAATTACAATCTCTATGCAAAAATAGCCCTATTTTAGAAATATTGTTTAGCAGAAATTTAAAGGAGATGTCCCAAAATTGCCCCAGAGTCATTTTAAGTTTGTATAGTGAAAAATACCAAGAGACCTAACTATATAAATCTAATAAAATTACTTTATAATTATTATTTTGAAAGACAAAAATAGAAACCTACGAACTAGCGGGGTTTTTTAAAATCATTCTAAAAAGAAGTATTTTTATTTCCTGTTATTGTTTACTGCCATTTTATTTACAGCTATAGTCTGATTTTTATTTGACGTGACGTTTGATGACTTTTAATGTTGCTAGAGATAAAACAGTTCCCACAAAAAAGATAATAAATTCAAAACTTACGTAAATAAAAATCAATTGCCTCATGTAGATATGACAAATGCCTGACAGATACTTCAGGTACTTTACTTAGGGGTAAAATCGAAATCCAGTTAGTAACCCTGTTTTTGATACAAATAACTCATTCTATTTTTGACGTGTCAAAATAACAGACAGTTGTCATGACAACAACTGTCTGTTATTTTTAAATGACAATTGTAATTAAAAATCAGACTATAGTGATGTCCGACACAATACAAGCAAGTACTCGATACTTTTGTTTCGATACCGAATACTTTTGGTATCGAATCTTCTTCTTCGAACTTTCAAGTCTTACTTGGTATCGGAAGAAAAGTATCAATTCGAATCGATGCGCAGATACGAGTTTCTAATATTTAAAAAAAAAAAAAGATCCGACTTCAGTCGATTCGAACTAAAAAGTTTAAAATAATATTTTATTTATTTAGATTGACGATTAAACTATCTAACTCGAATAATATATAATTTTTCGAAGTCGGGGAATAAATGACTTTCATATTTTTCTAGTTGAATATGTGCCCCCCGCATCCCGGACAGCTTCGCGCTCCGCGGCTATCATGGTTCACCGCGCTCGCCTTCAAAAGTGGATACCTAATCTGACTTTACTTGCATTTACTTTTACATTAACTTTTTATTTTATATGGATTGCATGTGGTTTAGCGCCGACTCCAAAAAACTATATATTATTTCAATTAGGTGGTTTAATCGTAGTATCGTTAAATCGTAGTAGTCACATACATACTCGTACATACGGGTCGAACACAGAACCTCCTTTTTTTGAAGTTGGTTAAAAAAACTGGCCACATGCAGTGTGGTCTGCGTTTCAAATAAAATGACGAAACTACTTTTAGGTTTTGACATTATTTTAAATCTTTAACGTTTGTCAGTGAACTGACAGTGATCGAACTATATTTTTGGCCCGACTTTTCTGTACAATGTGTATCATTCCACCAAACCGTACCGAATGATATTGATCGATAAAATTAGCAACTGAATCGTATACCACTGTATCGATCTACATAAGTATCGGATTTGGATCGTGACGAACATCCCTATACAAGGAACTTCGTTGAGCTGCATGTTTGCGCTTATGTGATTTTCTTGAATTTTACCAATTTTACTCTGTTTTGTGTAATACTTCCAGTCTGCGTCAAGTAATTGACCACTAGTTCATGCTGCGCAGTGCTAAATTATATAAGTTTGCATCAGATGTCAGATTATTGTTGAAATTCAATTAGAATTTCTAGAAATGGTTTACAGATTATTAATTTTATAATTGAAATATGTTAGAATGAACTGACATTTGATTCATTTATTGGCGCCGAACCGCCATCTTGAATTATTGGTATAAATACGGGCACTTCGAAGCCATGAATTCAGTCTCCACCAGAGACTCAACCGACTATTAGATGCTTCAGCGTCTAGGTCGAGATATTTGATTGAGGGTTGCGATAGCAATCACACCCTAATCGAATAAAATGCTGCCATTTTGGACTTGGCTGAGTGTAATTAAATTAATTAGTATAAAATAGATTTTGAAAAGAGATATCATTAAACTAACCTGTGATTCGATATTAATCAAGTTTGTGCGGGTGATAAATAAAGATATTTTAATATTAGTTTGATTTAGTTTTAATATTAAACCTTATCCTGCTTCTGTAATGATGATGTTTACAAATTCAGAAGCGGGATTCGAATCACGTTGCCTTGATTTTGCTTTGCCATCTACACAGTTGTGTTTGATTTATTTTGAGAAAGTGATTAATTTGAAGTAAAGTTGTAGAAATACCCGCAGCATAGTGAAATACCCGCACTTGAGATGATTGATTCGTTTGAAATTAGAAATAATTTTTGATTAGTTATTTTAAAAGGTTAGACGCCGCCGAGTTTCTTACTGGTTCTTCTCGCTAGGTCGCGGCATTCCGAACCAGTGGTAGATTCGCTTTATTTTGTAAATGAGAGAAAAAGTAATTTAAACAGAACAATGTGTTTGAGTTGGTGAGAGTAACTGATAGTTAATGAATAAGGTTATAAAGTGAAAATCGAATCAGATTTTAAAAGTTTTGATTTATGAAGTCACGAGTTAAATTTTTAATCTGAGAGTTCGGTTATGAATTATTTTGAGTTATCAGTTTAAAAGCGACATTGACGGACTTGACTGAGGGCATGACCGCCCGCAATTTACTGAGGGCAGACAGCCCATGACCTAAGTAAGGGTAAAATCACCCGTGATCTTAGAAACGACGGCAAAACGCCTGAGACATTGACAATGGGCAAGACCGCCCGCGACATGAATAAAGTAACTTTTACTGTGATTGATGAAAAACACGGGGACGTGTTAAATATAGGACGGCCGAACTGTCAGATTATTGTTGAAATTCAATTAGAATTTCTAGAAATGGTTTACAGATTATTAATTTTATAATTGAAATATGTTAGAATGAACTGACATTTGATTCATTTATTGGCGCCGAACCGCCATCTTGAATTATTGGTATAAATACGGGCACTTCGAAGCCATGAATTCAGTCTCCACCAGAGACTCAACCGACTATTAGATGCTTCAGCGTCTAGGTCGAGATATTTGATTGAGGGTTGCGATAGCAATCACACCCTAATCGAATAAAATGCTGCCATTTTGGACTTGGCTGAGTGTAATTAAATTAATTAGTATAAAATAGATTTTGAAAAGAGATATCATTAAACTAACCTGTGATTCGATATTAATCAAGTTTGTGCGGGTGATAAATAAAGATATTTTAATATTAGTTTGATTTAGTTTTAATATTAAACCTTATCCTGCTTCTGTAATGATGATGTTTACACAGAACATTCGTGAGCGAAACGTGAATTAGAGATTTTGACTCTGTTGTGTTGTGACATCTCGGCGGCAATGGCGTTTCATAATCGTTGTGTTAATTATACCATTACTTTCGATGATCCTATCTCGAAGAGTGCTTGGATTAATATCAGCAGTTGGACAGTTCCAAATATCACTAAGTACGCCGTTAAATACCAAATAATACTTTGTGTTCGTTAAATTATCTGTAGCAAATTATTTTTAGGATATTTTTAGTGAGATGTTAGGGTACTCAATAAGCAATAACCATACTATCTAGGGTCAAGAATACTATTTATTATTAATTTACACAGAAAAACCAATCCAAAGGTAAAAGTTTCATCGTGACGCATAAACTTTTTTTCTGGGGCAAACAATGTATTGGGGAAGGGCCATCTCCTTTGGAATATAAACTAACAATTAAACAACACTGTTATAAATTATAACTATAACCACAGTTATTTATTACAACGAAAAAACAATATGCATAAATTGGGACAATAAAAATTAACTTCTTCAAAATCAACTAAAACAAATATATTTTTTTATAAAATCTTTTTTTTTTAACGCTAATTAGTTGTTCTTAGAGCAAACATTAAATCTAATCAGACTAAGACTAACTAAACTTTAGGAGCAGTCTACACACATATCAATTTTGTGCTTTTTAAAAGTTACACAAAGCCTAAACATACGTCTCGCAGTCGTGCTATACTTCGATAAATCAAAAATGGCGGGACTTACTTTAATGACACGGACACCGTCCGCTAGCTCCCGTCGGCCGCTGAGATGGCAAAAAAGCACGACGCGCTAACTTCAACAGTTACAAAGAGACAAACGATATTCGATTGCGTGTACGCCTTGCAGACGTAGATTAGGCTTCTAGGGTTAAGAAACGTTTCTGCATTCACCTTTTACAGGAATAGGAGAATGTGATCCAAAGTACACTTTCACTTTCTTTCCGACTTCTGGATTTTTTAACTACATCTTCATTGTTTCCTTTAGTTCCATTAACGAAGTATCTCAATTGGATCTAGATGGTTTTTTGATCTAAAAACAAATATTATCTTTTACAAACCTGAGCTTGATAGTAAGTATGATTCACACGTACCTACCTGCTGGATTTATTCATCTATCCATGAAATATTGTACATTTAGATTAGTCAGTTCTTTCTTTCATAAAATCAGGAGGGTATGAAATAATTTGTACGAAATAGTATGTACCAGTGCACTTACAATGCGAGACTCGTGTCAGGTAATCGAGTTAGCGGTCCGACCGGCGCCGATCACTGCGAGCGGTACGCGACGTAGGTATACAAACATATAGAGCGTCTACTAGATATGCCCAAATATAGCTAAAACCATAGATAGAGCTAAAAAAATAAAAAGCACGTTTATCCTGCCAAAAAATGAACTAAAAACTAAAAAATAATAGTGGCAATTGTTAGTATCAATCGGGATGATGTAAGGATTCTAACTATACCATACATCTGGCACGCATTCATGATCGATGATCATGCATTTATTTAAGTGTGCGTAAATTGTTTATGTATTCCGTCGTAGTGACACATAATTTTTCTATCAGTGTACATAAAGATTAATAATTGTGAATGTGGGCGGCAGAGAGACCTCAAAATTTGGCAGAAAATGTTTATCGCGCATTCATATATTCAAGAATGCAACGCGATCCACTTTGTCTATAAGTAAAACTATCAAAAACTATGTGTATACAGAATGATTGCGTTTGCCAGTCAGTGGGTGATGATGGCAGAGAACTGTGCTCAGAGTTTCTCTACATGATCCTTAAAATAACTTAAGGCGCCAATAGTGGCATTTAGGCAACCGATAGATGTCGAGGTACCAAGATGATGGAATGATGACCTTACACTGTAAAGCGCATTGTCGCATAGAAATAACCCTCTTAGTTAGTTGTTTCTTATTGGTCCGTTGTTTGGTTTTAAGTTATAATGCCGGTTTTCAGCGAGAGAGATTATGAGTTTTTCTATTTCGGAATCACTTCCAGTGTCTCTAACTGCACAAACCAGATACCGTATAAAGTTGCTGTGTCAGCATTTTCCACGAATACGAGATAATTCCAATCGCCTTCGGAATCTTTTCTCCGTGTAAGATTGAAGAAATTGATGACACTCACTTTTTAAATGCAATTTTCAGCTAAAATGGTGAATTTCAATTTTGTTGTGCACCGTTATTAATACTTTCATACGACGACTGCCCTGGTGCATTACATCATACGTTCGCAAAGGTATCTGACCCAAAAAATCTACATAAAAACCGGCCAAGTGCGACTCGGAATCGCGCACGACAGGATCCGTACCATTATCTTTAAAAACGGCAAAAAATCACGTTTGTTGTATGGGAGCTACCTTAAATATTTATTTTATGTTTTTTTAGTATTTGTTGTTATAGCGGCAACAAAAATACATCATCTGTGAAAACTGTCGAACTATAAAGGTTCATGAGATACATACAGCCTGGTGACAGACGGACGGACATACAGACAGACAAACGGACAGCAAAGTCTTAGTAATAGGGGGGACCCTATTACTAAGACTCTGCTGTCCTTTCTGTTTACCTGTTCCTGTTTTACCCTTTGGGTACGGAACCCTAAAAATGAATGTTTGTATGTTTGCCCTCTATGAGTTCCTAAACGCATGCCGATAACAGCTAGTAGGTAGTAGAATAAATAATTTGTTTGTGCTTTAGAACGGCTAAACGAATTCTTCGTCGGAAGTTCGTCGCCATAAAGTCCCATTATAATGTTTCCTAGTTTCGTTACCGATAAATAAATCTCCGCTACAACAGGATGCCGGCGAAATAAATGTGACGTCAATCTACCTCCATTTGTCGTTAGTGTTGCTTCGTCGTTAACTATACGCTACACACGGACACCACGTTCAGCGAACATTGAATAAGTAATATTTTATAGCTTTATTGAATTCGTCCGCGTTTTTAAAAGTGCTGTAAGAAATTTTTAATTTCATGGGATAAAAAGAAATCCTTACATCCTGCGGAAGTGACAGTCTGACGTTTTGAAGTTTAGTTACCAAAATAGAAGCTCATGCAAACAGATAGAAAAATCTTAAAAATATGTGTTTTGGTTTAAATACAAATAACAATTTTTATGAGCTTTATAAAAGGTATTTCAATTTTTATTTATTGGTACAGAAAAGATGTGACACTTAACCAAATAATATTACCGCATAATTAAAATTTTTAATTGCCATCTTACATTTTAAGAAAAAAAAACATTCTTTGTCAAAACATGAAAAACAACTAAAAGGCCACTCCATAGTTCAAAATACGTAATCAAACCGGGACATAGGTTTATTGTTTGCAAAATGAACGTTGCACATTGCATAAACTGCAGTAGGTAATATGCGTGTATATGTAAAAATAAGTGCCTAATCGAAAATCTCTACCATTTTTGGAATTCGTTCAAAAAATAATTTTTAAAAACAAAATTTTTTAAACGTAGTTACGCTACTGTCGTAACTTTTTTTTTTAATTTTCTTTGTTTCTTGTTCGGTTTTCCCGTTGTTCGTATTTGTGATTCAGTAAGCCGCAGATCTTAAGTTGGTGAAGGGGAGACAAGACAAAAACTTAATGACAAGTGGACAATGGCGGAGATTCGAAACGCTTGTCGTCGCGATTGTCAGGAAACGCTTCCGAGGGAAGATCGCGTTGACAGCCGAATATAAATACATTATTGTTTGCTTATTGTTTGTTGATTGTTTGACGGATGATACTTTCCACTTGCTGTGTAAGGGAAATATATAAAATCGTATATATTTATACTATTATACATAGTAGTATTTCATATTTTACTGACGAATAAGTGACGTATATTTTCTCTGTATTATCTGTTGTACGGTTTACTATTAGACTTTATTTTATAGTCTTCTTTTAAAGTAACTTTTGCTGTGGCAAATAAAAAAAATCCTTAACAAAATGTGCGTCATCTTACTTAGCAATTTCTCCGTATCTTCAAAACTATTCATCCGCGATGCGAAACAAAATATTTGTACCAGTTATTTTCAAAATGTATACACATATTTCAGCACTCCATTCGGTGGGAAGTCTAAGAAGCTCTCGGGTAAATCAAATCAGACAATCAAGTGGAAAAATCCATGTCCGTAGTACAAACAATCAACTCGAGTTACGCGGTCGGGAGTGACGTGGGACGGTCCTCACCTCTTATTTGATGGCCTCTCCACCCCCGCCCTCCCGGGAATACGCTATTTGTTTTAAAGCTTTATTACTAAGTAATGTGTACATAGGTCAACCCTCTAAAAATTTCCCATGTTGACCAATAACTCTAATGTAATGGACTCGCTGGCGTATTTTAATGTTTGATTGGGCTGTTTAGATTGCTCTTAAAGTTTTGTTTAAACATTTTGGTAGCTGAAACAGTGGTGATGTATTTTTAAAAACAAAAAATGATGATCCTCTTTAATGAACCAGCGACTGCAACGAGGAAGCACAATATTTACCAATATGCAGAGATCAATTCAACGTTTTAAAATAGAAACCCATCGTAAAGGAAAAAGCAACGTTGTCAACCCCCAACTGATCGAGGACGACCCCAAGCGACTCACTGAGAAATGGTAGAAGTTCTTGCCAATGACCTACGTATGTCCTTATATCTGCTGTATATCTTTTGGTAAAACGATAAACAAGGAAATAACAAGGGAAAACAAAGAAGGAATATAATTTAAGAGATACCAATTTATCTTCTTATTTGGAACTACTTCTTATTATTTATTTATCTAAACAATTATATTGTGTTTTAAACATATCAGTCGTCATCGGTCTTCTTGGTTTTGGGTCGCACCGCCTCCCGCGCGACGCTTCTCCACTTGTGTCTGTTTATGGCGTTGCGGGAGCACTCCACCACAGTTGTCTGGATCACAGCTTTTATGAAATCCGTCCATCGAGTAGGTAAACGTCCTCTAGTTCATTTTCCTTCCACCTGACTCTGTACCGCCAAACGCTCAATTGATCCTTCATTTCTAGAGATGTGGCCGAAGAACTTTAGAATTCGTAGTTGCATAGTTGACGAGAGCATTTCTTTTATCTTAAGTTCTTTCAGGATGAAGTTATTTGATCGAAAGGCCGTCCAAGATATTCTTAAAAGGTACCTCCAGCACCACATCTCCAAGGCATCAATTTTAAGTCGGTCTTGTAGTCCAGTAGAGGTATCAGGTTTCAGCTCCTTAGAGAAAGATTGGGAAGACGAGGCACCTCATTAGTCGAACCTTAGTCCTTTTGGTGATCCTCCTGTCCTTCCAGAGTTTATTCAGTTTCTCTACTGCTGACCTACTAATAGCAACGAGTAAAGCATTTGTTAAAAATTAAGTAATTATCAAATGTCACATGGGATTATGGACTTCAGTGCAGTATACGATACAATAAATTTTATTGTCCATCTCATCAAGAATTAGCGGAATCGTAGAGCACGACACCTATTGTGTCTTCGTAATTTATTCACCGGTTTGAATACAAAAAACTTGTTCGCCCCGAAGGGTCTCCCCGGCAAAAAGGTGTCAATTTTTGAAAGATTGCACCACGTCATGAATATTATATGAACGAATCGAGTTAAGGGTATTTTGTGATAATGTTCGACGGTCGTTTGGATGCTGTCAGCCTATGTCATTTCACATGGATTGGCCCTTTGTTAAAAGTAACACGTACAGTGTCAACTCGGGGCGGGGAAGATATCGTTTGGAAAATTTGCCTCCTGAAAGCTGGCTATTTGCTTGTCGAGATAGAGATTCTATGAAAATTTTACATGCTCCGATACTGAAGCTTATAAACACATTTTAGCGCTTTTACGGGCTGTTTCACCACCTTCTGATAATTGTTGGATAGCCTAAACGTAAGTTTTGTCACTTTCTTACTTTATGTCAAGTGACAAAGACAAAAGTTGTAGATAGTTATCTAATACATATCAGAAGGTGGTGAAACAGGCACTTAAAGTTTTGTTTCACATTATATTATATTTCAGAATTTGCATCTTTCGGATTTGCATAGTTGTAAAAAGGGTATGAAATATTTCAGTGACATTATTTTATTTCTTTGTTTAAAGTAGAAATAGAATACCTAACAAGTTAAAGCATCTGTGAAATCTACATGGTGCAAAAAAATGTAGTATTATTCTATTAGTATTTTAGGTATGTATATGTGCGTAGCAAGTAAAATCAACTTAATTCAGATAACGTTCAATACACAAACAGGAAAACGTTATAGCCCACCACTTTCTAATATATTTTCTTTCCAACACCCTCAAAGTGATAATATCATCATATTTATAGGCTTTTTCCTAAAAACTTGTAACAAGTGCCATAAATAATAGATTTTACGCGAGCCAACAGTTCGATAGCGAGATGCTTTTCGCAAAGGAAATCGTAAAATAAGTTTTTTCTGCGTTGCCGCCAACCCTTGTAAGGCAGTCTGCATCAACAGAATATTTCCACACTCCTTACTAATATTAGGTATAATTCCAAGAGATTTTGTTACTTTTTAACCCCCGACGCAAAAAAGACGGGGTGTTATAAGTTTGACGTGTCTGTGTGTGTATGTGTGTGTGTGCGTGTGTGTGTGTGTGTGTGTGTGTGTGTGTGTGTGTGTGTGTGTGTGTGTGTGTGTGTGTCTGTTCCCCTGTGGCGCTCAAACGGGTGGACCGATTTGAATGCGGTTTTTTTGTTTGAAAGGTGAATTAGTCGAGAGTGTTGTTAGCTATGTTTGATGAAAATCGATCCAAGATGGCCGCCGCTACAAAATGGCGGATTACATATTTTTTCACAGCTCCCTTAATATGGGTATCAAATGAAAGAGCTTGACTAGTAGAATAGCACTATTGCAAATCCAAGATGGCCGCCGCTACTAAATGGCAAATGTCGGGGGTTTTTAAATTTTCAATTTACACTTGTTAACGTCTAAATTACGCAACCGATTTCAATGAATTAAATGAAATAGATACAAATAAAGAAGAGTGATTAAATATCTCTTGCTTTAACGGTGATAGAAAACATCGTTAGGAAACCTGCCTGAGAGTTTTCCATAATGTTCTCAGAGGTGTGTGAAGTCTACCAATTCGCACTTGGCCAGCGTGGTGGAAATATCCATCCACCATCATCAGCCTTTTAACGTCCCACTGCTGGGCACAGGCCTCCTCTCTCATAAGAGAGAGGTATTTAGAGCTTAGACCCACCACGCTGCTCCAATGCGGGTTGGTGGGCTGGAATGCGGCCCTTCTCAAACTAAGAGTGGACCCGTGCCATGTAGTGGGCCGGTAATGAGTTGAATATGATTATGATCATGATGATGATAATGGTAGGTACATAGGACGATGTTTGTAGATAAGTATGTTGAAAGTCAGCCAGTTACTAAGTTATATGTGTATACGTCACTGGCTTATTAATACAACTATTAATAATCTCAAGTAACTCTAACAACCTGAGAGCATAATTCGAAAAGGGTACGGAAACAAAGTGGCCTTCCAATATTGCATCTCGGTTAAGACCCTTTCGCCAATTATTATAATTAACTATAAGAGGAAGTGACCTCTTGGGTTTTGGGCGAAGGGGAAAATAACTTTGTAATACCGCGGCCATTTGAGAAGATTGATGGTAACAAGACAACTGAATTAAGACTGTATAACATACTCGCTAAGTTTGCTATGCTCCTTAATTTTGTGAGGCAAGTTATTGTAACTCGGATTAGTCCTTTGATGCATTATAGTTTAACTATTTGAAAGGTACGGTAGTTGTAACTATAACTTTGATTTATATCCAGCTTTTGCTACAAGACTTCTTTCAATTGAACTTAACTAGTTCCCAAAACTAAATAAACACAATTCGAATAGAATACCGCGGGCGAAACTTAGTCCGGCAAACATTTACCCGTCTCGAGGAATAATGATGCCAACTACGCAGAACTTTGAAATGAGTCGGTTTTCTCAAAAGGTTCATTCAAAAGTTCATCGTTCTTTGTTTATGTCCGTTTTTGATATTACAATATTTCTGTGCTGAACCAGTACGAGTTTTACCTATTTGTTTGTTCATAAATAAATAATAGTTTAAAAAAACTAAAAAACACGCTTTTTATAGAAAACCAAACTAAAAAATAGAAAATAAATTTTAATAAATATAAATTAATAATAGTGTGCATATGAAAAAAATGTATTTTATTTAAAAAAAGCATGGGGTGCATGGGTGTATAGAGGATTATCATTTCGATAATATCTTAAAAGCACCCCACGCTTTTTTTAAATAAAATACATTTTTTTCATATGCACACTATTATTAATTTATATTTATTAAAATTTATTTTCTATTTTTTAGTTTGGTTTTCAATAAAAAGCGTGTTTTTTATTTTTTTTTAACTATTATTTATTTTCTACTTTTTAGTTTGGTTTATTTATAAAACACTAAAAAAATCATGTCACTTAAAATACAACAGATATTAATTATTAATAAATTATTTTATTTGTTTTTTATTGTAAATCGTACAATATGATTAAAGTAAATAAGTACTAATTAATAATTATTTTGTTTTAATATTGTTTTATCTTCGTATTCGCCATTCGTGCGTTTTGTGCTTAGATTTTAGTTGTGTGTGACATCTATTCTGTTTACCCTAGTTACAGTTAGTTACCGTGCGATTTTGAATGTTTATTGTTTTTCCTTACCGACGACTTTTGATAAATGAACACAAAATCTTATTTTCCAAATTGAATAATGAAATAATCTTATCAAATTAGTGTATTGTCATCGGTCCTCGATAAATCTACAAAGTTTGAATGAAATCTGACCGTTTAAAGTGGGTCAAAATCGCGTTCAAAGAAGTCGGTTACAAACATACATACAGGTGAAGCTAATATAAAGCGTGTAACAAATAATTGTAGTCATTTATTTAAAAAATTGTAAATACCAAGGTATTCTTAGCAACCTTGGCATAATAGATCTATACCTAGATAAATAATAATTAAAAGCATTTATTGATTCAGTAAAGCAAATTTACTAAAGCAAAACGAGGACATGTATTTACTAAATAAATTTAATTATTTAAATATGCATGGATTTTTTTTATTTCAAGTAAATCAATTTTGTTACCTAAGTTCCTTCTTAGCAGTAAAATCTAAGATACTATTGATTTACAGAAAATCGTATTAAATTCAGTTTAAAGAGTTATTTCTCCAAAATTTTGATACTTATCAATATTTTTCAGTACAGATTACATATTATAATATGTTCTGTAGAGGAGTGATTAAGTTTAAACATACTGAATCGTTTTCAGTAAACAAGAAATAAAATGTGGATGAATGTTGGCTGTGGGGAAAACTTAGCATTTGCGAAACTCCGCGAATGTTCGGTCTAGACAAGTTATTAAAAATTTATTTTCATAGAATTTCATAATGCGTTCGCGATCGGATGCTACGTTAGTTTAAGATATTCGAATAAAAACTGCGAGAAAATAAATAGATATGGTATAAAATAATATAGAGAAAAAAATTGCAAACTTTCTATCATAATAAGGGTTAAAGTTCTATGGTATTCCACAATCGAATTTAGAATGGCATTAAGCCCTCATACGCATTAGCGGCTAACTGCGCGTGCGGCTAACCGCGCTGCTAGCCGCATACGCGGTTGACCGCGCGGCTAGCCGCTTTTATATTTTTATATGCAACCACTCATTTTGTATAGTCTGTTCGTTTTCTTACGGTCGCCTTTTGTATCTAGCCGCCTCCGCCGCGCGGTGTTATGCCAAAGATACCGCCGTGACTTCAAAGCATGCCGCGCGGTGTTTACAGGCACAAGGGGTTTTGGCGTTTTATACCTACTCATATTTTTTCATTAAAATTCTCTTTCCTTTTTATATTTTTTTTATATTCGTATTTTATTACAATATAACCATAAACATAAAATATAATATTCTCATGAACACGGGTCTTCTCTCAAAATGAGAAGGATTTTAACCATAGTCTACCACGCTGGCCAAGAGCGGATTGGCAGACTATTCGGAGATTCTGTTCGAATAGAAAAAAAATTACAAACAGAAAAAAAGTAATAAAAATAAAAGCAGAATACTAAAAGCACCTGCGCCTGTACCGACACTAAGTTACCGAACGAACTATACGCACTAAACCGCGACGAAATTCTATGAAGAGTTGACCGCGTATTCGTATGCGCGGAAATGCGTATGAGGGCTAAGAAAGCAAATAATTTAGTATGTTTATCTAATATATCTATACTAATAAATAAAATTGAAGTGTCTGTCTGTAATATCGAAATAACTACCTCATATTAAGCTCGTATGGTTATTTGAACGCTACCATAACCGAATCACACGTTTTCAAAATTTTTGTCTGTCTGTCTGTGTAACTGAACTAACGACCTTATGAAAATCTATACCCTTTAAATTCCTATAGATCTTTCTAAATATTATGCTTTTAAATAAATTCTTTAAAGTGGCACGTGAACGATAGTGGTAGAACCCTTTATAATGTTGTGTCCGTATAAACCCAAGAACTTTTAGAGTGTCAGAAGTAATGAGTTCAATTGACTTAGACGATTTAATCTAGTTCGTGTATTGAAGTGTCGGTTCCTGCTTAGTTTTATTATAAAATATGTTAGCGTTCAAGCTATGGTTAATAGTGACGTTGTTTGTTATTTCGAGATCATACAATCAATAGTGGGATGACACACTTTTAGTTCGAATGAAGATTAACTCCTTTCCCTAATGGGGAAGAAGTTCGTCAAGGCATCATTCATACTTTTAGCAATAAAAAATATGAATGAAGGTTGTTAGCTCCCGTCACGCCAACAACGATGAGCCCCTACCTTTTGTGGTACTCTAGTATCGCATACAGAGTTAGTTATAGTATTAATTTATTATCATTATTTCGTTCATTATATATTTTATAGTGTGGTTGCATGAAGTACTAGACATACCAGCAAACATTGGCCCCCCCCCCCCCCCTCACACCCAGGCATCATCCCAAAGAGTTGTTTTTTAACCGTGGTTGTCTCCACAAGACTTTTTTATAGTGGTGTGCACCACTTAAGACCTTTGTTTAGAGTGTTTAAGTTCCACTATGTTTGTTAAGTCATTAGTGAAGAGCGAGGTTCGCTGCGGTACGTATGATGTAGGTTTGTTATTATCATGGAAGCAAGCTCGAGGCAAAGCTTACTGAGGTATATCAGTTATATGTCCATAGTAAAGGAGGAAATCCTTTGCAGTAATTATTGGTATTTGTCAGTCAAGGAAGTGCAAGACTCACTGTGGTAAAATAGTAGAACTATTTACACAGGCCTTAGAACTCAACACAACATCCAACCACTTCCTCAAGCAGTCCTATCAACTCACGCCCCAAGCATATAACGCCTTGAACGTGCATCGACCAGACCACTCGCAAATGTAGTTATCATTTGTCATGAAAGAGTAAGGCTCGCTGTGTTCGCCGGCCTGGAACCCAACCTAACTTCCAACAATGTCAGAAGTTATGACTGAGCGAGGCTACGCAGCGTTTATCACCGGCCTGAAACCCAACCTAACATCTAACTGAATGTCAGACGTCAAGGCCAAGCGAGGCTTCTCAGCGACAAATGGTCCACAGGTCTAACTCAACCTTATAATAAATAGTTCGAAATATGTTAATAATAATACGAAGTGCTGTCACCACGGAGTGGTGACGAACTCCAATAAATGTATCAGAGCAAGTTCGAATTAGTATATGTGATCGTCTGTCGCTATCTCAAAGAGAGGGTTCACAAGGCATTCCAGACGCCGGGCTCCATTCCTCTGTACAGCAACAAACGATAGTGTATCGCCCCTAGTATTGATATATGAACGCAAGTCGCCATGTTCAGAGAGGTGCACCAGCAGTTATGCGCTAGTCTTCCTCTCATGAATAGCGTCAAAGCGTATAATTAGTTTAACACATAAAATATGATTAATATATCTGATCGTCTGTCGCTATCTCAAGGAAAAGAGTACACAAAGCATCTCAGACACCAAGGCTCCCCTTCTCTAATCAGCAACAAAATGGTAGTGTATCGCCCCAGCATTGATATATGAACGCAAGTCGCCATGTCAAAAAAGGTTCACAAAACACTTTAATGTGCTAGGCTCCCTCCAATGAATGGCGCCAAAGCGTAAGATTTGTTTAGCACCTTTAATAGATTTTGTATATCGCCCCTATAAAGCATTTCAATACTTATCCACACCAATGTAATTCATATTTGTCTTTGAGCATGCGCTCGTTTGTGCTATTATAATTTATTAGTCTCAAATAATGCGGTCCGTGGAGCTCTATACGCGAAGTCGACTACTCGTTACTGTCGACGCTCGCAGCCGGCCGCTGTGGTCCCTCTTACCTAGCGGACGACTACAAAACAGCGCTAACGACACGAAAATCAAAGTTTATAAAAATTGTTATTTTTATGATCCCATGTGAGAGTACATCCTTATACTTAATTAATGAACCGATTTTGATGAGATTCAAACAAAAAAAAAAATGTACTATCGAACCATATACTTTTAATAATAATATTTATTTAGTACTAGCCGACCCCTGCGACTTCGTTCGCCTGGATATAGGTTTTATATAGGATCGGATTGGATCCCATAATCCTTTTTTGAACCTAAACTAAATGTAGCCTAAGTTACTCCTTATAACATCACCTATCTGCCATTGAAAGTTCCATCAATATTGATCCAGCCGTTTCGGTAATTAGCTGGAACAAATAGACAGATCGACAAACATAAATTTAAACGCACACCAGTTTAAAATAAGCCGTACGTTCAAAGATCCGGGTCCCAAGTTATTTGAACCCAATAAATGTCTGTCATTTCTGAACTAATAAACCTATGACCTTGAAATATTTACGGGACAATACTTAAAGTACTACCTTTCTAACAAAAAAAGAATGAGTTAAATCGAACTACGCGTTAATGAATTACAGCTAAATACATGTTTTAACTTTCTTCCCCTCTCCCTAGGGAACCGTGCTGAATTTCGGGATAAAAAGTATCCTATAACCTACCTCGGAGTATAAACTCAAACCGTACCAAGTTTTATTCGAATCCATTCAGTAGTTTCGGCGTGATGCGCGGCCAAGATACAGACAGACAGACAGACAGACAGACAGACAGACAGACAGACAGACAGACAGACAAAAATGAAACAAATTGCAGTTTTGGCTTCAGTATCGATTATAGAATGCCCTCCAACAAAAATTTTCAAAATATCTTCAATGTACAGAATTGGATCTGTTACAGTTTTATTATATTATAGATGGAATATTGGGTCGTTACATCTGTCTGTCTGTCTGTCTGTTTGAACGGGCTAATCTTCGGAACGGCTGAACCGATTTTGACGGGACCTTCACATACAAGTAGAGAATTAACCAGAGAGTAACATAGGCTACTTTTTTAACCGACTTTCAAAAAAGGAGGAGTTGTGTTTTTCTACCTATGTACACCGATATCTCCGAGATTTCTGAACCGATTTGCGTAATTTTTTTTTTTAATCGATAGAGAAACATTGCGACCCTGTTCTATAAAAAAAATTGGATTCCAACTCCTCAACCCTGATGCTGTAGGGGCCCTAATCCCCAAAACTAATGGGTTTTAGAAACTTTCGGTTATTTAAATTGATATTGGGGGTACCAATTAAAGACTTTATCGTTGAATGAACTCGAGTAGGTACATATCCAACTCCTCAACCCTGATGCTGTAAGGAATTGTATTCCGAAATCGTGGGGATACCACGGGATTTTTCAGTTTTGGGGACGGGTTTCTACAGATAAGCTACTTTTTGTTCTGGAAAATCAAAAGTTCCCACGGGATTTTTAAAAACCTAAATCCACACGGGCGAAGCCGTGGGCATCATCTAGTTTTAAATAAAAATAAATGTTTGTCTGTATGTCGGATAACTGATCGAAAAAGATAGGTATATAGAAATGAGTTCTGGGTGATTCTAATCACAATATTATTCTTTTCTCTATCGCATCTACACTGCACTATTTACAATAAATTCAAAAGCTTATTTAAAAAATTCCATTAGTAGGTACTTATTTTTAAAAAAATTAAGCAAATAACTAGAAATAACTAGTCTTTTCAAAGGGTCCGAACAATCCTAACTCATGATATAATTATACGAAATGTAATTTGAACATTTAATATCATCGGGACTTTGGAACTTTAGTAGAAAATTAAAGCTGTATTCAGACTCCAGAGGTCACAATGGCAGGTAACTTAGTTTAATAAGCACGTTGCGTTATAAATTTGGATAATTGGGGCATGAATATTATAGTTGCCGGGGCAAATGTTTTGCCTCCCCATTAATATGCCGTTTCGGCTAATAATTTTGATTTTAACGACCTATTAAATCATACCTCGACTTTTGACTACATTCAAAATGTGTTTTTCTTGTACATTAACTGAATCTAGTCAAGCTTTTGGGCAGAGTGTATAATTATTGCATGCGAATACATTTTTTTATTTATGCTCGTTATAATGCTCCGTAATTAAACAAGGAACCCATAATATAGTATCGTCCAGTATGTATGTCTATTCGGCTGTCCGTCTGAGTGTCACATCCATTTTACTCAAACACAATTGTTGTCTCTATATTATACTGACGTTTTGACTACGGTACCTACTCTTCTTGGCTGTTATGTGTTCTGATACTAACTTTCCAGTTATTTTAAAATGGTTTCGTGTTTTTACAAAAAAAAATTCAGTTGACAGTTACATACATTACAAAAATAATTTATCTAAAACTCAAAATCCAAAAGTTTATTTGATATTGTTTTCACAAAGATAGATTTTTACTTATGACGTTTACATTTGCATTATAATATTGTGATTTATACATTATACACAAGTATTCTAGTTCATACTTGACGTATGGTCCATGAAAGTCGTTAGTAAGATTTAAGTTCTCTGTGTAAGGTTCCAGTCCTAATCGGGATAAATGGGGACATATTCATGATATAAATGAGACCCAACCCTAATTTTCTGTCCCTATAAAGTCCTCAAGGGTAGCTATATGTATACTTTAGATAATGGTTCTCTCAGAGATGAAAATTCTTTATATTAGGTTGGTACTTTATTAAATTAAAACTGGACACAATATTTCGCTCTTGTTAGAAAATTGAATGGTTCTTAGAACACTTATTTAAAAAGCTCTATAAGTAGTTTTTCTTCTTTTAATTAAATTATTAGCGTGATTTAGAAATGAAATTTCAATAACTTCTTCCTTAGATGTAAATAGAACTAAAAATTATTTTGTTTACATTTCAAATGCAATAGATCCACCGACTTAGGCTGTGCATTGTCCATGAGTCAGTCAGTTTTTCACGATACTGTTTTAAATATTTGCCAACTTTTGCCAATTCTAAAAGCTACTTGAATAAAATATTACAATACTTTATTTGAAAAAGTCATAGTTCTTTTTGAATCCCATCTTATGCTAACGGATTTCTGCTTTGCGAAACAGTATAAGTTTTGTTAGTTTATTGTTTCAATTGCAATTGTTTTTTGTAATGCAATTTATCTTTGTTTTTACAATTCCTCTCAGCAAATCAAAGGAAACTCAATTTGTCCGTCGTCAAGCAACAAATAAACAAAGCGAATGTAGTTCTGTGTAGAATGTAGACGAATAGTGTAACATATGCAGCGCAGGTAAGGTCTGTCCTAACGAAGAGGGCGCGATTTGAATTTTTAGTGTGGAGTTTTTGCGTTTACGTCCACAGACTTGTTTATAAGGGTTGTGTACTGATGTGGTACTGATCTAAAATCAACTTTATTTGGCATTTACGTGGCGTAAACAGAACAACGAAAAGAAAATCATTATTTAAAAAAAAAAAACCTATGGTAGATTCTTGACTTGTCATATTAAGAGCCAAAAAGTGGCAATGTTCTTTTTTATTTTCTAACAGTTAATTTTGTTTTTTAACTTTATTTTGTACTTAGATTAGGTAGTACGTAGGTATAATACAAATAAAATGAATTATACAAATAAAATGTGGTTCGATTCTATGCACAACATTAGATGGTTAAAACATGCAGCTTTTAAGTAAATTTTCGATGAATTTTATTTTAACTTTATTCGAAAACCAGGTTACAGACGACCGCGGTTTCGTTATTTTCGAAACAAGTAGTTTTGTTTTTCTGAAAACGTTTTTCCGACGTTCTGCAGGTGCAAGTTTTTATATTATAATCAGTGCAGCGTTAAACATATTGCTATACAATAGATATGTAGGTATATTGATAGATAAGTATAAAGTTCGTAAACTAAAACCCGACTACGTAAGCGAAACCCGAAATCGCGAGCAAACGGCTAGTGGCGCCATCTGTTATGTCTATCCAAAACTAAATAATAATAAACTTTTGCCGCTCGCACGTCGCTTTTTGATTTTTTTCGTATATAAAATGTAGCCTATGTCACCCGGACCATAACAAAGAATTAATTGACACCTCATTCATCAAAATCGGCCACATACATACATACATACATACATACATACATACATACATACATACATACATACATACATACATACATACATACATACATACATACATACATACATACACACATACATACATAGACTGCTAAAATCATTACCCTTCCTTTGGCTTTGCCGTAGTCGGGTAAAAAACTTTATTGTATACAAGAAAGAAAAGAATTAGTAAAAGTAGATTAGTTACAATTATTATGGATGCAAGGCGGCCGGCCTTACTGCTTACAAAGCAATCTCCACATTTTACAATGGTTATTAATATTTATTTGAAATTTTTGTTGCCCATACATAAAAATAAAAATACAACATTGGTTGTTTGGCAATTTTTTCATTCAAATAAATTATTTGCAGCAAGTTTTGGGGGAAAATATTTTTGGAATTGGTTAAAATCAAGTTTGACGTCTCGCGACTCACGAGTCATTGTAACGGTCCGATATTGTGTTTGACATGAAAATTATTTGTTCGGAAACGGCGTAGCGTTGAAATCAAGGCGAAATTGGTTTTCGCGTAAAAACCCCTCACTGCACGTGATAGCTTTGTTGAAAATTTCTAGAAAAATAAAGTTGGTAGGTATGTACCTAAAGAAATATTTAGAATACAAAATAGTGTTTTTTTATAACTTGACGGAGGTATTTTGAATAATATTTCACGATGTCATAATTTCATCATCAAGTTTTAATTTGTTACCTGTCGAGAGAAGTATAGGTATCTCACACGTATCTCAAACGCTTCCAAACTGGCCCCATATAAAATTACGGAAAATATACGGATTTTTGAATCACATTGTCACTAACGTAAGATCTATTATACTAATGAATAAGAATGCCGGTCCCAAAGATTTTTGTAAATCACAGTCCGTGTAGCTTTGAAACTACTTAATTTTACAAAGTAGTTTTAGTTCCTAGAGCGCGTCTACGAAATTTCATTTCTTCTGATTTGTATTGATTGATTGATTGTATTGATATTCAAATAAGAAAAAACTTTGTTTATATGGATTGCGCTCGAGATAAACTCCTCTCAATAATAAATTACTTCAAGAGTGTCTTTCAAGATTTAATAAAGTCTTAACCATTAAAATTATTATTACTTATACCTAGCTGATGTTATTTTGTCCATAATACCACATATTCATCTCTTCATATTTAAATTATTGACACGTTGACATACCCAAAAACGAATTAATTCCCTTTCGTGTTTAAAGCAACAAAACGAAATAGGAAATCGTATTACGCTCCGTTCAAAATTCATTAAAAGCTGTTCTTAGTCAAATGTAATAATTTATTTAAGCAACAAAAATCCCCAAAAGTAATACCCATTGGTGCGTAATTCAACGTTAGTTAAGGCTGCAACAAACGGAACGCGCGGACGCATCACATCGCCGCGCGACACTGACGCACCTAACGCAGCTCCTGATTAATTAACCCCCGACGCAAAAACGACGGGGTGTTATAAGTTTGACGTGTCTGTGTGTGTGTGTGTGTGTGTGTGTGTGTGTGTGTGTTTGTGTGTCTGTCTGTCTGTTCCCCTGTAGCGCTGAAACGGGTGAACCGATTTGAATGCGGTTCTTTTATTTGAAAGGTGAATTAATCGAGAGTGTTGTTAGCTATGTTTGATGAAAATCGGTCCAAGATGGCCGCCGCTGCAAAATGGCGGATTACATATTTTATCACAACGCCCTCAATATGGGTATCAAATGAAAGGGCTTGACTAGTAGAATAGCACTATGTAAATCCAAGATGGCCGCCACCACAAAATGGCGAATGTCGAGGGTTTTTTTAAATTTTTAATTTATACTTGTTTAATTACTAGCTGTTCCCAGTATGCGTTGCAATGCCGCGCAAAGTATGGTTTAGAAACGCATAGAGGACAAACAAACAAACATTCATTTTATATAGATTTTTTGAGTCAGAAACCTTTGCGGATGTATGCAGAACAATTCACCAAACATCATAATCAAATGAATAGTTAAGCAGTGCATAGAGGACATACAGACAAATATTTATTTTTACTTAAGTATAAGATTATTTACTATAGATAAGGTAGTGAAGAACCGTATCTAGGCTTTCACTCTGTGAAATGCGTTATAAGGTTGTGAGGAACCGTATCTGCGTTCACACTACGAAACGCGTATTGAAGCCACGTACCACGTTACGTGCCTTATACAGTTCGTTGCATTCTAAATCGTACACGCTTACACACCGTTCACATGGCC
Source organism: Melanargia galathea (assembly GCA_920104075.1). Classification (NCBI taxonomy): domain Eukaryota; kingdom Metazoa; phylum Arthropoda; class Insecta; order Lepidoptera; family Nymphalidae; genus Melanargia; species Melanargia galathea. Next base: position 7,846,061 of record OV049867.1, read on the forward strand.
GGCCGTACCAAATGACCCAGTGGCGTATACATTGAGTATAGAACCGTTTTCACGTGTAAAGCTGTGTGTTTTTTCTTGTAGTAAAAACGACGTGCATACGCATATATCCTCAATGTATAATTATGTCCACTACGTATTCGGTAGGATTTTTAGTGCAAAACATGTGTGAACATGCGAGTATTGATGATGTCTTCACATTCGGTTTATATTGCGCCGCGCCACCGTCGCGCGTTCTGTTTGCTTTAGCTTTAAAACAAAGAGGCGAAGAGGCACCGACGAGCGTATTATCGTATAAATAATTCAGCGTATCTTTAGCCACATTATGTCATTTACGCTGTTTCCTTTCAAGGGAGTATTTACACAAAAGAAGAGCGAATCAAAAATGATAATTACATGCAAATCTTGGGTTCGTTTGAGCGCTTTTATGTATAAGGCGAGTGTTTGCAATAGATTATTAAAAAAGATATTCAATGGGTATTAACTTTTTTCAATTTTGGTTAGCGCTGTACTACGTAAACTTTAACGACTAAGTTTGAAATCTAAGAATACCTAAGTATTTGTATCAAATCAATTTGTATCAATAAATCTAAACAAGTATAACCTGTCCCCAATTATACTCGTTTATTACTTACAAAATAACTAATTAATGCTACATTAAGGTTAAACGACAATAGCAAAACCAATTGATGGATAAAGTTATTATATGTTCGAGATAGCGTGAGACCCCTTCAATACTACGTAACTTAATTACTTATGCTAACTGACAAGTACGCAGCACTACAAACTCACCAAAATAACTTGAACATTCTCAGATCAACCCCCCTCTATACGAACACGTGACGATTCCAGGGTATTGAGGTTATAAACAAAGATCACCCGAAATTGGTCGGTTTACTGTTGCGAATAGCTATTATACTCTATTTGAGAATGTAGATTAGGTATTGGCTCGGCTCTTATAATATAACAGAGCATGTAAAGCAATTACTTTGAAATAGTTCAAATAGGCAATATTGGTTGGAGTGCCGTTACTGCCTCGATGGAACTAATAAATTTACATATTGCCAAATATGTTATGTTAAAGCCTCACATTTTCCCGACATCCTACTAGCATGCCCGTGACTTTTGTAACTTTTCTCGCACAATATCTACTGCTTATTTCACCAAATCTGAATCTGTTGTAATTCATATTTATACATACCAATCTGCCCTTTTACTATGTGCTTTTACTACTATGTTTTAATGCTTATTCAAACTTATGTTTGTGAAGATCTTAATTATAGATCGGGGTGCTGGAAAAGAAAGAACTAACGTATGAGGGTGAAACGGCTAAAAATGACGCAAAGTCTAACAACTATTCTGTCTTCAGAGGATCCTCAAATATTTCAGTCATATTGCTTTCTAGCAATATGACCTCTTTTTCTTCTGAAAAAGAGGTAAGAGATAACAATTTCTCGCAAAGTGGACGGAAAGAGGCGTTGACCTCAAAAACGTAGCCCGATGTGTTGGTATGATCAAATCCGGTCTCGGTTCCAAAGCCCTTCGGAAGAAGGTATCGACCTACCATGTCGTAGGAAATCGAGCCGCATGAAGCATCATCAGCAGGTGGGTCTTTAGAAAAGAATAGAACAGTTTTTTATTCAAATAAACTTTTACAAGCACTTTTGAATGCTCAAGTAAATCTACCACTGGTTCGGAATGGCGTTCCTACCGAGAAGAACCGGCAGGAAACTCGACCTTAATGGGAAAGGTCGCACGACCCTCAGGAACACGACGTAAGGAGAGGCACATCGTAAGAGAGTTTTTTTAATCCCTAAAACACTGTTACTCAGAGTACATAGTAATTAATCCCTCCGCCATCATTCTTATCTATATAAATAGCGAATCTCAAAAAGCAATGATCTGAAATGTTTCTCGAAAATCTTTTTATACTATAGTATAATATTTAAGCCATATTTATACTTAAGCCATCTAGTATTGAAATAAATAATAAAGGCCGAAAACTGGAAATCATGTTCTTTTCCTATTCGGTGGACTGACTTTTCTATCATATTACGATCACGTTGTCGGTAAACTTTTAATGTATGCTCGTTTCAGACGCCGGCTCACAAGGTGAAAGGGCGTGAACTGGCTGCTATACGTTCAATTCAGAATCTTGAGGAACTAATTTAACTACGTCTAACTACTACTTGAATTCTAAACGAATAATATAATTTTACGTTTCAATGTGTTTGGAAATCTTTCATTCCTTCAAATCAGGAGATTTGTCCTAAATGTCACATTAATATTATTATAAAGGCTGTGTGTGTGCATGTTTGTTACTCTTTAACGCCGCATTTACTGAACCGATTTAGTTGAAATTGAATGGAGATATATTATGCCCTGACGTAACACATAGGCTACTTTTTATCCTGGAAAAATCCACAGTTCCCACATGATTTTGAAAAAAAGCATGTTTGTTACTCTTTAACGCCGCATTTACTGAACCGATTTAGTTGAAATTGAATGGAGATATATTATGCCCTGACGTAACACATAGGCTACTTTTTATCCTGGAAAAATCCACAGTTCCCACATGATTTTGAAAAAACCGAAATCTATAGCTACAGCTATAGGTGAATTAGGTACTATAGCAAACTTTCTTGAAAGTAGGTATAAAAGTTGAAAAAGGGAGCGGGAACGGGAACCGGAAATCCACGATTCCCTCGGAATTTGTGAAAAACCGAAATTCACGTAGGCGAAGCCGCGGGCAGCAGCTAGTAGTCATAAATAAAAACATTCCGCCACATATGTGTGGGCGTTTAGGTGTTTTTCTACGAGTCGATAAAAATGCTTTGCGATTTTACTGTGTGCACCACCGGCCCTCCCGCTGTTAGGAGAGCAAGCAACTAAAAAGTAATATGCACCAGACAACACCACACATTAAACCATCCAAAATACACTCAACTCAGACACCGGAGCATACCTACTCAGGTGATGCAGACTCTACAGTGCACGATTGTAAACTGGTTAGCATTCGTATAGGTAAACTAGCGGTCCGCCCCGGTTTCGCCCGTGGTACATATATAGCCTATAGCACTCCAGGATCACGAACATATCCAAAGGTGAAAGAATTTTTGAAATCGGTCCAGTAGTTCCTGAGATTAGCGCGTTCAAACAAACAAACCCTTCCGCTTTATTATATTAAGTAGGTACTATAGATAAATAATTGTCTAAATAAATAGACATTATGAAGCAGAACGTAATATTGTCTATTATTACAACTAAGATCCTGCATTTTAAACACAATGTACCTACTTTCGTAGGTAATCGTATTTACAACAATCGGAATACATAGCACATAAGGAGGCCTGATCAAATATTCCGTAACAACGATCAACGTCAGGGCAGCTCATCAAAATATCGCGTTACGGAATCACAAATTCATTCCGGACGCCAATTATCCGTGAGCGCTCATTTTCCGACTCATTCCCTGGTGTAACGATCACGTGGTGATTTTGACAGCTACCACCCTTTTGTAGCGTCGTGTTTACATTGCACGATCCTGGTTACATGTTAATATTTCTTTTACTCTCAAATTATGAATATTAAAATACAGATATATAGCAGATAGTTTAACAAATGACATGTAGTTTAATAAAAAACTAATAAACATATTTCTGCTTCTTGGCACCATCATCAGACCAGTGGGGCTGTTCTCTAACTTAGTTACCAACAGAAAATGGTTGCCAAATAATTAGTTCAATATACATTGCTGTTTTAATGTGTGAAAATATGAAATCACTGTTTATATTTCACACAGTAAAGCAGCAATGTATATCTAACTTATTCGGTGGCTATAATTTTCAGTTGGTAACTAAGTTAGAGAATAGCCCTGCAGATCCTTATCACTAAATGTACCTAAATGAGCCCAAATTCGAGACATCCACCTCCATCATCAAAGAAGCTTGATGGACTTAAGTTACAAATTATTGTATTACAAACGTTTGTTAAGTTTCAAATCAATACGACAATAATTAGAAGTTGGATATATTCGACTTCAAAGATTTGTTTACATCAGTTAATTATTTATTTGCTTATAGGTGAAATTAATTAAAAGCGTATTAAAAATGATTCGATTTTTTCACAGCATTTATTTCGAACATTTTATACTACTTCTTATTGGAAGAATAAGAATAATACTTTAAGAATACAACAGAATTTTTGGTTGGTACTTAATTTGTAACTGAGAAATTTTTAACCACTCATATAACAGCTGTTCGAGAACAACAAGTAAAATATTGGTATATTATTTAGTTGGTACCTTTCTGCACAATCTGAATCATTTTATTAATCAAATTATTCATAGGAAATCAAATTTCACCAATTATATTAACTATTATTGATACACAAGTAGGTACACCAGTGTAAATATGGCGCAAGCAAGAATTAAGAATTTAAATTTTTTTTTAAGAATTTTCCGGAAATTGCCGTGTAATGTAATCGTCTCCTAAACAACGCAGAGAAGGCAGAGGCTGAGGGCAATGCAAATGTCACTCGTTAACATGCATTGCGCGTAGTCGGCCGACTAATTAGACGATAGCCTGACATCCGCTCCAAGATATCATTTTGAGCACGCAATATACCATATTGTACCTTCTACGACCCAAATGATATTACACTAAACGTTAGGTGGGTACTTAAAAGGGTTTACCACTGGGAAAATAACCTCCATAACACTTAAAACGTCTTTAGGCGTCGATCCCACACCTCTGGTTGTGAGATCGACGCCTAAATACTAGTGAGTATACCGAGGTCACTGCTTTCTGTACTCACGACTCACTGAAATCTATGACAGTGGCTTAAATCTCTACATAAACAAAAGTAGTTAACAGCGATGGTCATAAGTTTTTATTTTTTAAATTACCTAATACTTTGTTGTTCAGAAACTTAGTATACAAGTAATTGTCATCTTTCTTTTTAAAGCAATTTTTAAATTACCTTTGTGTGGAGCGGTCTAGAATGATAATTACTTATTCTTAAATAAGTATACCACAGCTAAAAATAATCTATGTGAATTTCTAAACCGTATTCTGAGTAAAGAACCATTCGTACCACAATATTTCTCAAAAAAAAAAATGTTATTTACTCCTAACATAAACGTATAAAAAGAAGTTAAGCTCACGGTAAACAGGAAACGGGCAATTTCGTATGGAGAAGTATGGCATAGCGCGGCGGGCGCCTTAATATCCCTCAGGAATAAACTGCAATTTCAGCATATCGGGATGAAAACAAAATATTATAAGCCGTAAGAATAAAGTACAAACTCAGACACCACTTAAATGCTCCAACGTGTAATAGCGCCATAACAATCTACTGGTGCTTTAAGAATGGCTTCAATGTGTTTGCTAAGACGTTTTCTTCTTGAAGAATAAGTGAATATTTAGTTAAAAAATCTTGTTATTTAAAAAATGTGTAGAAAGTACCACGGCTTACATCCGACTAAGTGACTATATGAGAGTGAGGTAGGTAATAAGGTGCATATATTGTGTTTGCGCTCACACTTCTGCACTATAACATCTGCTGCATAGTAGGCTAATCTGTGCCAAGTTTTCAGATGCATTTGTGTCGTCACAGCAAGCGCGCGTTAATTTGGATATTCAAGGATCAAAACTTCTGGCGATCAAAGATTTGGTAATTTTGTATATTTTGAGGTGAATTAAAAATTAATGTAATGTACCTACATATGTTAATGTAATCTATGATATTTGATATATTTTTAATGTAACATTAATTTAACACCATTATTGTTTTCAATTTGAACCCGTGATATATCAATAAATAGATACCATATATGTAGATATAGTAAACCATCTTAATTATGGATATTACCTTTAATCCTTAATACTCTTTTCTGAAATAAATCAGACTTTGTGTAAAAATAAATAGCTGTAAAGCGTTAGGTATTTTCATCGAGATGACAAGCCGCCAAACCAAAGAACAATTCTTTGGTTTTACACAGACAAAGTGATAACAGAACCGCTAGTTTTTTAATCACGAAGTTAAAAGAATCGGCGACCAAATAAGCAATACAGTGTTGCTGTAATTACTCAGTATTACAAAATCTTAGAGGTGCCGCATACTAGAGGTGCTGATGATCAAAAAAACAGTTCCAATTTGACCGTTCATTAAGAAGACCGAATGTGCTTTTTGTAATTTAGAGAGTTGGATATATCGGTATTCGGTACGTGTTTTAGTCTGTTTAACAAAAATATGAGTGTTTTTAACATAATATGTATAAAACAAATCTTACGGTATTGTAGGTAAAGTAATAGTACATTGTTCCTCGACGGGAGAAAGTGACCGATTACTACGAGGGTGTAGTTTGAATCCCGAGGCCGTAGGCCGTAGGGCCGCAATACGCCCGAGATAGGAATCGCACTTTCTCCCGAAGGGATACATACTGCTTTATACTACACCTACGAGGAAAATAATCAAAAATATTAAAATTATTAAGTACCGGAAATCAATCAGAAAAAGACGTTGGGTTTCCGTTGTAAAAAATCTTCATATGCTTTGTTGTATCTATTTCTATCTATTTCTAGATATCTTGGTTAAGAGATTTTCAATACAACAATAACTGCTTGGCCACATATTTTTAATTCCGGCGGCGTTGGGCGGCTCACTAAATACTATAATAGACACTTTGAGATCTCTAAAGCTACTTGTAATTTTATAAATTGAAAATTTGGATAGGTCAAACAAAAGAAAGCGACTCGCAAAATACAAAGAAAATAGCGCGAAAAATTTCTATTTTCTATTTTTTACTTTTATTTTATATTCATATCTAATTGTATGAATTAAAATTGAATATATATTTTGTAGCAGACCTCGGTACGTGCCCGGTGACATACCGACATCAGTGCCACTGGTTGTAACCATGGTAACCTGGTGGTAATCATGGCGGTTACTTATTTATTAGATGCTTTTTATGTCGTCTTTGTCGAAATAGGTTTTTTTTCATGTACAGATCGGATTTTATCAAAAATTAAAAAGAAAAAAACACGTTAGTAATGGAATTTCATAGTACTTTTCAACCCGCTCTAGCGCGTTAACAATGAAATCTCATAGATTTTTTCAGCACGCATATTTGTTTGACAGTAATGACGTACTTTGACTTTCGATATGAGAAAAACCAGAAGGTACTTTCCGAGCAGGTGTAGTATAAATATTTTTTACTACCGTATTCAAATGTTAAGTATTAGGTACGGCTTGACACTTCAAGGTAACTTCACTCACAATATACTGCACCCACTACAGGGCATGGGTCCCCTATCAAAATAAGAAGGGCTTAAGCTATAGTCCACGACGCTGACCAAATGCGGATTGGTAGACTTTGACTTTGAGAAGATTATGCAGAACTCTCTCATGCAGGTTTTCTCACAACGTTTTCCTTCACCGTTAAAGCCAGTGCTATTTAATTGCTTAAAACGCACATAACTCTGAAAAGTTAGCGGGAGGCGCAAAATATCTATTTTTTTACTGGTCATCAAATCGATTATGCCGCGTGCAGTATGAACTTTGCATCTCTATGTACTATAACTCAATGTCTGCTTGTTAAGAACAGTGGGGGTTCATTACACGCCATATGCCTGCCGAAAGTATTTTGAAAAAGGGCTTTTGTGAATAACCCTTTCGCGTACGCCATGAAATGTTCTTTTATATCTCAAGAGGCTGTATTATGACGTTGGGAACACGAAGCCTACGAAAACAGATACAGAAAACAATACGCGTTTTGATAAAATAAGGGTTGATGAGGGTACCAAATGAAGAATGTGAATGAATACATTAAAAGTACTTTTCAACTTTTTGTCCGTTTTGTGAGTATTGTATTGGGGATTCATTTGAAATTAAATCACTTTGCATATTAATAATTAACTGCCTTGTTGGTGTAGTTGTTAGCATGTTCGACTGCGGATCACGAGGTCCTGGGTTCGATTCCCGGGTCGGGCCAAAAATTGTTAGGTATTGGGTTTTTTCTGTCTATAAATTTTTAGTGCCTGCCTGGAGTTGGTAGTTGTCATGGTTTAGCCCCGTACCCCGGAGACCATTGTTAAGGAGACCCCGTACCGCGTACGTCGATTTCGGTTTAATTTTCACTATCATATGACAATAGTCGTTAAAGCCCGCCAATCAGCATTGAAGCAGCGTGGCAGGTCTAAGCTCTGTTTCCCTCTTTCCTATGAATGTGCAGGCCTGCGCCCAACTGTGGGAAGTTAAAAGGCTTTCGTAGAGTGGTGGTAGAATTTTTTTTAGTCACAATAAAGCGTACTGCATCATCACTTACCATCATTTATGTCGTTGCAGTGAAGCTCTAAACGAGCACTACGAAATAACTTTCTCCTTTGACACAGAGCTACTAATATATTATTAATATTAAGTTTACATTACAGCTTTAGATTGTAATACTAAAGACTCCAACCCATAGAAGCCTAACGTTAGCCTTATGTAAACAAAGTGTCTTACCCAAAAACATTGAACATATATTCTATCCCAATCAAAGAGGTTTATGATATTACCGGCAAAATTTACATCGTAAACACTAACAACCTATCAAAGGGCCGAACTTCCCCGATAGTTCCTTTAAGGATTACCTTTTGTAAACTAAAACGGGACTCAATCATCATCTGGACCAGGATTACAGAAGGGCGTGGGATTATAACTATGTCTTACTTATGCAATAGAGGCATCGCCTCGGGCGAACCCTTTGGTCCTCTGCAAATATTCCATATAATGATTCGCTTTTAATTATTATTGCTGTAGCGGCCGACTTGTGTTTGATGTATTGATTAAAACCGTGTTTGTGTTCAAATGCGATCCAGATAGCGGTTGCCGTCGCGTCAATGGGAATAGTACGGCAGCCCTGGAACAAAGTTTTTAGTGATTAATAACAAGCTGAATTTTCGTGAGTAGGTTCGTTTCGACGAGACGAACAATTTTTTTATCTATGAAAATTCTCGATGGAGGTAGCTACTCGAGTGGGGAGGTGTTAAAAATTTCGATTCGCTCAGGTTGGAAATCGTTCCACTAAATTTGTAGGACTATATGGCCATTTTATTATACATAATTTTTTTCAAAGAAAAATGAACCGACTTCAAACGATTCGAACTAAAAAGTTTAAAATAATTTTTTATTCATTTAGATTGACGATTAAACTACCTAACTCAAATAATATATAATTTTTTGGAGTCAGCGCCAAACCACATTCAGTTCGTGTTAGTAAAATCAGAGTAACTATCCACTTTTGAATGTGAGTCGCGGAGGGTGAGGCTGTCCGGGACGCGGGGAGCATATTTTCGACTTGAAAAGTATGAGTTGTTTTAGCTTAAAAAGTTTGGCGCCGACTTCAAAAAATTATATATTATTTGAGTTAGGTAGTTTAATCGTCAATCTAAATGAATAAAAAATTATTTTAAACTTTTTAGTTCGAATCGTTTGAAGTCGGTTCATTTTTCTTTGAAAAAAATTATTTTATGCTTTTTAGTGATTTGTTTTCGTTATATTCATATTAATATAAATGAGAACTATGTTCAATAGATTATGACCTATATATTATTATAATTAATATCCTGTGACATAATATATGCATTTTATGTGTCATACTAAGTATAGGTGAATGGTTTTATAATGTTCTAACCCAACCTAACCTACCTTTCGATCTACACAAGATTAGTTTATATGCGTACTACTCTTGTATAATTTGGAAGACCTAGACTAAAAAGTAATTTACAATCTATACGCGACCAGTTTCACACCTGTGCGTTTTGGCTTTGCATAGCATGGAAATACACGTAACCGTGCACAAACTCCAAGGAATCACTCTATAGTAGGTACAGCTGTACTGACTTCGCTTCGGCCCAAAAGTTTTTGCAAAAGGTTAATGTTACGTAGGCGTAGCAGAGTGAAGTCTTTGGACAGAATAGCTATATTAGACTTCACTTCAGCAATAGGTCTGGCAATATCAGAACACATATTAGTGACATATGTATACATTTATGCTTATAACTTCGTATGTAAGAATGATAACTCGATGTGTTATACACTAAAACCTTCCTGAAAGTATGTAGATTACGATAGTGAAACAATCATCAAAATCGGTTCATTAGTTGCGGAGATAATCGTGAACATACTTACATACATACATACATACATACATACATACATACATACATACATACATACATACATACATACATACATACATACATACATACATACATACGGGTCGAATACAGAACCTCCTTTTTTTGAAGTCGGTTAATGAAGTCGGTTAAAAAGTATTTACTAGGCTGCATACAAAAAATCAGCTTAAAGTAAATAATTGTATAATAAAATGGCCATGTAGTCCTACTTTAGTGGAATGATTTCCCACCCGAGCGAATCGAAATTCTTAACACCTCCCCACTCGAGTAGCTACCTTCATCGAGAATTTTCATAGATAAACAAGTATAAATTAAAAATTTAAAAAACCCCCGACATTCGCCATTTTGTGGCAGCGGCCATCTTGGATTTGTAATAATTCTATTCTACTAGTCAAGCCCTTTCATTTGATACCCATATTAAGGGAGTTGTAAAAAAATATACCTATAATCCGCCATTTTGTAGCGGCGGCCATCTTGGACCGATTTTCTTCAGACATAGCTAACAACACTTTCGACTAATTCACCTTTCAAACAAAAAAAACTGCATTCAAATCGGTCCAGCCGTTTGAGCGCCACAGGGGAACAGACAGACACACACATACACACACACACACACACACACACACATATAGGTGCAGTGAAAGTAATAAAATAAAATCCAAATAAGCTTTCACATAAATATGTTGTATTCTCGCACTTTTAGAGTTATTATTTAGTACAGATTTAATCTTCCGGAAATGAAACTGTCTCAGGCTATAGGACCATCACTGAGGTCTGATCTCACCGGGATAACAAAATAGAATGATATCAAAACAGAATCTGGAGCCGACCTTCCGGCTCTAAAAACGGAATAATAATACTACACCGCGCACATCGAAGGCGCAGGCTGAGACAGCTTCTACATTTGAAAAATATAAACACTTATAATCTCTTGACACACAAAAACGGCCGGCGAGAAAAACCAGCCAGGAAAACTGTGGAGGTTGCAACGCTGCCATGAGGTTGCACACCGCCACAGATGCTCCCCCACGAAGTCATGAAAACAAAGAAAAAAAAAATTGTTAAACAAGTTTTAAATGTAATTTACGCACGCTAGTGGCAACTTAAAATGAACCTTACGACCTGACCGGGTCCTAACAACTGGTTTACCCAAATCATCCAATTCCGTAGGATCCAACATATATGCCGGTTTCAACCTATCCACTGAAACTTTCTCAGGTCTACCTTTCAAATCTACTGTAAAATACTTGTCTCCACTCTTTAAAACTTTAAAAGGCCCTACATAAGGTGGCTCTAACGCCTTGCTAAAAGGACCTCGACGAACAAAAACAAACTCCGAAGATAGTAAATCCTTTGGAATATGAAAGATCCTTTTGCTACTATGGTTAGATGCAGGTGTTGGAGATAGGGATTTCAAATTTGATCTAAGTCTATCCAAAAAGAAAGAAGGATCGTCAATATGATTCTTAGAAGGATTAAAAAATTCACCTGGTAGCCGAAGAGGCTCACCATACACGAGCTCCGCACACGACACTCCTAGGTCCTCCTTCCAAGCGCTCCTGATCCCCAAGAGCACCAATGGAAGGACTTCTGTCCACCTTGGATTAGCGTGACACATAATAGCTGCCTTCAGCTGCCGGTGGAACCTTTCTATCATCCCGTTAGCTTGAGGATGATAAGCAGTGGTCGTGTGGTGCTCAGCACCTGTTAGTTCGATCACCTTCTGGAACATATGTGAGCAAAACTGTGAACCTCGATCTGTAGTGACGCTACGAGGCACACCAAACTTCGCCAGCCAACCAGAAATAAAAGTTGAAACGCAGGTTTCCGTTGTAATATCTGGCATGGGAAGGGCTTCAGGCCAGCGCGTAAACCTGTCAATGATAGTTAGGCAATACTTCATGCCAGCCGAAAATGGCAACGGACCTATGATATCCATGTGAATATCTGCAAATCTTTCAGAAGAAAGGGGAAATTTAGAAAACGGTGCGGTAGTGTGACGCACTACCTTCGATGATTGACATGCCTGACACGCTCTTGTCCATACGCGGCAGTCTTTTTTCATACTAGGCCATACGAAGCGATCTGAAATTAATTTATAAGTAGCGTGAATCCCAGGGTGACTGAGATTATGGAAACTTTCAAAAACATTCCTCCTAAGTTGCGGAGTTACATAAGGACGTGGTTTACCTGTTGAAACGTCACATGTAATTTTTACCCTGGTGCCTGGAATAGTAACCCGAGCCAACGTCAACGACGTTGTGTCATTCAGTGTTTTTAATTCCTCATCGGCTTCTTGAGATTTCGCTAGCGCTACAAGTATGTCTTGAGCTGTGACGCTCTCTACACGAGAGAAGGTATCAGCCACAATATTCTCAGCTCCTTTGACATGTTGAATGTCAGTAGTAAACTGCGAAATGAAAACAAGTTGATTAAGCTGAATAGGTGGAAGCTTCTCTCGTTTTTGTGTAAACACATAAAGTAATGGCTTATGATCTGTATAAATCGTAGCCGGTTGAGCTTCTAGAATGTGTTTAAAATGTTGCACACTCTCGTATATGGCTAATAATTCGCGGTAATAAGCCGGCCAAGACGATTGCTTGGGAGTCAGCTTCTTACTGAAAAACGCTATAGGTTGCCAGCCCTGCTTCACTTCTTGTTGAAGACATGCACCGACATGAGAACTCGATGCATCTGTAAATAATCCAAGTCTAGCATCAGCGACTGGATGAGCTAAAAGTGTTGCGTTAGCTAAACTTTCTTTACACATATTAAAACTACGCTCTAAATCAGCAGTCCAAGTAAATGGTTTAGCACCTTTACCTTGAATTTCTGATAAGGCATCAATTAAAGGAGCTTGAAAACGCGCTATGCTAGGGAGAAATTTCCGATAAAAATTAATCATACCAAGAAATCTTCTTACTCCTTGTACAGTCTTAGGAAGAGGAAACTCTTGAAGACTTTTAATGCGATCGGCAGGAGGGCAAATCCCAGCCGCGCTAATTTTATATCCCAGAAAACGTACCTCCGGGACATTAAAATGACATTTCTTTTCATTAATAACTATACCGTATTCTTCCAAACGTTTGAAAAGAATACGCAAATGCTCAGTATGTTGTTGACTATCTTTTGAAAAAACGAGTATGTCATCAACATAGGCAAAACAAAAATCTAGACCACGAACAACTTCATCGATAAATCTTTGAAAAGTCTGGCCTGCATTTCTAAGACCAAAGGTCATGAAAGGAAATTCGAAAAGACCGAACGGGGTAATGATAGCTGTTTTACAAATATCCTCTTTCGCTACCGGTATCTGATGATACGCTTTAACTAAATCTATCGTGCTAAAAATCGTTGAGCCAACTAAATTTTGGTTAAAATCGCCGATATGACGCACAGGATATCTGTCTGGAATTGTGCGCGCATTCAAAGCGCGGTAATCACCGCATGGACGCCAATCAGATTCACCTTTCGGCGCTAAATGAAGTGCCGAAGACCACGGACTATCCGAAGACCTTGCATAACCACAAGCTAACATGCTATCGAATTCTTTTTTAGCAATAGCTAACTTCTGTGGAGCAAGTCGGCGTGGACGGCAGCAAACCGGAGGACCATCCTTTGTCCGGATGTAATGAACCGTATTATGTTTAATCTCCCGATCCGGACCAGGCGGGCGAGTAAGAGCGGGGAATTCAGCTAAAATATTATTACTCGAAACTAAAGTTTTCACACTCGCTTGTTCGTGAGAAATAATTGATGCAACGGCCAGTCGAACCATCTAGAATTCGACCTGACCTACAGTCCGGCAATAAATTAAAATACGCGAGAAAATCTGCACCTATAATCGCAGTTGTAACATCGCAAATGATAAAATGCCAATTAAAATTGCGCCTTAATCTAAAATCCAACGATAACAAAATTGTCCCAAAAGTCTTAATATCGCTGCCATTTGCCGCACGCATACAATAGTCGGCCATTTTGGGTCGACTATTCAACCATGAGACCGGATAACAAGAAACATCTGAACCAGTGTCGATTAAAAATCGTCTATTGGTTCGGATATCATTTACAAAAAGACGGCGACTACGAGACGACAAATCAGGTACCGTCGCTACTGATTGTCGCTCAAGTTTTCCGATTCTTTAAAAGAACACGGTTTAATACATTTATGGGCACGCACTGCGAATTTGCGATGATACCAGCATAAATCGGTGTTGCTATTATTTAAATTATTGCGAGAAGGGGACGGTGATAAAAACCGCCTATACCTAAACCTATTTCTCGATTTACTCCTATGTCCCGAAAGATTTTTATTATTTTCCTTAATTTCTGAAATTTCCCTCGATAAACTCTCTAAACGAGTGACTAGCGCATCTAAATTAGTATTTGAAGAGCATGCCGCGTTATTAATCGAAGAGGAAGAATTAAGAATATTCGGCGAAACTTCTAGAATTTTGTCCGCCAATTCCGCTATTTTGTCTAAACCCAATTCCGATTGAACTGCCAAAATTGCCTGTAAATGTTGCGGTAAACGACGCATCCATAATTGCCGTAAAATATTCTGATCCGTAAGTTCATGACCAGCTAAAGAGCGTAAGTGCTGCAAAAATTGAGATGGCTTCCGATCACCTAACACTTCGTCACTTACCAACTGCCTGACCCTTTGTTCTTCAGATGTGGATAATCTCCGAATTAATTCCTTCTTAAGAAAATCAAATTTCCCTGACGCCGGAGGTTGTGTAATAACATCCTCGACCTCGCCAATGATTCGCGAGTCCAATTGTGCCACAACATAATCAAATTTGGTTTGATCCACCGTGATACCTGAAATCGCGAACTGAGCCTCGACCTGGGCAAACCAAATGCTCGGCCGGTCAGACCAAAAGGGAGGAAGCTTAGCTGAAACTTTACAAATCTTTGATTCCTGACCCGTGGGGGGATCTGAAACACCCGCTAATTGCGAACGTAACACTTCATTTTCTTTAAAGATTGGGAAAGTTTTGTCGGCCAACTCTTTAAGTTTTAATTTGAGAGCATTATTTTCATCTTCCAATTGTTGGCATTTGCTTTCCATAATGTTAGTTCCTAGAAAATTTTAAAATATTCCTGAAAAATATTAATATATATGACACATGAACGTAAATTAATAAAATAATGTCTCTAATGTTCACTCCACAAAATGGCCGCTGAAAATTTTCATTGTATATTTATGATTTCATAATTCAGAATGTCTTCCAGAAATTATTAAATTGAATTATTATTTTATTTGAAATGTTCGTTAAAATTTTCAATAATTCGCCAACATTTATTTCTTCACTTCATTTTCAACTCAATTTTTAAATTTCATGTTATTCAATGTGTACACTAAGCTTATACAACGTGTACACTATGTACTCCTTAAGTGACGTCATACGTAACACAATTATAGGACTTCTCTTCGTCGGTGTCACCAAATATAGGTGCAGTGAAAGTAATAAAATAAAATCCAAATAAGCTTTCACATAAATATGTTGTATTCTCGCACTTTTAGAGTTATTATTTAGTACAGATTTAATCTTCCGGAAATGAAACTGTCTCAGGCTATAGGACCATCACTGAGGTCTGATCTCACCGGGATAACAAAATAGAATGATATCAAAACAGAATCTGGAGCCGACCTTCCGGCTCTAAAAACGGAATAATAATACTACACCGCGCACATCGAAGGCGCAGGCTGAGACAGCTTCTACATTTGAAAAATATAAACACTTATAATCTCTTGACACACAAAAACGGCCGGCGAGAAAAACCAGCCAGGAAAACTGTGGAGGTTGCAACGCTGCCATGAGGTTGCACACCGCCACACACACACACACACATACACAGACACGTCAAACTTATAACACCCCGTCGTTTTTGCGTCGGGGGTTAAAAACTTGTTTGTCTCGTCGAAACGAACCTACTCACGAAAATTCAGCTTGTTATTAATCACTAAAAAATTTGTTCCAGGGCTGCCGTACTAGAACTGTAATCTCGGGGGGACGCTCCTTGTCACTTTGTTGGCGTGTACAATGGTACTGATTGTGCGGGGGTCAATAAAAGAGCTCTTCATATATCCCTAACGAGTAACACTAATTGAAATGATGACCGTTTGTTCATGATCAAATGAGACTGTTGCGATAGCGATCTTGATTTGATGTTGAAGTGGACTGATGTACACACAGTCAAAACAGTTATCAAAACCTTGAAGGGACCACTTATATGATGCGATAGTTATACAGCACTGCTGTTTTTAACCCCCGACGCAAAAACGACGGGGTGTTATGAGTTTGACGTGTCTGTATGTATGTGTGTGTGTCTGTCTGTTCCACCGCAGCGCTCAAACGGATGTCCCGATTTGAATGCGGTTTTTTTTTTGTTTGAAATGTGAATTAGTCGGAAGTGTTCTTAACTATGTTTGATAAAAATCGGTCCAAGATGGCCGCCGCCACAAAATGGCGGATTACATATTTTTCACAACTCCCTCAATATGGGTATCAAATGAAAGGGCTTGACTAGTAGAATAGCACTATGCAAATCCAAGATGGCCACCACCACAAAATGGCGAATATCGGGGGTTTTTAAATTTTTAATTTATACTTGTTATAATATATGGTATTCAGCTGGGACTTATGTCATCCTGCCGAATCATTCTAGGTAGAAAATATTTATTTTCTTCATCACTATTGTTGTCCTAACCGATAGACGTCTACTGCTGGAAATATTTCTCTTGCATGTTTCACCTCAGAACATGATCTTGTGCTACTCATCTTGTATTCAAAGATTGCCAGCGACTCGTCCCAGATCGTCCGTCCAACCTCCACTTAACTGCAATGATAGAAGACAACTAAAAAAAATATCGATTTTTCATGTGCAATCCGTTCTTTATTGGGTACGAAAATATTGTAATAGGTGTCTCATAAACAATCAGTTAGCAATCGTCACTTCAATTTTTTTTATATTAGGAACATAAACACATAGTCAACAGTGTCGCATAAACTATAACGACCAGTAACTTTACGAGGGCATAAACATAAAAAAACTCATCGCGTCCGCGGGCGAAAAATATGAAAATGCACCTAATATCGCGCTTGTATGGGAATAAAAGTTTTTCCATTTAGTTGGTACATCGTTGCTATTTCCCTATAGAAGTCATAAACATAATGCTTAGCGGGCAGCGGGGCCTGCCTCCCCCGTTCTCCCCTCAACCCTTCTCCCGGCCCATCCTCTGCAAAAGTTCAATTTTATTTCAGTCTTTCGCAAGTCTACGCTCAGCGAGAAAAACGTTGCGCTTCCCTGTCCATTAGCCGGTTTAAATTAGAGTTTTAATTTTTAAGAGCGCATCAGTCTTTAAAACGTTTCGCGGGAGCAAAAAATACAACCGTGCTGAAACGCTGAACTTTTGAAATAGTTTACTTATTGTTTCTTCATCAAATAGCCTTTATTTTTTCAATAGAGTCGTTCTTCCACCGCATTGAAAAATGAATTTACCAGACGGGCGCTGCGGCACAAAAACAATATTACTCTTAAGTAATATCCTGAGCAATTTTTAATAATTATGTTAGGATGCCCCAAATGTTCGGAGCGACGTTGTCTAACAGAGCGTGCTATTAAGGGTATGGGCAAGCTTGCAGTAAAGCCACGAGAGCAAATAAACTCGCTCCCGAAACGCACGGTAATGAAAGTTCATTGGATTAAGCCGGGCTTGTGTAAGACCCTAATAATAATAATAAGCAAAAATGCACGTGGAACGAGCCTCGCTCAAATAACTCACTCAATAACATCTAATTTAGGGATCTCCGGAATATACCCGGCCGCATTCCGTCCCGGAACATTTTAAGCGGTTCAAGTTTATGTTATTATCATTAAGCTAAACGCTATGGATATTTAAAGAGCGTTTTTTGTAGCCATTTGCGGTTTCGGGTTTTTGTGCTACGGAAAATGCGGACAAATAATATAAGGCAATATATCTCTTAGCCCTCGGCTTCAAAGGGAGTTTACTTTGACCTTTTATTGCTTCAGGTTGTAGGATAGACATAATCGTAATGCTCATTGCGGGTGTGGTTAATTTTTCAAATTGAATTTCTGTTTATTTCTACCCTACTGCACAAGAAAGAGGATAATATTTTACGGATGAATGTATCATCATAATAATTAGGTACTTATGTTCTATTTTTTTTTAAAGTATCATGATCTTTAATCTATCTTAAATATTCCTAATACAAGTACAAAAACAAACTTCCTTATTAGTATAGTAAAAGTACAAGATACCGTTGAATTTATAGTCGAGCAATTGTTTTTCGGGAAAGCATTCACGAACCCTCTTCACTATGCAAGCTATCTTTGAGCTATTTTTTGAGTTTCAGCTCAATCGAATAAAAACGATGTACGTGAACGCATACCTATTATAAAAGATGAAAAATCGATCGACGAAAGAACATCTATTTTTATAAAATGTTATTTCTTTTACAGTAAGTACAGATTTTACAGTATCCAAATTAAATTTCATAATTTATATTACTTAAAATACAATGTTATTTCATTTACAGTTACAGACTTTACAGTATCAAAGTTAAACTTCATTATTTATATTAAATGCAAAGTAGGTATATGGTTCGTTTAAATATAACATTCGAGTTTGTAAAAACATTGACCATTTCTTTTTTCAAAATTGGTATATTTTAATATGAATTATTCTAAAATACTTAGTATTTACCTAAATCGAATAAAGACGTAACTTAACCCTAAAAATTGCCACAAAGAACGACAAGAAGAAAAAAAGCTTTGATCTTGCACAAACGTTTCGATACGAACATGAAAATAATAGATAATAGATAAAGCACCGAGCAGACTCATCTACAAAAACATTTCAGTCATAGACATAACAACTCAAGATATAGATACGGTAAAATTTTTCAAACTATCTCTATAATAATAATTGTCTTCTGTGTGCTTAGTCTAAAGCGGAGCACTCGAAAACGAACTCGAAAACTATTGATCGATTTCAGAGTAAAATAGACCTAAAATGGCTTGTATTAAGGTTTGAGTTCGCCAATACATTCAGCATTCGAACAATGCTGAATGTATTGGCGAACTCAAACCTTAATACAAGACATTTTAGGTCTATTTTACTCTGAAATCGATCAATAGTTTTCGAGTTCGTTTTCGAGTGCTCCGCTTTAGACTAAGCACACTGCATTAAAAAAAGGAATTGAAAATTTTCGGACACTTCCTTGGCGTAGCAGTGATCTTATACTTAAGTGGGAGGTCCGGGTTTCAATTCCCGGCAGAGGCAATTTGGGATTATGTAATTTCTAAATTGTCTCTAACCTTGTATGGTGGGAGGCTTCAACTGTGGCTAGTTACCACCCTACCGTCAAAGCCGTGGCGCCAAGCGATTTAGCGTTCCAGTACGATGCCGCATAGAAACCGATCAGGGATTTTCCAAGTTAGCTTGCTTCACCTTATCGTCGACTTCGACTTCATCGTCACTTAACCATTAGGTGAGTCAAAAGCTAACTTGTAGATGAATAATAATTTTTTTTTTCAAAGAAAAACTTTCGAATTACTAAAAAGACTTCAATCGATTCGAATTACTAAAAAGTTTAAAAGGAATGATAACTCGATATACTTAAACCTTCCTGAATGTATGTAGATTACGATAGTGAAAAGATCATCAAAATCGGTTAATTAGTTTCGGAGATAATCGCGCATATACATACATACATACAAACTTACATGCATACATTACGAACACCGCACCTCATTTTTTTGAAGTCAGTTACAAAAAATTACAAGTAAGTATATCTCAGATTTTCTAATATCAACGCTCAGTCTTCATGTTCGCCGTATCGAACAATTTGACGCAGCGTTTGCAGTAAATCACTTCGCTACATTTGCACCTGGTGCAATTTGTTTCGCATTCGAACACATTATCTCTTTCACTATGCCGGCGGCCGTGTCTCCTGCCATTATGTACAATTTGAAAAGTTTCTTCGAAGCGAGAGTAACATTTTGTAGCCAGCGCGTTCCATCCTATGGACACTGGACAGGCAGAACTGATATGCTTTGGCAGCTATGGCAGGGTGGGGAGCTTCAAGCTTTTCATTAAAACTGTTTCTATGGATTGAGCTTAAACTATGGTAGTCGAACAGTATTATTTTGAGGGGGAGGGGGGGGGGAAACTAGAAAAGTAGTTAAAGTTAGAAATTATTACTGGAAAATTATATTCTTATATACTCTTATAGGTCCGAATAGCGGTCGAGTAGCGAATGCGAATGTCTGTCTGTCTGCTAGCGTTTTACGGCCCGACAGTTTGACCGATTTTGATGAAATTTGGTACAGAGTTAGCTTACATCCCGGAAACAGACATAGGCTTTTCATCCCGGAAAATTAAAGAATCCTCACGGGATTCTTAAAGGTACATCCGATTAACCAATTTATAAGAAATTTGGTATAGAAGTAAGTATGCGTCCTAGAAATTGACATCAACTTTTAACCTGGAAAAGCAAATAGATCCCACAGGATTTTAAGAAACCTAAATCCACGCGGATGAAGTGGCGGCCAGCAGCTGCTACCTATATGAAAGAACTTTGATCGTCCATTCCACTCGAGCACGTAAAACCACTATTGCCTCTAGGCACAGTACGAACCAACTCTATCTACAAATGAACTGTGATAAACTACCCTCTGTATCGACATAATATCGACTGTATCGACGCAATATCGACTGTATCGACGCAATATCGACTGTATCGACGCAATATCGAGTCGCTTGTCCCGGCGCCTGCAGTAATGCACAGGTAAATTTGCACCTTGTGTAATTTATTTCACAATTCACATCCACATTTCCCTCCCTGATGTGACGACATTTAGATACTCGCTTTGGAAAGGTTCTTCTGAAAATATATGTTTTAAATTTTTAACCCCCGACGCAAAAACGACGGGGTGTTATAAGTTTGACGTGTCTGTGTGTGTGTGTGTGTGTGTCTGTCTGTTCCCCTGTGGCGCTCAAACGGGTGAATTAGTCGAGAGTGTTGTTAGCTATGTTTGATGAAAATCAGTCCAAGATGGCCGCCGCTACAAAATGGCGGATTACATATTTTTTCACAACTCCCTTAATATGGGTACCAAATGAAAGGGCTTGAGTAGTAGAATAGCACTATTGCAAATCCAAGACGGCCGCCGTCACAAAATGGCGAATGTCGCGAGTTTTTAAATTTTTAATTTATTCTGCTTTTAAATATCGGTAGAAATATTTGCATTGTACAAGTCGACTACTTATAAGTTACAACTATGTACTTAGCGATAAGCATTACATGGAAGCGATGATAGACTTGTGGTAAAGACTGCGAACTCGGTCTCACCGAAAGGTCTCTTCATCTCTCTCGAAAGATACATCTATTCAATACTCAAAATGCGTGTGACGTCAGCAGCCAGCGGCCGCATCACGAGCATTGAAGAAATACTGATAACATCAACAGAGGTGGGTGCTCTACGAACCACTGCGATGCGTCACTCGCTGCGCTCTCCTTTGTCGTTAAACTAGCTGCTATTCCCGCGACTTCGTCCACATGGATTTAGGGTTTGAATTTTAAAAAATCCTTTCTTAGCCGATGCTTACGTCATAATAACTATCTTTTTAGTTTTTAGCAAGCAAGCAAATTTTCAGATTTTTTTTTATAGGAATAGCGGGCAACCGAGCAAGCGGGTCACCTGATGTTAAGTGATTACCGCCGCCCATGAACATTAGCAGCACCTGAGGAACCACTAATGCGTTGCCGGCTTTTGAGGAAGGGGACTGGCTCTTCAGCTCGCTGCCGGAACACACGGATGCTTTGCGGCAGATTACGGCTGAAGTGTGGTCGCTAGCCAGGCGGATTCGGGGTAGAATCCTGCCACAAAGCGGTGATACCATCCAGATTACGTTGTGTGGTATCAGGCACAACGACCCGTAAAGGATGAGAGCGACAGGGCCTCGTTAGCATATTGACAGGGTGTACCGGGCGCAGGTGAGGTTGACTTTGGCCACATAGGTGGAATTTGGGCCACTCACACCCCTGATAGGCCAGTCAGTCCGTCAGTCAGTCAATCACCTTTTCTTTTTATATGTATATTTAGATAACACGTGTACCGTGTACGAGTACATACGCGTATTATTAATACGAGAGTAAAAAAGAACCTCACGAATTTATCATATTTCTCACATAAAGCGAACACGCGCACAATATCTTTTGCGCCGATTGTAAACAATAGCACATTAATATAGATAAAGAACGGAGTAGCATCCTGTATTCTGCATCCTGTGAAATTCCGCCCCATAACATTATGTTGATGGCGGCAATAACGCCTGGAATATTTACAGAAATACTATCAATAAAGAACGGGTTTTGACGTATAGCGGATACCCGTGCCGAATTGACCGTGTCTTTTTTATCGATGAGAGGTACGCACGCTTCGATCTCAGTTTAGGCACATGAGTAGATATCCCTGCAGAGGGGAAGCTTTTTAACAACGTCCAAAATTTTTACCTATTCTCATAGGGTTGTCAGTTGTCACCTGTTGCATGTGAACTTAAACATACTCTTAACTGTACAATTGGTTTGGCATTTTTGTCTAAACACAAATTTTTTTATATAATTTACACTATTTTACATAGTCTCTAAACTCTCGCCAAATACTTTATTCTCAGTATTAATTTAATGCGCACGACCCACACTTGTCGTTTGCCTCCCAACTGAGCCCCAGTGGAGCATTCGTGAACCGTTGGTGAGAGTTCATGTGTGCGTGAGCTGCGTTATGTGTGAGTGTACATACAGCGGGTCGCTTGTATGAAGCTTCCTCTCTGTAGGGATATCTACTCATGTGGTTTAGGTATCTTCGATCTGTAATATACCTACAGTAGGTAAGTACTTCAGAATAAATATTGTGCTTCGGCAAACATTGGAAACAATCGTAGTGTTAAACTTATTGGCGAAAGTAGTGTGCTGCTAAAAATCTCTCGTAATTTCAACTTTATCACAAACAAATAAATGTCAATGTCATTTCTAATTGTTCTAATTTAAAATTTTCCCGAGATAAAAAGTCATTCTTCAGGTTCTCAACTATATCCATACGCATACAATAATCACACTGTTCCGTAGGTCACTGGCCTTGCCTGAAGGATAAACCAACAAACGGACACACTTTCTCAATTATTATAGTAGGTACTAGACAGTTTTAAACACGACCAATATTCCCATTTTCCGCAAAACAGAACAAGAACAGATTTTTAGGTAGGTACCATTTCAAATTAGGTACATTCAAATCAAATCAAATCAAATAAACTTTATTCAAAATTGGTACACTGTACACTTTTTGAACGTCAATTTAGGTACAGGCAATGGTGATAATTATTACGGAAACTTAAAACTAAAACTACGAGGGTTCCAAACGCGCCCTGGTCTGAGAAGAGCCCACAACAAACTCAGCCGGGTTTATTTTTTTTTATTATCACCATCTTACAATATGGTATAATAGCCATAAAAATGATTTGAACTGTTGGCTTTTAGAGCAATCTATGTCCATGGATTTTTGTCATTAAAAAAATCTTTTAAGCTATAGTAAGACTTTTCAATTAATTTGCGTTTAATAAAACCTTAGAACTTATTGAAAGACATATCCAAAATGTTCTCTGGCAACATATTATAAAAAAGTACAGAATTACCAACAAATGATTTTTTGAGCATTACGGTGCAAGATCTTACAATTCATTAATACACAAGACCGTAGAATGTACTCAGTTATTTTATAACAAGTCCTTTGAGTTAGTTAATTAAAAGGAAATACAAATGGCTTAAAAACGGAGAACAGTTCCTTTGATGATATAAAGTTCTTTGTTGGAGTTCCTATTAAAACTTCTGTACAGCTGCGAGCAATTCCGCGCCATATAATATAACTAAATGGAATACAAAGACTTTTCTGATTGCATTGCTACCATTTATATTAATACTTTCTGTATAAATATATTACGTCTATAATAATGTGCGGAAACAGATCTTTGGGGATGTTTTGTACCGAAAATACAAGGACATACTTGACATTTCATAGGTACCTACATGCAAACCTAACTACCGAAAAGGACAATGCTATACGTAATACTACCGGTAATACTACTAGCCGTACTGCTACGTATCGCGTGACGGAGGGTGACGTTTGTTAGCGGGGAGTGAGTTTGATTATTATTCTTCACGCATTCGTTCGTTCTCTCAGGTATTCTTTGACACAAGTCAACTTTCGCTTAACAGCACTTTGCCGATTATGAGGGAACCGATGAATCAACAAACTTACAAACTTGAACCGCTAAACTCATACTCTGTAGCCGCGTAAAAAATAGGTAAAGACCCTCCAGATTGTATAGAGACCCCTCGTTCATTAGCAACGGGTGTGAGGTCCGGTGAATATGCGAAGACCCTTCAGATTATATCAGATTCAAGGCCCGAGTGTAACAATAGCTATACCGTACCACCTCGCGAGGCGATATTCATTCTGCCGCTCATTGTCTGTTGACGCACACGATCAGAAAGAATAATGAACAATTTAATAAGTAGGTACTTTCTACAAGTATAAATAAAAAAATTAAAAAACCCCCGACATTCGCTGTTTATGGCGGCGGCCATCTTGGATTTGCAACAGTGCTATTTTACTAGTCAAGCCCTTTCATTTGATACCCATATTAAGGGAGTTGTGAAAAAATATGTAATCCGCCATATTATAGCGGCGGCCATCTTGGATCGATTTTCATCGAACATAGCTAACAACACTCTCGACTAATTCACCTTTCAAACAAAAAAAAACCGCATTCAAATCGGTTCACCCGTTTGAGCGCTACAGGGGAACAGACACACACACACACACACACACACACACACACACAGACACGTCAAACTTATAACACCCCGTCGTTTTTGCGTCGGGGGTTAAAAATAGAATGTTTAACATTTTCCGCGGCAGTGTGTAGGTACACACCTACCTGATGGTCAGCAACAATCGCTAGACGAGTGAATAGCCACAGGCCCTCTAATTAGCAGAGTTACCTGTTAACCGGAACCCAATTAAAATTCACATTTTGAATAGTTACACTAATTAATCAGTTGCCCAATTTCGGTATTCAGCCATTCATTAAACGATCGATCAGGGCAGAATTGTTTGGAAACTTTGATGAATGTGAAATGTAGATACTTATAACATCACTACATAGTATAAAACAAAGTCGCTTTCTCTGTCCCTGTATCCCTATGTCCCTATGTCCCTATGTATGCTTAAATCTTTAAAACTACTCAACGGATTTTGATGCGGTTTTTTTTAATAGATAGAGTGATTCAAGAGGAAGGTTTATAAGCAGAAAAATTGGACCCGGTAGGTGGCGCTAATAGCGGGCAGGACGACGTCTGCCGGGTCCGCTAGTAACTTATAAATATCGTTGTTTAAAGGGAACACTGTACCTGGGAACTAGTTCCTCAACTGGAATGTGCAAGAAAAAAATATCCTGAAACTACAGGAATTTCAAGACATCTAGATTCTAGATAATCAGTTCAATTTCAATTATGATTAAATAACGTAGAGTAGGCATCCAGTACCTACGAACACTTCAATAAGTTACATCGACAATATTATTACTTGTGTTAAATGCGAACATAACAGTCATCTAACACTAGCGATGTTTCTTCCTAAATCACACCCCCGACACTTGATACAAGAGAACCTACTACTTTTTTACAGCTAGTTTTCAGTTTTGCTAGTTACTTCTTAGTTACGTGTAACACATAAGTATGCGTAACACTAGCACAGAGTACCTACAGAGGGGAAGCTTCTACAAGCGGCCCGCTGTAGGTACACTCACACATATGCGCATTGTTTGTCACCAACTGTACCGGTTAGTTGAACGAGCGTGCGTCCGTGAACCGTTGGTGAGTGTGTTTGTGTGAGTATACCTACAGCGGGCCGTTTGTGGAAGCTTCCCCTCTGTAGATTTACTACTCGTGTGACACTAGTGTTGCTTTATGCGTAACACATAAGCGTTGCTTTATGCGTAGCACATAAGTGTAACACGATAAATATAGCACCCGGCAATATGTAAATCAGGAAACGTTGGTACATCGGCCTCATCGGTTTATTGTAATTAGATATCCCGATGTCGGAGGTCCTCGGGGAAATCGCGGCGGGATGGATTAGCGCCGTGACTCGGCACGAATAAGCCCGAAAAGCGGAATATTGTTCACTGATTGCGTTCTGTGATAGCCTAGTGGTTAGGACGACCGACTTCTAATCGGAGGTCGTGGGTTCGATCCCGGGGCACGCACCTCTAACTTTTCGGAGTTATGTGCGTTTTAAGTATTTAAATATCACTTGCTTTAACGGTGAAGGAAAACATTGTGAGGAAACCTGCATGCCTGAGAGTTCTCCATAACGTTCTCAAAGGTGTGTGAAGTCTGCCAATCCGCTTGGCCAGCGTGGTAGACTATGGCCAAAACCCTTCTCACTCTGAGAGGAGACCCGTGCTCTGTAGTAAGCCGGTAATGGGTTGATCATGATGATGATGATGATGATTGCGTTCTGTGACTAGTTATAAATATCGGACTGTGACTAGTTTATCTCTATGGGAAAGACACCAATTGATGATCTTTTATCAACCGCGGATAAACGTCCACTGCTGGAAATAGGTTTCTTGTAGGGAGACTTCCACACGCCGTGGTCTTGTGACACTTGTGTCCAGCGGCTCCCTGCTTCTGATGTCGTCGGTCCACCTAGTAGGGAGGTCTGCCAACACTGCGCTTTCCGGTGCGAGGTCGCCACTCCAGCACCTTGGGACCCCAACGTCTATCGGTTCTTCGAACTATGTGCTGTGGTATGTAGTCTCATACTATTAAAAAAACTATGTGCTACCAATCGATGATCTTTTTACCAAACTAAGACATTCTCAATATATTTGCTCGTAGGAAGGATCTTAACTATGTCGCTGTCAAAATTGAGGCCGTCAGCGCATATAAGCGGCCTAACCCACATTTTTTTAAGTTCTTACTTATAGACCTAAACTGATTACAAAGATGATAATTCTTTGCCTAAAAATGGCCTAACTATAGTTATCCTGTTATGTAATAGATGGCGCAACAAAATCCATTTTTGTATTTAATTATTTTAGTCTTTTATTTGAGAAATGATGTCCTAACCCGCCACTAACTAATACTAACAGTCTCAGGTTTAGGCCATTTTTGCGCTGACGGCCTCAATTGTAAAGTAGACCTTTACAGCACACGAGCAATTGAAATAGTATAGTACTACAACAAAGTTAGCCAACTAAAAAACCGACGGTAAAGTAAGTCATTACAAGCACTAGCAATAACTTTATCATGGCTCCCGGTTATAATGGTGATCTAAACATCTTAGTAATATTTTATTGTTTTTACCATTTTTACGATACGTGTACACGTGCGCATTGTAACTTAAATTCGTGGAGCTATTTAAAACCCCATGTAGTACATTTTCAACTTACCGCATTCCGCATTTTTACCTTGGCAGTTATTTTTTAATCTTACCGGATTCCGTACTTTTACCACACGAGTAGTAAATCTACAGAGAGGAAGCTTCCACAAGCGGCCCGCTGTATATATACTCACACAAACACACTCACCAACAGTTCACGGACGCCCGTTCGTTCCACTAACCGGTACAGTTGGTGACAAACTGTGCGCATATGTGTGAGTGTACCTACAGCGGGCCGCTTGTAGAAGCTTCCCCTCTGTAGGTACTCTGTGCTTTTACCTTGGTAGTTATTACTTAATCATTCAAGGAGTTTGAGTTATTTATGATGAATGACTTTTCATGAAGTTATCATCAATATTCAGCTGCGCAGCTAATTTCTAAACAAAATAATAAAATCGTAAACAATAAAATTATATAAAAAATCATTTATATCTTTGACCAGCTCTAGGACCCCGATGGCCTGTACTTCATTTCACAACGAATAAGAGGGAAATATGTTTTGATATCAAAGCGAAAACAAATTCAAATTACGCTTCAAAGGATAACCGAAGAATACAAAGAAGCAATTATCTATCTGATAGTTCCAGAAGTTCTTAATAGAAATACGAAATAAGGCAATTTAGTGGACAAAAGGGCACCCCCCTCAATTTGACGGCGGACGCTGACGGGTGATTCAAAAGTTCCTTGTCAGACGGTCGCCCCCCACATTTATTGAATTTCACCTCGAATTTGAAGGATGACCACACGGTTTATTGTTCTGTCGAGCATTGATTAGGGTGTAACGTTGTTATAGGTAACAGGGGATTATCTCGTATTGGTTCTGCATATATCACACTAATATTATAAAGGCGAAAGTTTGTGTGTGTATGTGTGTAGCTTTATACCTACCTATAGCTGTAGGTAGCTGTAGATTTCGGATTTTTCCGGGATAAAGCCTATGTGTTATGTCAGGGCATAATCTATCTCCATTCAAAATTTCAGCCAAATCGGTTCAGTAGTTGCGGCGTTATAGAGTAACAAACATACACACATACACACAAACGTTCGCCTTTATAATATTAGTGTGAAGTGTGATAATAAATGTCATACATTTTTACCTTTTACCAACGCCAGTAAAGAAGTTTAACTACAAATATAATATAAACGAAAACCAGTTTCTATACAAAATGCAGAGACGGTCCTAGCGGCAGTGGCAACCGCACAATTTGTCCCTTCACGGAGCTTTTCAATAATAATTCCACCATAAATTCTGCCCGCCCTGACCGTCGGATAGTGGCCGCAACAATTAATTATTATATTGCTTTTTGACGGCATACCGCGAATAGTTTCTTTATTGACTCGCTCCCTCGCTTTTAGTTAATCCCAGCTTTATGCGCTTTGCCTTTGTTCTTTGTTTATACCTATTAGTTTGAAAGAAAATAGTTTAAAAAAATACTAACTATAAATTATTTATTATTATCTCATAATTATTTACCAACTCGTCAACCTCGCACTAGTAGTGCTAAGTACTCGTATTATATTTTATCTACTCTCATATCTTAAAATCCCGAATATGAAATCAAAATGTGTCATATATTGGACTACTTTATTCACATACATCTATAATATTTAAAAAAAAAATTAAAAAAATTCATTATAACACTACTTTGTTAGGAAATTATTGCAAAGTAATGTTATAAAATAATTTTTTCTACATTATAGTACAGGCGAACTGGGTTCTGGTATTTTTGAGCCATGGCGGGAAATTCGTGCGACCTCCTTACAGTAGATGTGTGTAACTGTACAAACGCGTTAAACATTGTGAATTGTGTTAAATTGCAGAAGAGTAACTACTAAAAATTAAGTTTACTTAAAATTAAGTAACTACTAAAAATAACTACTAAAAATTAATAACTATTAAAAATTAAATTTTTGATAAGCTTGAGCTATTTTCCGATCCACTAATTTCTATAGGACATTAGGACTCCTCTACTACTATTAATTTCTCTATGGTAACCCAGGCTGTATGGTCAACGATCTTGGCCTGTCCCGAAAGGGACAAACCGAAAAAGAAGAAGAATCTCTATGGTAACAACTGAATTTTGGCGCCATACGCTGGTTATAATATTTAAATTTTTTATTTGTTACTCAAAACTTTACAAGACATGGTTTTTATTGTGCGGAAAAATGTCTAGCAGTGATACTGAAGAGAATTTAACTCCACCTGACCACAATCATCAACAATCTTTTGCCAGCAAAATCAAAGAAAACTCACGACAAATATTACCAAGATTTTATGGTTTGGATTTTAAGATATGAGTTTAGATAAAGTAGTGTATGAAACTCTACATAATTAGTTATTAAAACACTCGTGTAATACTATTAAAAAACTCGCCTGCGGCTCGTTTTTTAAACTAACACTCGTGTTTTAATAACCTCTATTATGCAACCGTTTCATAAACTACTATTTTTGATTGTCTATAGGCTCCTTCTTCGTGTGATATTAAAGTCCGGACAGACAGACGGACATGGTGAAACTATAAGGGTTTCTTGTTGACTACGAAACCCTAAAAAGGCAAAAATGGCGCACGAAATTGAGAACCCTCTCATTTTTTCGAGAAGTCGAGTCGATAGTTAAATCGTTAAGCATTTATTGAGATTATCGCTTAAAAAGACTGATACTTGTAAGCTAACTTTACTCTGGGTAAATTAGGTATATTGTACAGGATAGAAAAATACAATATACCTAATGCAAAGTTAAAAAAGTACTTTTACTACAAGAAAATAATATGCAAGATTAGATCTATACATATAATAAAATCATAGACTTGCCGTATCTGTAAATTAATCTGTACATTAAAGATTTTTGCAAAATAATAACTGGGGGACGTTAGGGATAAGTAATAGATAGTAAAAAAGCTATTTTTGAAATTTTTGTCTGTTTGTCTGTTTATCTGTTTGTCTGTATGTTTGTGCGCGCATCACGCAAAAACTACTGAATGAATTGAAATGAAACTTGGCATTATTTAAGTTCATACTACGGAATAACATATAGGATACTTCTTATCCCGAAATTCAGCACGGTTCCCTTGGGAGAGGGTATGAAAGTCAAAATGTGTACTTAGCTGTAATTCATTAACGCGTGGTCCGATTCCATTCATTCTTTTTTTGTAAGAAAGGAAATACTTTAAAGTAACTATACCGACTAATCTCTTAAAAAACTGGATCGATTTTGATTGGACTTTCACTGGCGGATGTTTACATTTTTATCTACCTAAACATCCGCCAGTGAACAGTTTTTAGCAAGGTATGAGCGCAAAGGAGCTTAGGAAAGACAAATGATTCCCACGGGATGTTTAAAACCCAATATCCACGCGAACGAAGGCGCGGGTTTTCGCTTGTAAGTTAATAATTTCAATGAGTAAATCGATAATGATAACTGTCCTTGCACACTTGGACACTTGCACAGTCCTATTTACTCAACAGCAACGTCTATCACGGTGAACAAAATTATAGACTGTAAAAGCGAATCTGCATTTAAATATTTAATTAGACTGTTCTTCTA
This sequence comes from Melanargia galathea, assembly GCA_920104075.1. Taxonomy (NCBI): domain Eukaryota; kingdom Metazoa; phylum Arthropoda; class Insecta; order Lepidoptera; family Nymphalidae; genus Melanargia; species Melanargia galathea. Next base: position 7,877,321 of record OV049867.1, read on the forward strand.
ACTATCAATCAAAAACAAATTATACGAGACGCCGCAATACAAAGAGAATTTCTTTAACCTCCTTCGTGGAAGACATACAAACAAACCGACAAAATCTTGAAATAAGTGTTTAAGATTTTATAACGTGTATATAATACACCACGTCCCACTGCCCACAGCTGGGTACAGGCCTCCTTTCTT